>OX103955.1:38650892-39250892 GCA_944470425.2 Schistosoma bovis
TGGATCGAGTTCATATCAAAATCAAGATTTTCCACCACAATTATCTGGTAAAAGAAACGGATCATTGAGTGGTCTCTCTGGTGAAAATCATATACGTAACCACATAACTGTGAATGCAAGTGGACAGGATTCACATCACAAAACATATGGAAAGCATGGTAAATTTTCACCAGTATTATCCGGACGAAAGTATGGATCATTGAGTGGTCTCTCTGGTGAAAATGGTCCAGGAATCTACAGAACTGTCGGTGCAAGTGGATCGAGTTCACATCACCATAATTATTTTCCACCAACATTATCTGGACGAAGAAACGGATCACTGAGTGGTCTATCCGGTGGCAATGGTCCTTCTATCTACCTTACCTTCAATTCAGGTGGACAGAATTCAACTGATCATGATCGGGGACAAGAAGTTACTTCACCACCACGATTATCAGGACGTAAATACATGGAAGGTAAAGCGTACGATTTTCTCCCTGTTTTTGTGTTCTAAGATATAATCCATCTGGTCTCACTTACTCGAATATGCAGCACGATCATTTTATTCAATTATTTGAACAGATAAATATTGTTACAATCGGGCACCATACACATATGAGCCACACAATAGCAATGGAGTTGTGAAGAGATACGAAATGTAAAGCGCGTATATTAAAAGAACAAAACAAACAGAAACTACTGCATAAGAGTAAAATAATAATAATTATTATTATGGTGGTTCGTGATCAGGGAAATTATGTGTTGCCTGATTCCGTAGGTTTTCAGATAACCATTTATTACACAGATCTTAAGACTTCATCTTATCAAATAAATAGCACAAAATTGTTGTATAGTAAAGCGAAACAGAAAAATCAAAATATTTTAAGTGACCGAATACGTGGTAAAAACCTGTCATCAAATAAGAGGAATAGGCAGTCTCATGTTACGACTCGGAACAGGAGAAATGAGAGGTATAACACGATGTCAAATAGCATTGCATCTAAAAACGAAATTGATTCAGAAATAGGAAATTTCTCTCATAGTGCCATATATTCGGAAGTCGAAATAAATCGAGACGAAGTTATGAACAATTACACCTTTTCCAATGAACATCCTTTACAGGAATACAATGAATATGACAATATTTCGGCTTGATTCACGATTCTCGTTAAAGCGTAATATTATTGATCAGTTGAATATGATACTCTTTCGTTGTAAAAGTCGACTGTGTTCTGACAATTTCTGTTATTTATATTCATTCAGTATGAGAATGGTTCAATATGAAAACAACTGTAGTCTGATTATTTAAATCTACGAGATAATTACTGTGAAATGAACCTGTAAATAAAAATAATGTATATATATTGTAGTTGCAGACTGCAATCAATAAGATAATCGAAGTAGGTTTCAATTCATCTTATATTAATCGATAGAAAATATGACTATTACCTATCCCTCTCCCATCAGAACTTTATAACTCATTGAACGGGAGATCACAAAAATTCAACCTAAGATAGTGAATGAGAGTATTTAATTAAAAATATCACTATATCTAAATGGTCACCAAATTTATACCAATGTTTGGTGATCAATCGTTTATTCTACAAAACTCAGACGACAATCAGTCGATAACCATACTCTAGTTATTGAAAAGTATAGGATTTCTAGTGATCACGTAAAACATGTTTTCACTATGGGGAGGGATCAATCACAATCTGGAATAAGAAACCTTTTGTCTTCTTGACTAGTAAATTAAACTGTAGATTTACACTTTAGCTGCTGCGCATCAAGTGTTATATGAGAATAAATTCACTGTGAGATTTCGCAATGCGATCATGGCTAAAGCAGAATATCAATGTTAACAAAATTAATATCAATGGTTGGTGGTCGATCGTTTATTCTACAAAAGACAGACAATTGATAACTGTTTTCTGGTTACTGAATAGCATAGGATTTCTAGTGATCATGTAATAAATGTTAAAATATTCATTATTTCCTCAAAATGTACTTAGTAACTGTGTCATATGAAGAACAAATTCATATAAATATGTATAGTTGATCAAGTTGGCGAAATGCGTAGAAGAGTTTGGTTTATTTCCCTTAGTTCTTATTGTGATGGAAGAAAGTATTATTAATCTCCCTTTACTACTACTAATCAGTTATATGACATTCAATGTAATAACATTAGAAAATACGCAATCCTTTATAGGTCGATCAGTTGAGTACATGTTTGAGAAAGTAGAGGGAGAAGTAATGAATGCAACTCACAGTACTAGCGGAAAAGACAGTTCGTCCAAAAATAATAGAAACAATTATTATAATAAGAGATTATCAAACAAGGCAGGTGGTAAACGCTATGAAGATATTTTCTCCTCTCGTAGTGACTCAATTTTTGATGATATTGATTCAGAAGCATCTACATTTCAGTATGGTGGTAAAATCACAAAATATGGTAAACGTAGTGGAAAGGATTCCGACAGTATACCGACAATTGGAAGTTTGGATCGATATGCTAGTTCATATATTAAAGATAAATTTAAAATTAAAGCTAAACCAAAGAAAAAGTATGCAAAAGATCATGTCTATGGAACTTATAAATCTAAAAGCAAACGTGGAGGAAGAAAAACCAATACGGAAACAACACCGAAAGAATCACGAAACAAAACTGAAAGAAAACCTTCTCAAGCCAAAAACTGAAAATCGATGTAAAGTTATAAGTGCAGTAAATCACCATATGTGATAAATATGTTTTATTCCACATAGAATCAAATTTATTTATGTATAAAATAATGTCAAACACTATTTTGAAACGTGGTAAACAACATATATACATATATCAGAATATATTTCAAGTAATACCATACATAGTTCTTCCAAAACGTAAAAACAATGTTACGTTTGTTGCACTATTGTCTTACCATAAATAGCCGTTCGTACCTAGCTAGAAGGTATTTTGTATAGTGGGGGAGCGTGCAGAGTAGCATAGGTGAGAAGAGCTGGTAAAGAAGAAAATGTGAGTAAACGATCTAGCAAGCGCACGAAATCCACTTACAATTGGTAAGAAAAACAATCGACGCAAACCAACAATAAAATAAGCCAACAATTTTGTTTTCAATTAGAGCATCACCAGACTTTACTGAAGAATATAAACGGAAAGGGGTGAAGAATAACAAACGAATATGGAATCGTCTATTAGGCCGTATCAGACCACGGAATGAACAGAGGGGTCTGGAATTTCTTCTGAACTGAAACTAGGTCAATAGGTTCCGATACATAGAGCTTCTTCTACATGCATCAGACGGGATTGAACGCCATTGGGAAATGAATGAGGTTTACAATAGATTACTCGAAATGATTTACTTCTCTTTATCGTATGCTCATCGAATATGTGAATATTCATAGATATTAGAGTAAAGACTGATGACCGTCTGAATGAAAACAATATTGTTCGCTCATGCGTTGTTTGAAGAACAGAAGCTTCACACTGAGACCATCTGGAAATTGAAACTAGAAGCATATAGTTGAACCAACCATACCATATAGTCTTCAAAACGCTAACACAAGTTTTTGGTTTGGTAAAACAAACATGAATAGAACTAATCTACAGAGATGAAGAGCTCTCAAAACTTTTAAGGAATATAACGTAAGATATTTCAGCACTTTTATTTACTTCATGTCACCTCAGACTCAATATTGCAACTGTAAAATCGAGGGAAGTCTAGGACAACGTTAGGAGGACCTGGAAATTTCAAGTCACTTTTCTCCTATCGAGTATAGAATTTGTACGATTTTAAGTATTTCCTATCAAATAGTGTTGAGATCTGTTAGTGATGGCTTTGAGAGGCACTTTAGTTTTCCATTATCTGTTTTCCTATCTTAATAATGTGGAGTTGTTACAACACGGCCTCATTAATCGTATCGTAAACAAATACTCTTTAAAGCTTTCTATCGCAATACGCATCATATTCACAAATATTCACCGGAAAAATTCAACATCGTAATGCTTAAAAACACTGAGATGTAGAAGCCACATGTGGCAGTTATTGTCGATTTTACTAGTCCTGTCTTCAACTACCTCGGTTTTAATATAGTGGACATCTTGCATGGTCAGTTAATCGATAGTTTACTATGGGCACAGCTAGGTGACTTAGGTATTATGCACAATCTACACTTTAAAAGTGTGTATCTAACACACTTAACACAATAATTTTCATTCTGTGATGACAAATAATATCTTATAATATTTGTTTTAGACCACTGATAACTATCAAAAGTATTTCTACTAGGCTCCTAACACGATAAGAGGAATTGGTGTAAGAACTATTCTGATGAATTAACTCGAGAGCGTAAATTATCACAGATTTTACATCCAGCTTATCTTCTACCAGTTCAGCTTCGTGCTTAATTTCAATAAAACATTGAAATCTTAGTTTCATATCCTGGATATTCATGGATGATTCACTTCTCCCACAAATACAGAATTCTAAGTCTGAAATTCAGGAACAACTGGTGCATTGGTAATACGTACACTCAATTTAATTTGATCACTTAAAAATTTAAGCATTGACGATCCACTTTATCAGCATAGATTTGATTACACACAGTTAACTTGACAAAACTGTGAAGGATACTGAGAGATGACAACAACTGACGAAAATGTTTCGCGTGAACATCCGAAAAGGTTAATCAAAAGTGAAATCAGTTAAAAGGTAGGTATACTGTTTATGTCATGGATAAATGAAACTGTTATCGTTGGGAGAATGAAGAAGAAATAAACGGAAACGCCAACCGATATATTTCTTGTTGTTAACTTAAATAACAAAGTCAATAGTATTATAAGCTAAGGTGGATGGTGGTCAGCAAGCACATCCATCTGATGAGTTCAAAATAGGATGAAACGTGCGTCCTGCATAGCACTGATAGCCATCATCCATCTCTACTTATAATGTATATGACTTGATGGCAGAATCGAGGCAATCTGTACAGGATGTACACATACCAAAAAGAGAATGATCAATTGCTCTCCTAAATGTCAATAGAAAGGTAAATGAATTAGAGTCAATAGAGTAATGAAGGAAGACTTGGTGGATAAAAGCAATTTATTATCACACGCGAAAGCATATAGTTGTCTTCTACCTACTTCATGATTCTTCCAATTATGTCGTTATTCCAACTGCTCTCTGTTTTGCTTTCTGTTCTCTCCATCTCAATCTTATGCTGACAGGCATTCCAATTCCGACTGCTGCTACATACTACTTATATCTGACAGCATAAGTAGCATTCGCGAAAACAGTAATTGTGAAATCTAGAAGTATATAACGAAGATGAAGAAGGAACATACACCATACACCATAACAAGTGGGCAGTGTTTACAATCAATAGTTCGTCTTCATATCCATCAAACAATAAAGTTGCGGATTACAGATTAAATCACTTAGCATCCGACCATCGCTACGATTTCAAACTGAGATGTACAAATTTCATTTTGAACAGTTGTAAATTATTACTGAGCTTTACATAACAACTTGGTGGCATTTCAACTGGAATCAATTCTTGATGAGTACAACCGAAAACTTGGAAACCCACCTCCACAAAACTAATTCAACGAAATAATAAATCAAAATTGGGAATAACCAATCATTGGTCTAGAGGTTAAGCGTTCGCACGCGAGACCAAGGATCCCAAGTTCGTGTTCCGAATATGGGATCATGGGTGAGAACTGCTGAGGAGCCCCATACAAGGACGAATAGGTCGTTCAGTGTTTCCAGGTTTTCGATAGTGTTCTATCTTAAATCGATTCGTGATTTTAACTGTGAAATAATAAATGTATAAAAATACCCATGATATTCGAACACTTATTCTCTTCTGCTTCTACAATGATATATCCTAATAATTATTCCAAAACGCTGTCAGAGTTAAGGCAAACTACATCATTTACAGTTATAGGATATGAAGTTAGGATTGTGAAATAAAATACAATTGTTAATGTTGAAATGACTCGTGGGCAATGTTAACTTGAATCAGCCTACACGTTGAACGAGGTTATCAGATTGATGATCAGTAAATGAATATGTTTCGGTAATGCAGTGAGAAGACGAAGGTTATTAAAATTATGTTATATATTTACGTTATACATTTCGAACAATCTAGTCACACATGTACTTGTTAAGACGCTTTATGTGAAAAATGAAAGGTCAACTCGACAAATTCAAAAACAATAATGAAATACACAAAAATAATGTGAAAACCACACTGTATAACAAATCAGTATTTGCAGGATACGTTAAGAGTAAGAACAGATTGTTTTTGAGAATATAAGGGGTGTTTCAGTTTTCGTATAGCCAAGGTTTCAATTTATCTGAACTAGTGGATATAACTCACTAGTTTCATTTAAATGGACCAAAGCAGATAGTACATAGTATATTTAGGAGTAATAAACAACACTTGGTGGTGCAAACTTTCTTTCCATTGATCCAATATCATCAGTTGTCTTTTCTGTTAAACTAAACAGAATTTCATTTTGAAAATTGTTAAATTTGGACAATCAATACAGACCTATAAATCGCCTATTAATACAAATTGAATTAGACTTTAATACCACGATGTTACTTATTAATGTGTGCAATTAGCTGGAAATAATGTTAGTTTTGTGAGTTTATTCCAACTGTGAAGTTGATATAAAAGACAAATTTCACAGTAAACAATTGATTCAAAGATGCAACTAAATTATTCAAGAGTTCGAATTAATTAAAACCGAAATCGATTAAAAACTTCGAAAATATTATAAGTACATCGTTTATTCGAAATCAAAGTCAAACAGCATTATATGGTTCAGCGAACAAGTGCATATAAAAAAATGACTAAAATGTATAAAAAATACAATCAAGTGTATAAATAACTGTCACTGCCAATGGACCGAATTCATATCAGCATCAACATGGACAGCATGGTAATTTTTCACCAACATTCTCTGGACGTAGAAACGGATCATGGAGTGGTCGCTCCGGTGAAAATGGTCCAAAAATCCATATAATACAGGTAGATCGAGTTAGCATAACCATCATGGAAAATTTCCACCAACATTATTTGGACGAATAAGAGGAACATTGAAAGGTCTCTCCGTGAACGTGGTCCACAAATCCACATAATTGTCAATGCAAGTCGATCGAGTTCATATCACAAAAAATATGGACAGCAGGGTTATGTTCCACTACGATTATCTGGACGAAGAAACGGAACATTGAGTGGTCTATCCGGTGGCAATGGTCCTTCTGTCTACTTAACCTTCAATTCAGATGGAAAGAATTCAACTGATCATGATCGGGGACAAGAAGTTACTTCACCACCACGATTATCAGGACGTAAATACATGGAAGGTAAAGCGTACGATTTTCTCCCTGTTTTTGTGTTCTAAGATATAATCCATCTGGTCTCACTTACTCGAATATGCAGCACGATCATTTTATTCAATTATTTGAACAGATAAATATTGTTACAATCGGGCACCATACACATATGAGCCACACAATAGCAATGGAGTTGTGAAGAGATACGAAATGTAAGGCGCGTATATTAAAAGAACAACAAAAAACAGAAACTGCTGCATAAGAGTAAAATAATAATGATTATTATTATGGTGGTTCGTGATCAGGGAAATTATGTGTTGCCTGATTCCGTAGGTTTTCAGATAACCATTTATTACACAGATCTTAAGACTTCATCTTATCAAATAAATAGCACAAAATTGTTGTATAGTAAAGCGAAACAGAAAAATCAAAATATTTTAAGTGACCGAATACGTGGTAAAAACCTGTCATAAAATAAGAGGAATAGGCAGTCTAATGTTACGACTCGGAGCAAGAGAAATGAGAGGTATAACACGATGTCAAATAACATTGCATCTAAAAACGAAATGGATTCAGAGACAGGAAATTTCTCTCATAGTGCCATATATTCGGAAGTCGAAATAAATCGAGACGAAGTTATGAACAATTACACCTTTTCCAATGAACATCCTTTACAGGAATACAATGAATATGGCAATATTTCGGCTTGATTCTGTTATGGTTCTTTAAACGTGAATGCTGCTACTGATTCGTCTTACTCGAACGGAACGAAGGACGAATGATTTAGAGACTCGACAGCTATCCTGGTCCGTTTTCCCAGATTCAGCTAACTCGATCAAGAATTCTGGGTGAGGCGTAGAATGTGTATTTTACAGGCAAACAGCAGATTAGAAGTCAGTTCAAGCACACAAATCAAACGTATTTATACAAATATTTATAATTGATATTGTCATGGAAAATCTTAAAACATTAATCAATTAGTTCGTCAATTGACTGCTATTTGCACCTTTAATCGATAAGTTCATCAATTGTCCTGTTTGCACCTTTAATCGATAAGTTCATTAATTGACCTGTTTCCATATTTAATCGATAACTTCATCAATTGACTGCCATTCAAATATTTAAACATTTAATCGATAAGATAAAATTACAAAATATGGGTTTTGGGGATCTGTCGTCCCCAACAGATTCACGATTCTCATAAGAGCGTAGTATTATTGATCAGTTGAATATGATAATCTTTCGTTGTAAAAGTCGACTGTATTCTGACAAATTCTGTTGTTTATATTCATTCAGTATGAGAATGGTTCAATATGACAACTATAGTCTGATTATTTAAATCTACGAGATAATTACTGTGAAGTGAATCTGTATATATATCACAGTTGCAGACTGGTTTTGTCTTCATAATGATTGAAGGCTTGGTGAAGATTGTTCGAAACATGGTGTTAAAGAATAATTGTAGTGCGTTCAGTAGTATGTTAACATGCTCCGATTGTGTAGTGAAGATTAGGTTATAAGTATGATGATAGGTTCGATCTACAAGCTACATTTCAAGTGATATATAGTTCAAGCCCCCAAATGCCCTGGTACGGCCGAGTAATGAGAGTCTGCTCTCCCTCTCGAAATGCTCTCACACGGCCACGCGTGTATAGCCTCTGCCAGGGAAGTCCTACCCACTGTCTTCTCGTGGCGGGGGTGTTGTTTACGAAAATAAGAAGACGAGAAGCGAATGCCCGGCGCTTTAACCGGATTCCAAACCAATGGTGCACATGTGCTCCAGTATCCTGCGGGAACAAATGGCGTATGAACCAATCGTTGGTCACCGGCTTCCATGGGAATGCATCTCCTTACGATGTACCACTGCTTTGTGGATCAGACCTTTAGGTCGAAGGCTCGGGTTGTGGCCCCCTAAGAAAACCACCTGCTTCGGTTTGGGCACCCGGGCAGTATCACAGCCCTCACACATATCGAATGAGATTTGTGTGGTGCATATGTATTTGGTGCCTCCTTGTACCAATATCTATGTGTTAAAATAAATAAATAAATGAATAAATAAATATATAGTTCAAACTATTTACTGATCCGGATTACAACGGGTTCCACGAGAGTTTGTATCATGAACAATCAAAATGGTAAAACTGATTTTAAAAGATTAGGTCCCTAAATTTTTAATAAAGTATTCTAATGAAAACAACAAATAATTATATTCATTTGTAATCAGTTATTTCAACAAATTTTTGATTATTAATTTAGACTATAATAACGATTCAGAAAGTATTCAATGTTTTCAGGAAAGAGAAAATAACTTACAACCCAATTTGGCATTAAAATAAACTTGGTACGGGATAAAACTGATAACATGTTGTGGGTTGTTTAGTGATTTGAGTGGTTGTCTTATGTCCGATCCCACTATAGTGTCGAATCGCTTTGCAAATAAGTGATATAAATAATGTTGCTCATACAAACTGTGGCTTACATAAGAAAATAACTTAAGTTACTTAAAAGATTACAATTTTAATATTAGTTTTGAGAATTTTTAACGGGTTTTCAAACTAATAACACATAATTATTTATAGAATACTAGATTAGATTCATGTAGTTTCGTGGCTAGTGGCCAAGTATATAAACCAATAATTTATTAACAATATTACTTTTTAAATGAATTGGCAATTCTGTCACCTCCATTTATTATCGCATAATCCAAAAGCGAGATTGAACAAAACGAAATAACAGTTTACATCAATATTCGTGTACTTTTAGATGAGTGATAACGGCTATAAAAATTAATGAGGAAAATGGAAATCACCAGATGCGCGGAAATATTCTCATATACAATTCTTATCAGACATCCACAGAATCAAACTTTTTAGCGGCAAATATACTGGATATTGTTGCTATGACCTTGAGTCGCTTTTACCCCGTTCATACTTGTTATGACTTGACCTTGATCTGCCTAGTCTAAATTATGACCCTGACGCGTTAGGCTGAGCGGCTTAACCTTGAGTCTAATACGCGTGAGTTCGAGATGGGGTAGAGAGACAACTATTCTAGAACCTGATTGGTTGGCAAGCACGCAAATGAAAGAAGACAAGACAGTTGGAACACTGAACTCTGGATTCTCTGAATTCGGATTAGTACAAAAATGTACATGAATAAATAAGTGAATATCTTGACGACGACGTACGGAAAACATTTATTGCACGGCCATTTTTGTATTTTTTTTCGTCCCTTTGAAAAAATTTTTCAGCCCCATCTTCCAATAATTTGCATTCTGTTTCGTCCAATCAAATAACTAGTTTTGAGTTCGTTATAATTGGTCGTTTATTTCTTCAAATCGATATAAAATATCAGGACATGACGACAGAGCACATTTTCTTACAATTATTATGGACGGTAGTAACATGCAGAGCACGAGCTATGTCGTTCTTCACGTTGTCACAGAAACCGATAATCTATTCTTGAGCACATTGTATCTCGTAGTGTTCCAATCTCTTTAAGCGTTGAAGAGCGCCATTAGAACGTATGAAAGAGCCACGTATAGCCACATAATGGCTGTGTAAAGATGATTGAACATTTAAACTCATTCTCTGATAATTTGTGGAGATAAAGCTAACCTAACCCAAACCATTCATAAATCTCAATTGATTTTAATCTTAACTACCAACCTACGTATCGATTTACGGAACGTATAGTGCTAAAAGATTGAACCTATTCTAATCCATCTCACCTCTTTACTAGGTTATATCTTACTTGATAAAACCCTACTTGATGTAGGTTAATAGTAGGAGAAGCAATCCAGTTATTCCTGATCTTTGTTTATTGAAACGATTTTTAGTTTGTAGAGATAAGCTGCTCCTGTCTTGCTGTGTCATTCTTAAGTCTTTTATTCGGCGTTCTATTTTTTCAACCGTCTTATGATCACTATGTCCCGAAAGAAAAATGTTTGGTAATTACGAAACAGTAACTGGTGATTTATTAAAACAATACTTGCATAATATCACTTAATTTCTTAGTTTTTGATTAAAAACATACTGTCTACTGAATTTCTTAATAGTAGTTTATCTGGAAGTAGCAACATACAGCAAGCATTTGATACGCAAGTGGTACAAAGAACGAGAATTTGGTAATTTCATGACTAATGTATAGAATTTTGGTGAATAACTAATTAACTGTGTACCACTGTAACTGTTGAACACAAAGAAATTTAGAAAGTATACAAACTGATAGAGGTACATTGTTTTATATAAAAGACGCCTGTGTGATGAACAAATATGAAATGTCAGATGGGTTCTGTGGATATTATGGCAATTTCAATGGTTAAGATCATGATTCAGATGAAGCTAGACCACCATGGAAAACCTGGACGGCCGTCTTGTCCAATTGCGTGACTCTTCAGCAGTGCGCATCCACATTCCGCCCCACGGGACTCGAACCCAGGACCTATCAATCACGCGCGCGAGCGCTTAAACACTAGACCATTGAATCGTTATATAACGGTGTTAATGTCTCACTTCAACTAACTACGAAATTGAGCGACACATCCACCATTGTCTTCAGTGAGTTACTATTTCACAACAGACCTGGTTGAACTCCGCTTGTCACTACTTCTCACTAGAACTCCAGGATATACCTATTGAAGACAGTCACTAGTGAGCATATGTTGAAGTTAGACATCAACACCGTTGGATGCCGGCCAGCCCATTGATGTAGTGGTTAAGTGCTCGCGCGCAAAACCAGCAGGTCCTGGGTTCGAATCTCGCAGGGGGCGAGGTCGTGGATGCAAACTGCAATAGAACGAGACGACCGTCCAGCGCTACCAGGTTTTCCATGGTGGTTTAGCTTCAACTGACTCACGATCTTAACCATTGATATATTAACTGCCATCCCATATTTCCAAACAAGAAACGACACTTCCCTAATATTTCGAATGGATCCAAGCACAGCTTCGGAGGTATAATCTACTCATATGAGTTGGAAATACCACACAGACAGCCAAACGGAATTAAGTGAAGTGTGTTGAACATAAGACCTGCCGATTCAAAATCTATTGATTCAACCTCCGAACGACCTCCAAAATCGATAAACTAAAATTACAACTAATATACTAATCAGAGACAGATATTAAATCGATTTGGAACTAGAAACTAGAGGTACATACAAGTATATTTATTCACTAGCTTAAGTCAAACAAAGTGTATCAACTGAATCGAAAATGAGACTTTATTTCAGGATAATAAGACATTTTGAATAGTAAACTGCCATTTATCCGTTATTTGAGAAATTAATAGTTTCTCTGATATCAAAAATTATTTTGCACTAGTAATGAATCAACAGTCGTAAAAACAAACACGAAATACGTAAGTTTTCTGGAAAATAAAAAATCGATGTCCATTTTAAAAGTAAAAATTAGGTTGATTTTTACAAAGAAACTAATGTTTTAAGCATATAAATCCCAATTTGGTCATCAAGTTGTCTAGATCTGCAGACAAGATTTTCCAGACAACCGTCATATACCCAAATAGGATCTAAAGGTTTGACAACAAATTATTCGATCCACAGTCTTTGGAATTTGTAATTGACTACCATTAATTCCAAAGACTGTTTAACCTCATCCTCCACCAGCCATTGGTGGAGCATTTGGAGCACCTAAAACGAAAAATGGAGGAAAACACTAACTATGCAAAGAAAATAAACAAAAACACTTTAAATGGTTGATTACGTTTATGACTTAACTAACAGGTAAGGACCGATCAGATGTTTTAATCTACTAATCAAACATTACTGTCGAGACTACGAGCTTGGAGTGGATTCAACAGATAAATACAAACAAATACAACCCAGATTAGTTAACACTGAGGAATGCTTACAAGATGTTCAAATGCTAATGAAGTCTGATCAATTTTGTACTGGAAAAATCAATAGAAAACGACAGGTTCTAATAACAATGATTCAGCTTGCTTCTGTACAACCCTTGAAAATCACAGGAAGTCTACTAAATTTCAGTATTTAGTAAACTACCTCAAAAGAAAAACACAATGTAATTCACTTACAGATGTATTAGGTAAAAAAACTACGTGTTGTGAGAGAGCCACTCACTGTAGCTGTCTATACTTCCACAGGTAGGGTGAAATTTGAATGAGTGATAAATAGAACATACAGCCTAGCGCAACACATTCCAGTTTGAGGTGTCATATTTATTATTAGTACACTGATATTGGGCATCCGGACAGTATCACAGCCCACACAAATCAATGATAACTACTACTGGTCTCATTGTTATTGTGTGGCGCATATGTGTATGATGCCCCCTTGTCCCAATGTTTATGTGCTCAAATAAATAAACTGACAGGAAATCAACAAAATGAGCAAAAAAGTGGAAATAATTATGTGAACTATAGGAAATATGCACACAACGAATGTAAGGAGAGAACTACGTGTCAAGTAGCTCGAATATAGGTTAAAAGGTTTACTTAAGTTACCATAACTGCTTTTGATTTATTCTATTCACTGATCAAAAGTCAAGTGTCCAAATCGGCGAGCTTTTTTATCGGACTAATATTTTAGTAATTTGTCAGCATTGTACTGACTGGTCGCTTCTTGGTGTTTTAGAAAAGTGGAAACGGAGTATCTGACCGATTTTCATTAATAGTACTTACCACTTGTATTTTAGTAATTTGTCAGCTATACTATATACAAGAAAACATATTACTATCACAAATGACCTTTCACCTAAACCATAGACATAGTTAGCAGAAACTACACTGTGCATTTTGTGAGCAACACAACAGTTTTGTGCATCGTACATTTCCGTTTAAACTTAGGATAACTGATTTTTGCTAAATAATAACGTGAGGGTTTGTAACACCGTTTAATGACATGCACTTTCACAAGTACTTCTTGCTAATGCAACCCAAGTTACTCATCTATGCGTTGTCAATGAGGCACTAGGACTATCTCAGACTCCTTTGGTGAGAAAAAATGCCCACAGCCCTAGCAAATAGTTATATTTCTCGACAGTTACGCACTCCATGTTTATGGAAGCGTAAGATTCATGGTATATTCAAAGGAGGACCATCAATTAAAGAACGGGTATATTAAGCAGCAGTTTATTCTTTTCTACTTTACAGTTACGACACGTGGCCATTAAGGGTAGACAATACTCGTACATTACTAGTATTTGACCATAGATGTTCTAGAAATATTGTTCGCGTCCGCTGGGACAACCGGGTAAGTAATGGTGAGGTTAGACGTAGGGTATTAGGGGATGATGGTACATCAGTTGATGATGTTGTAAATCTTTATAGACTGAGATGGTTGGGCCACATGTTACGTATGCCTGAACACCGATTACCACGACGCAAAATGTTGGCTTGTGTCGGAGACGGTTGGAAGTTAGGGGCGGCCAAACCAAAACGTTGCATCAGTCATTGAAGTCACTAACTTCTGGTCTGAACCATGTTGGTAGATGCAGACTACTTGGTTGTGGTCCGCGCGACTATCGTAACCAATGGTTGGAGACTCTTGGTGACATGGCTCAGAATCGGTCACAATGACGTAGGTGGATACACTATGTCTTTCCTTAAACCGTGAGATTAAAATTACTTTATATCTTTCCTTCTATAAACTGATTCTTTCTTTTTGTAGTATGTCCTAATATGCATTCCTTCTTTTATATATAACAACCATTGAAATAACTGCATCTATGAATTTGGTGTGTCATCGCGTTGTGCTAATAAGGTATGGTAACTTGAACCGATGTATATGTGCCTGGTCCTACATTGTGGATGACTGACTGAAATGAGGGCTATAGAATATGATATTAAGAAGTTTAATATAAATTTGATACAAATGCTAGGCAGATCATTACCTCCACAGCCTCCAAATCCACCAAAACGTCGTCCAGGTGGTCGAGGTGGTCTATAACATTAAAAGTTTTTTGAAAAGAACTTGGGCGACTAACCTTCCATCCCAAGAATTTCTTTGATTAGATGTCTTCTGGCGAAAAAGCTACAAGTAGCCTGTCACTTTTAATCGTAGTAACTTACGTCTAAAGGTAAGAGTGTTTGAATACTGAAAAAGTAGGTGAATAAATGATAAAATATCAACTTACAATAGACAAATGATGTTGAAAAGATTGAGAAGTATTTGTTTCAAGTAACGTATACCCCATGGTTGCCTATCAACAATATTACCTAAAAACACAAAGAACTACTGTCTTTAAAACGATTTTTTGCAAAGATTAACAGGGTTGGATTTTTTTTTAAATATCATGTTTAAGACTATAATTATGTACCAGTCAATATTTTTTCGTGAACCATATCTCTGATGCCTAATTTTTTTAATCACTACAAACAATTGTATTACCTATATCGATCTGGTATTTGTTTTGACAATTTGAGGTCGGTGTGCTAATGGGGTGTAACAACTTGAATTGATGTACATATGTAGCAGATTTTAAATTCTATATGTATTTCTAAATTAGGTTGTTCATAAACATCACAGGAGCTCCTTGAACAGAAACAAACTTTTCTTAACCACCGACGGAATAATTTCTGACTGTATCTGCTACCTCGATGCAGAGGTATAGCATAAATGGCCGACAAAGCCGCTATGGCCATAACTCCCAATGTTTCTAGGAAGGCATTTCTGACCTATCTTGGGTATTTCATTTATTAGACTTCTTAGTTGTGCAACCACATTACTAAGACTAACATTAACTCAACCTAAATAGGCCTTAAAAGATATTTCAAAGTGTACGAAACCAGCAGACGATTTGACGTACACACTATCGTAAATTATGGGGATTCTTAAAAATTGTAGTATTTTCGAAGTTGAATTCACAAGTTATTTCAAGCTAGACCACAATTGAAAGCCTGGAAGCACTGAACGGCTGTGGATGAGCACTGCCGAGGAGTCTTGTAGTAGGAAGAAACGGCCGTCTAGTGATTTCAGGTTATCAATAGTGGTCTAAAATAGGTCAATCTCATTCGGAACTCGTGAATTTAACTTTAAAATATACTGTTGTTTACTGAGAAAAAGGTTATTCAGTACCTACTGAAGTAGATCTGTGCGTAATCTAAGAACTAAGTGGGATTTCGTGGTGATCAAGACATTTATTTCTTAAATGATACATCTGTAGAAACAGTGAGACGCTGTTTAAAAGACCCCAAATACCTTTACATTGAGTGCTAGCTAACCTAATAAATTGTAAAAACTTACGAGCGGTGTAATCAAAAAATGAGGTAATTACATGAAGTTACTGAATGCCAAACAAAGATATATTTATTGATACAAACAGCCGTTCCGACAGCTCTTAGTTTCGCTGTTGGAGGGAAATATAGTGCTAAATAGTTGCCAGAAATTATGTCGATCATCACTAATTATCTATTTGAAGTGTAGCATTATATATATTTTTTGTTGTTTGTTCTTACACCAAATATTGTATTTTAATGTGCAAGAAACACAGTTGAAAATGTCAGGACATGTACCCGTTTGTTCAGTTGTATTTTGAGGTGTTTTTGATTTAGAAGTACACAAAAGTTCCCTTAGAAGGATATATAAATCCTCTTGAAGTGTCGCTGACTTTTAAGTAGCCCATTAAACAACAATTATCCTAGTTGCCAAGTGCGAAAAATTCGAGAAGTGGACTATTTGATAACTCTACTTAATTGTCTTAATATACCTTGACAGTTGTGAGAAGATTAATGTAACGAACCTGAACTCGTAACAAACGTCATTGCCAACTCGACCTTGACAACTTACTGTGCTCTTCAAAATACGAAACATTAAAACAGCAAACCTTCTTAAAGTGAAGTTCGCGAATAGTGGATTCTGAATATTCAATATTTATTTCAGTGATTAAAGTTAATTCATCATTAGTAAGAACGATTTTGTGTAAGTGGGTCTCATCACATACCTCAATAGATTCATAGTTACGCTGTGATTATTCTGTAGAATAATGAATTATTCCTTACTATCCATTATGAAAGTACCTTATAATTTGGATAATTTAAAAAAATCTATGAAGAAGTTGTGGTAAATAACTCCATGAAATATTCAGCCCTCCTAATGACATTGTCAGTTTTAACGTACACTCCTAAACAGAGTCTTTTGGTTACTTATCGTGGCGATGTCAGGGAACACCCCACAAGAGATACTTCTCTTAATCCATATAAGTGGCTCATTAATATATCATCTCACTATATATAGATTGCCTTCCAAATATATCTTTGATCTACTTCATTTCTGACTTCTTTGACTGGCTTTATATACTTCGACCATGAAGTTGTTACGAGTAAAGGAGTTGTCAAACTCCGAATACCTGTTGCAGTTTTAAGTGCATGTGTATGCGTGATATTAGCGTTGAAAATAAGAGAATAATAGTGATCTGGGTGTTAATATATCTTGTTTTTTTGCTCCTTCCAGCGTTATTAATCTCCGAAGTCATAGCAAGAAGGTTCGCAAACCGTGACCGAATAAACTTACAGCGAGGTCCCATTTTTCTCATCTAGTAGTCAATGACTGGAACGCTGGTATCAGCCCCATCATTGAATATTTTCAAGGAGAATCTGGGGCTTCATTAGAAGGATTAACACATGTTTACCAACCCAATATCCTTATTACTGTAGACTGAAAGGGGTTATCAGTTCAGAAAAAAGAGATAACGCTTTCAAAGTATCCTAAACCCCCCACTTCTGAAGTTATGGCAGTAAGTTAATTTACAAACCGGTCTAAAACAAAATAACACCTGTATGGTGAACTTTGTACGACAAAGGTGATGTCATGTTTCTAGAAACCTTGTGTTCTCACGAAACATATACTTGAATAATTACTGAAAATAAAATTACAATAATAATCATGATAAAATCTGTAGTAAGTTCGTCCAAGCGTTATAAAGCTCATTGATATTATTGTCAGACTTCATGTGTCAAATGAACAATTTTTATCCCACTTATAATTCCTTCCTTCTCATAACTAATGACGACTTCCTACTCGTGTGTACTTTTACGTATGCGATATTTATTTGCTTTTACCTGTTCACATTTGAGCTATATGTGTGAGCTCATTTGAAGAATTGTACTGATTTCGGCCCAGACAAATATCTGTATCACACACACACACACACACTTCCATGGTTTGTTTTTCCATACGAATGTTTGGAACATTTATAATATTGACAAGGAAAGTCAGAAGCCTGAATGAAAGGAGTATGGAGCAATCTGAAATAATGCTATTTCATATAGTCGTTTAATAATGATTGTTTATTTAGGAGTATTGGGCTGACATGCTTTGATATGATTTTTGGGCTCCCCTGTCTATATCTCCTAGATGGAGGGCCGTCACCGCAGTGTTTGTAAGAAATATCCACGGTGGAAACATAAGCGAACTATTCAGTATGGACGTGAACCCCTAATTTGACATATGATAGGACTGAGTTCACGCATTTTGAAAACCAATTCAAGGATTAAAGCTATGCAGTGACCGTAACTCAGTATGGAACATTGCTGTTCTCGCATGGTACATTTGTAGTATTCGTTCACCTTTTGTCGGAACATATGCTTAGAACAACCTTTAACACAATTAAATTATGCAGTCGTTACCCCACTGCCTGGGACAATTCATAGATATCTGCATGACAAATATCTCAAGGGATATTAAAGGACGATAAGATTATTTGAAACTCGGTAATCAGGATCGTCTATGATGGTCAATCCGTGCCCTTAAGGATATCAAATATATTTTGTGCTTGACAACGCTGTAGTCCGTAACACTAGTCAAAGCAGAAGTCAAGGATAAACAGGCTCTAAGATATATTCGAGACGTGGTCAATGCGTCGTTATGTATATAAACTAAGCTGACTAGTTATTGTAGGAAAACACCGTAACACGGAGTACACAGTCGTGATCTGGTGAGGATGTTTGAACGAGTCACATAAATCATGAATATTTCCAGTGGAACTAAGAGGGTCATTATCAAATGAAAGACGTAAAGAACTATTTATTTTGAGGATTTATTCACCGATACACTATTGATGCGATAAATTTTGATTGGGGTGTCAGCTGGCTTCTAGAATATTTTCTGGCAATGTGTGGAACAAAAAATTAGAGAAATCGACTTTTCGGCTGTTAAATCCAGCGTATGTATGTCGCTTTCTTCAGTTACACCAACCCATTTATATAGATCAAGGGACAATATCACCCGATATGTTCCTAAAAAAACGTGATAAAACTTACTAGAAGTACTTTTAGAAAGTATGTGGTACAAACATAACTGGATATTACCATAAGGATGCTATTTATAACGGGGGCAATTGTTTATAAATACTTGTATTTTTTTTATGATGGTTGTGGTAATTCTCCAAGTTACAACTCCGTACTATATAACTAACTGTATTGATGTTCGTGTTGAAAACTGTGACTTTGATACTGGTTGACAGTTGTTTTGAGTTCCATATGTCCTTCAACTAAAGGAATGCTGTCTTTGTTCTTCCAATACTTACCTTTACGTCTCCATCAGATCTTCCACCTTCATCGATGATGCTTCCCAGGTACGTGAAAGATTCCACCTGTTCTAGAGTTTCTCCATCAAGTGTGGTTAGATTGTTGTTTTCCTTGTTGTATTTGAGGATTTTGCTTTCTCCCTTGTGTATGTTGAGGCCTACTAATCCACAGGCTGCTGCTACACTATGTCTTCATCTGCGTCTGTTGATGTGTGTGGGATAGAAGCGTCAGGTCATCTGTGAAGTCCAAATCGTCTGGTTGCATCCAACCTGTCCATTGTATTCTGTGCTTCTCCTCAGATGTGGAGGCCTTCATAATCCAGTGAACTACCAGAAGAAAGAGAAATTGGTAGAGTAATCAATTTTGTCTGACTCCAGCCCTCACTTGGAATGCGTCTGTCAGCTGTTCACCGTGCATCACCTCGTGGTGTAGCCCGTCATATGAATTCCGTACGATGTTGACGATCTTCCCAAGTACAAAATAGTATCAAAGAATGTTCCTCATGAAACTGGTGACTATCATCTTCCTCGCTACTATTGGTAAGTGCATAATACTGGATAAATCTCATTGTGATTTCCCCCTTCTTTGTTCCGGAGGATGGTTTGATGGTTCTGGACCCATGAGATTCCCATCCTATAAGTGCTTGTCGTGCTTTCTTGGACAGCATCAGAGCAAATTACTGAGTGTGCGGAGAATTTTCTTCTCCATGACCAGAGTACAGCAGTATTTTTTCCGAATCTAATCATTTCTGTCTAGCTTGGTCCGCCAAGTTGTAATTCCTCATTTCCGTAATTGTTTGATTGGTCTCTTCTGTCTCCCACATTGCTCGAACATCCCATTCACTCATAATAATTGTTGCTCTAGTTGTTAGAAAGAGCGTCTGCCTCGTGACTTCCGATGGATCATGGCTTTCATCACGAGGAGTCATAATTCTTATGAATGGAGATCCTTCAACTTGGAGGGCAGAGTTTAAACGATTCAAATTGTTGCTTCTGGTTATTACTTTTTCATATGGTTGTTTTCTACTGGATGGAGTTGCTGGCCATATGTCTAACCCCCTTTTTTATCTGAACTCAGGACAGGCAGTAACCTTTGTAGGGCTGCAGGCGGAGTTATCGCATGTCATATAATGCTACACTTGAAGTACAATCGAGATATCTGAGAGGTCTAAAAACAAAGTCTCTGTGCGTTAAAAACGCCATGTTAAACCTTTTTCCTTAAAATCACATACCTCAAGCTCAATAAGTCAGTATTATTTTAGGATATACATGATAACTCATTTCAAATGGTGTATTAACTACCAGTTTCATACTTCCGTAAGTTGAGTCAACGTGATTCAATGAATACTATGATTACAACCTTTACATTTTTTCTTGTGCACTTAATTTATTAAGCGCTGACCTCACTTCACTGTCTCTTGTTTTCATCCTGCCCATAAGTGCCTTTGATAATCTTTGATTGGATAGTTTATCCGATTATTTTTCTTACTTTATGTTACCTAAATGTATTGCCACATTTTCATTTGGCCTAAAAACTGAATAAAGTATATATTATTTATTAGTTTTCTTTAACATTTACATGCACTAACAAATATATTTTACCACAAATCTTTCATTCATAACTAAAATACTAAGTTATGTGCTTTGGCCATGTCTATTCCTTTCTATTTCTAGTTTATAATTATCATTGTAGAACTTGATATAGGTTTACTGAAAGGAATATTCTACATTCATATATTTAGAGTTTAAGATGATGGTAGTTTTAACCCTGGTTTTGACCAATAACATCCGATCTGCTATAAATATTATATTGCTGTTAACTTATGATTGGTAGTTTAATTCTATGATGGAAATGTGAAATAGGATAGGTTATATTTATTCTTAACTAGTTATTAGCTATAAGTTTACATTACTTATCAGAAAAATAAATATATTAATTTATGGATAATGAATGTAAGTGAAGCAAGACCGTAAGTAAACTACAGGAATCTTATAAATATTAACTGATGTCTTTGAGTCTATATATGGTTATTATATTATCAATGAATGACATTATTACCTTTTACTACTGAGTTATTTTTATTTGTCATAACTACAAGACCTGTCATAAAGTATTCGCCATAAGTAGTGTAAAAGTATGGATTTATTGCAATACATTACCTAGTATTGTAATCTTTCTATTACGTCATCATTTTTATGTATTGTTTATATTTCCTTATGGTGTTAAGACCTGTAGTTCTTTCTGTATATAAGCGATTATACAGTTTGATAAAGAACTTGTCAAAAGTGATTTATTTTGTGAATTTCATGTTTTTAGTGACCTCCTATCACGTTTTATAGTTATTCATTCAATTAATGTTCCAAAAGTACAATCAGGAAATTGAGTTCTTCAAACGGTAGAAGCGATAGCTATTCAGATTACCGATCCGAAGCTTTGTGTTCAGAAGAAATATATCTAACCGCCTCTTTATTCTGCTCTAAAGTTTCAATGTCAATGGTTATCTTAATTATAAGACAGTTAATGTACATGTAACTTTTCTCCCAATTTTATTTTCATTACAGTTAATTTATTTTATAAATATATTATAATTATTTTCATAGTTTGAATCACAAAGTGATCTTAAAGCATTATTGAAAACTTGGAAGTAACGGACTTCTCAACAGAGTACATTCACTACCCTTCATCGATTTGTTATTCAAAGTAGGGAAATTCGACAATTTTCATAAATCCCTCCATGCTAATCATCATGTACTCACTAGTGGCAGGCTTCAGTATTTTTCAACTTAGCAGCTCGCCTATGGTCGAAACCCCGCCCTATCTAGACGATCTAAAGTATTTGACTGGTCAGAAGTTGAATACTGCCACCAACTACGAATACTGAATCAGCCCTTCTGGAAGCATGTAAACCATTCAAACTGGCCTCCTACAACGTCCAAACACTACTGCAGATCGGACAACAGATAGGGTTGGCTATGTCTTTTAGAAAGTCTTAGTATCGATGTCTATCCAAGACCCGTATTCAAGACTCTACTCTGGTGAAGTATTACAAATTCGTTTCCCATCTGTCGCTTCAGAAAGCTTGTTTCACGTGCGTTTACCCGGGGACCCTGTGGTATCTTCCTCTGGTCTTGCTGACGGTGGTGTCGCACTAAGCGCTAGAGCTGAGGTAGCACTAATGGGTTGGATCCCCATTAACAGTCGGTTATGTACTGTTAGATTAGGAAGTTTCGTTAAAGTGCAAAGAAATCGGTGTGAGAAATGATATTTACTTTTCAACAGATTACAGCCTGGATGAGTTTTACCACCAGTTAACTATTTTTCTATAACAAGTGTGTTCGACAGATATCTTTGTACTAGCCGGAGACTTGGATGCTCAGGTCGAGCGTCTAGACACAGAATAGTGGCCGATGGGGACTTGTTGGTCTCTTTCAGAAAATGGTGACCATCTACTGCAACTGTGCGTAGACAGCGCGCATATGTGATGAAACTACTGCCGAGTTTAAATGAGAACTAAATAAACGTATGGTGATAATCATTGTGATTGAAGTTTAATAAACTTTTAAACTATCAATTCTAGGTTGAACCAGCTCGGTTTTCAACAATTCTTCATTTGACATTAGTTCATTATTCAATATTTTAAGAAAGCCATTTTAGTTAATTTTTATTAAAAAAATGAGACATAAACCTTCCGATATCTAATGATGTGACGTCACTTTTTAATCAATTAGTTCTTCAGTTCTGTATAGATCTACTGCAACTAATCTGACTGTATAAATTAACTTTTTTCTTCAAAAATTAGATTTGATGATTTGAAGAAAACCACTCAACACCTAATTTTAGAATAAAATATTCATGGAATAAGTAACCCAGTCTTAGTTACTTTACAATCACTGAAACAAATAACACTTGTAGTATCAATTACTATGTTAAGCTCATATATCTTATTCTAGCTTTCGGACAGCCTAATCTATTCATTCTACATGATTCACATTCTGACATTGTGAATTATTCGTTTATCAATCTTGACTGTTTTCATATGAGCTCATGTATGTGTGTATACTTCTTATCCGATTATTCATCATATGTCTGTAACCTACTCTTGTGTGACTATAAACATTGGTTAGTGCTTAACTAAAAGGGAGTTGGCTTACCCGCCAAACCCACTGCTCGTCATTTCGCTTCACTCTATTCCATTCTCTTCACATATAAAAATATATGTATTCAAAAGTCCATTCTCGTTATTTGACTTATTTAATTCCGTTAATCACTCAACGCCTATTAAGTTGAACTGATAGGTCCTGGGTTTGAAGCTCGCAAGGCGGGATCGTGGGTGCGTACTGCTGATGAGTTTCACAATAGGACGAAATGGCCGTCCAGTGCTTCCAGGTTTTCCATGGTGGTCTAGCTTCAATTCTATAAATAACTTAAAATATGCTTAAAAGGTTGTTAAAAGGTGACTTAAATTTGAAACGATATAGAAAAACTGTAAATTAACTGCTTAGTAATTATTTACTAAAAATATAAGAATGAACTAGTTGAAGATTAGGTACTTCAGATTCAAATCCCACTTTTCTATTCTCTTTTAATAATAATAATAATCTACTTGAGCATACTTAAAGAATCTACAAAAGACTAAGGAATACAAATTTGTCAATAAATGATATACAATTATGAAGAATACTACTTTAACATCAAAATCGATTAATAAATAAATGATATATCCTGATCGTTTTTTCTTAAATGGTGGATTAATTATCTCAATATACTGGCTGATCAAGATGGTGATATGTCGCATCGATTTTTTAGTATCATCCCTTATTTTGGTTGAAATCGTCAATCAATATATGAAGCAATACCTAATAGTACATTATTGATTCTTATATATTGTATAAGTTTTCTGAACATTCTTCATTTACAAAACCATAATGATAACATAAAACTATCTGATATGGTTTTTATAAGATTGGAGATCTCTAATATGTAGAAAATGTTGTAACTAACATTAATCAAATATTCAGAAGAAATAATGATGTATGTTGTTCTTAACCGATAGCATATACAAACCGATAACTAATACTGAGAAGTTATTGGTTATTGGTCGGATAACCTGGATATAGAATTACTCTTTTTCAAGTCTAAAACATTCAGAGGAGAAATAAGTTCATCCAACAATTATGGAACCTTAGTTTAAAACATTCTTATTTGTAGATTCTGATTATATAAGGTTAAATAATGTGGAATTAGTTTAGGCAGTGAGTGGCAACCGTTCAGGTTTGACTGATTGAGCTTAATCCATCCTTATGAATAAATGATATGTCATACGTTACTATTCAGTTATTGACAACTTCACTGTTGCATCATTCAGAATTCTCAGCTTTACATGACATTTTTAAAAAATCTTAACCTAAGCTAAGCCTACCTTTCTAATTAGATATTTAACAACCTTTCAAATTCGTTTCATATTTATGGATCATGTCTTATGCATATTCTAATCATGTTTATTTGCTTTACACTTTTGTTTAAAAGTAAAGTTAAGTGTCATCTGTTTCAGTGACTGATTCTAATGAAATAAACAAATCAGTACATTCAGATTTGTGAGACACTGTTACTAATGGATTACGATATTATTTTAACAGTTACGATGTAATCTAATTTGTTCTCTCACACAGTAATTATATACTTTGGAAAAAACGTTTTCCTTCATTTTTTTAATTACTTTATTGAATTTAGAAATTTTTTCTGGAATTTTCTATATTAATTACAAGTTTAAAGGATTGTTAAAACAACTGATTAATTATTAAAGAGGAAGAATGTATTTTTAAAATCTCACCGAACGAATTCGAAGTAAATCCAATGTTTCACCTGGCAATCTGGTCCAAGCTTTTTCAAGGAAAATATAATCAAACAACAAAATTATCGAATATAAATAGGTACATGGTTCTCTGGTTTACTGTATACTGAGTAAGTCATCCAATCAACGTGAACAACGTTTAAAGTACGTTGATTGGATGACTTACTCAGTATACAGTAAACCAGAGAACCATGTACCTATTTATATTCGATAACTTTGTTGTTTGATTATATTTTCCTTGAAAAAGCTTGAACCAGATTATCAGGTGAAACGTTGGATTTACTTCGAATTCGTTCGGTGAGATTTTAAAAATACATTCTTCTTCTTTAATGACTCACATTAACTCGGCACCCAAATATTGTGAAACTATTCGTTCAAATTTAGACGAAAGTTCTTATTTAAGTGATTAATTATTAATGATTTGGTTTCAGACATTTCAAACAAGGATTTGACAGAAATATCACCATCAAATGACTCTGGCTTAACTACTGATGTCTCAGTTTGTGATGTAACTGTTCAACTGTAAGTAAATTTTAGTTTTTACCAGATAGTTTAGCATTTTTCAATGATAAAAGTAGCTTTTCATAGAGTTTTGTTCTCTGAGCTGGATAGTTTTTTCATGATGCTAATAATATCGTTCAAAAGAACGATGAAAACTCCACAATCAAACCATCCAATTTAGAGCACAAAACTCCATCAAAATCATCCACCGAAGCTAAAAATCTTTACCATCTCATAAAAGTAACTACTTAATTGTTTAAAAGTGAATTGAATAATTTATAAATTTAATATTAAATCCCTTAAATCTAATTGGTTGATATTTTAGTATAGTTTTATTTAACCTTACAATAGTACCTAACCTATAATTACATTGTATAAAGAGACGGTCTATGTCATATCAGATCAAATCAAATAGATTCATTTGAACTGATCAATTCCATAACTACTCATTATGACATTTTGAATTGTTTCTATTCTTCATTTTTGAATATTATTATTTAATCATTATTGATCAGTAATAAGGACTCATCGGATCGTTGTCAGTCAGACAATGAATTGAATAAGTTAGACGAATCAATTCTTCTTCAGAAAACTGAAATCTCAAATAAATTTATAAATTATATAACAAATACTATTGATAACACAATAAATTCAATGGATGATTCAAATACAGACAGGAGAAAAGTCACAATTAGTGAACCATCAGATAAGCTAAGTCAAGATATTCAATTAAAAGCTGAACAAATTCTCACTGATTTACGTTCATTACCATTGAATTATCCTATAAAAAGAAAAAGAAAACCTAATATGAAAAATTTAAGTTCAACTGCACTTAATAAAAATAAACATGAAGATGATGAAATCGGAGATCTAGATGATAATGATGTAACTGCTCTATTATCTGATGGTGGAGATGATGATAGCAATGATGAATATAAGGTTAGTTGCCAACATTTTACGATTTATCATGATGTTTAATGTACAATTGAAAGTTATTCATGTAGTATGTATATTATTCTGAATATGCTTTGTTCATCAAAGGTTGATAAAGCTTCAGTTAATCAGGTATTTTTTCATTTACCCCCTGACAGATTAATCACAAGATAAGGTAACTAAATACTAGCAGTTCTGGTATCACTGGGTGAACTTCACTTTAAAAACTAAATAAACAAAACAGAATATCAATGAATTAATTTTGTGAGTTGATTTAGATCAATAAAATAATCTCTTAATAGTGCTACACCTATCACTCTTAACATGAGTTTTTGCGTCAGAATATTATTGTGGTGTAGCAATGTCCCGTAATTGATAAACAGTCCTATCGTTTTTATTGTCCTGTACAATAAAAAACATACTGTAATGTTTATTTATTTAATTGTCTATTCTCTGGAGACATCAAAGCTCTCTTAAAAAGTTCGCCTCTTTTTACCAGAGTGCGGCTATCGTCCATAAGGTATAATGTTGCATTAATTATCGCACTGTCCAATCACGTTAGATATGTTTATTTATAAGATATGCCTTCCGTTATTTTTAATTCCATCTTAGCTATATAAATACAACCATTAGTAAACTTACCTAGAGTGTAGTTATTTTAATGAATTATTGATGTAGGTTGATATAAAGTTTGCGTAATAAACTAATTTACAATATGTTCTAAATTTACAATACGGGAATATTTCAAATTTTGGAAGTTACGTGGGGATTCGATTGCATTTAAGGTGCTCAATGAGTTTCTAAAGTTTAATGCTCGTCTCACTGAAGTGAAAACATCGTTGGAATTTATTAAAGATTGTATACGGAATGATAGAAATTTAAATAGTTCTAACTTTTCACCTGGCATTCTGATCCTAGCTTATCCAAGGAGATAATAAAAGTTATCACTGACAAATTAGGTTAAAGTTAATTCTGTACTAAATTCTTATTAAATCAAACGTTGAATATGACTCAAGAAAGGAGTTTAACATAGATTTTTTATGACCTTTATGACTTTCGTTGATAATTTTGATAATTTCATTGGAGATTCTCTGACTAGAATGCCAGACGTAATGTCGGAACTTTTTAATTTCAATCATTTAGTTATGTCATATATAAATTCACATTCAATATAAAAGAGAGTTCTTGTCTTCATTTTGGAACACATTCCACTAAAAAGATCGACGTGTTGTTCACAGTGCCATTGGTAGTCATCTGTTTGATACTGTATACAATGTTGTTGTGAAATTGCTCAAAATAATATATACTTAAATGACTTCGAATTTACTATTTTACGCCTAGGCCATCGCTATTAAAGAGTTAAAACCAAACCCATAATTCAATAGGACATAATTGTAAATTTCTCACTATCCTGGTAACCTTTATTTTTCTGTATCTAGTTACGTAGTGTTTTGTTCCAAAATCTCAACAATAAATTACTTTCTTGCAATCTGGGGTCACTTTTGAGCTCTGATGATCTATTCAGTTTTATGGTCGTTATTATATAACTTAACATTAATTCTCAGTTTCTAGAAACATATCTCCATGCATTTTAAAACTTTTCTTTTAGAATTTTCAAATTTAGTAACATAGATATTCATTAGGAAAAATCGAGACGTTTCAGAGAAGAAAATTTTCTTTTCAATGATATCATTTGCTGAAACTATACAGTCATATTTTTAGGAAATTTTTCACATGTGTTCTATAGTAAAACAGAGGGGTCAGACTTATTCAAACTGAAGTCAATCAAAATGAAATAGACTAGAACTCTGAACTGTTTTTTCTAACAAGAAGCTCTTTCACAGAAGTGTCAAGGATTGTACAGCCAGTGTAATCTGCTCCACAACAGCGGCCACGTTAACTGGAAAATGCACATTGTGGTGGGTCAAAGTGGTAGTTTATACAGTTATACAGCTTTAGAAAATAATATCATTGAAAGAAGAATTTTCTTCGCTGAAACGTTTTTCATTCATCCACTTTATTAATTTTTTTAATTCTTCCGTAACTGTAGTCGTTTCTTTTACCAGCCTTAGGTCACGTGTTATGTACATCAATTATAAACAATTATAACTGCTTCATTTGTATTTGTTATTTGAATATTCCCATTGATGTTGAGGACTACAATTTATCAATCATTTTCAGTATATATGCATCTTGTAAAGGTTGACTTGATACCACCATTAAGTCACAAACATTATAAGCAGATATATATATATTGGTTAGCAGTAGAATCTAAAACGGGCATTTCATCCTATATGGACCTTATTAGCTAGAGATACTTATTAGTCACCAGTCATCATTGCTTTCATTATTATTAATGTTTCTAGATTGTAAGAAGTTGAAGAGAAGACAATCCTTGTTACTTCCTTAGTTTAATACTATTTTATTCAATACTGAGTATTTAGTGAACCAAATAATCTAGAATAAAATCTAGTTGTGGATCTATTTTGTTTTTTTTTCAAAGAAAACTTCCTAATTGCCAAAACCTTCGATTTACCCTTTATTATAGAATATAATAATAGATCAATAATTTATTCTATAAAACATCTTTTAGGAAACATTCCAACTTATAAATGATGATAATCAAATGAAATCACCGAATAGAACTAGTTCCAAGAAGTTTGAAAATATACAACATAAATCAAATTTATTAAATATACGTTGTGATATGTTACAAAAATATATTCATTATTTAGAAGCACGTAAATGTTCATTAGAACATTCTATTATAGAATTAAATCAATATTTTGAAAGAAATCAACAACAACAACAACAACAACGACAACAACAGCAGCAACAACAAAATAAAATAAAAGAAAATGAATGTAAAATAGATCCACAACAATTCGAAGAAATACTTACAAATCAAGTAAATTAGAAATTTGTATAAATGTAATTTATGTATGTGTGTGTGTATGTGTAAATGATGCAATGAGTTGTACTTAAAAGTATACAGGTAATTTGTTCAGTCTTCTCATATATGTCTCTATTTCTTGGTGTGATGTGTTCTTTAGTCTTCCTTTTCTCATTTGACCTTGAGGATTCCATGAGAGGGCTTGTCGTGTGACGCAGTTAGGTGCTTTCCTTAGTATGTGTCCTATCCACTTCCAGCTCTTCTTCCAGATTTATTCCTCTGTTGGAATCTGGTTTTCTCTCTCCCACAGTAGGTTGTTGCTGATAGTGTCTAGCAAACGGATCTGAAGTATTTTGCGTTGTTTTGAGTTCCATATGTTCTTAAACTGTAGGAATGCTGTCCTTGCTTTGCCAATCCTCTCCTTTACGTCTGCATCAGACTCTCCTTTTTCATCGATGATACTGTCCAGGTACTCGAAAGATTCTACCTCTTCCAGTGTTTGTCCATCAAGATAAAATCTTGATTTTAAGGAGTTTTACTAATTTGCAATTACATTACAAAGTGCCATAATTTTTGGTTATGCAGTTAGATACAACGGGTAGTAATCTGTAAACAGAAATTTTGTGCTGGTCGCAATTTATCAGTAAAGGGTATCTACAATCACTAGGGCACTGATGTCTTCCTTTCGAAACTAGAATCCATGTCACCCTACTTAGTAAGTATTGATTGAAGAGTGGCGTTGATTTTTTGATGTCAGAACAAGGATTAAATCATTATCTAATTACATGAAAAATTCAAGGACCGAGTATTAGTTGATAGTTTAGAGACATTTGTTGGTAAATGACAGCTTTATTATATTGTCAATAATTCAACAATTTTATATTTGATCAAAGTTGTGTTCACTGAGTTAGATCGTTTGGCCTCAAAGTTTTCATTGTCTGTTTGGACACCATCAGCACATACTTCGAAAAGAGGTGAGGTAATGGAATTTCTCTAAATTTGACTAACAACTAGTCTGTTATTCAATAATTCTGATGATTGTTATTTATAACTATGTGGTCATTGTTTGCATTTTTTCTCCTCTGGTCATGAAGTTCGTAATCCTTTTTCTTACTGACTGATAGATTGGGTCGATTTTGATGTGTCTAATGATTGATGTTTGGTGAAAATGCTAAGCTTCACAAATAAACCACTCTTACTTACTTACTTACTTACTTACTTACTTACTTACGCCTGTTACTCCCACCAGCATTCTCCAACCCACTCTGTCCTGGGCCTTCTTTTCTAGTTCCATCCAATTCTTGCTCATTTCTCTCATGTCTATCTCCATTTCTCGGCGTAATGTGTTCTTTGGTCTTCCTCTTTTCCTTTGGCATTCAGGATTCCACGTGAGGGCTTGTCTTGTGATGGAGTTGGGTGCTTTCCTCAATGTGTGTCCTATCCACTCATTTAAGAAAAAAGAATACTTCCAACATCTTTAACCTACGAATATCATTCATCATCTCATTTTCTATCATGAACCTAAACATCTATAGACAAATATGTCTTGTTTCTGTGGACAGATAACTTTTCTTTTGCCTCAGTGATGAATTCTTTGGTGATTATTCATCTGTCAACTAAAAAATAAAAAAATGTTAGTATGAATTACATGCTGTAATTAAATTGAATGTAGCAAGTAGTTCACATAATATTAAGTCAAATATCATTATATTTGCCATTCATTTAGGTTTAAAAAACAACTCATTTTACTTCATTTGATACCCACGTTTGTAAGATAATATCATGTTAACATCAAAGTAACCAACCAGCACTTGATCTCTGTAAGATCTTACATTAACACTAATAAAGATAGTTTAGCTATATCTAACCTGAATTTTATGTTTGATTATCCCTAGCTGACATTATGTTTTAGAGGTTAAAATCAATTTTAAAGTGATAGCGCAGTTTCGTGGATTGGTTGAAGTTAGACATTTACACTATTAGATGTCGGCTTAGTGGTTTAGAGGTTAAGCGATCACCCGCGAGACTGATAGGTCCTGAGTACAAATCTCGCGAGACGGGATCGTGAATGTGCACTGCTGAGGAGTCTTACAATAGAACGAGACGGTCACCAAGTGCTTCCAGGTTTTCCATGGTGGTCTATCTTCAATTGGATCATGAAGTCAACTATTAAATTACTATTTATTTACTCTTTCTATCTTTGTATCAAATTTCAACCTTTTTCATAGTAAACTTTTTAATTAAGTAATATATTTTTATTTCAAAGGTTGAAATCATGAGTCATTTGAAGCTAGACCACCATGGAAAACCTGGAAGCACTGGACGGCCGTTTCGCCCTAGTGCGGGACTCCCCAGCAGCGCGCATCTACGATCCCGCCCCCCGCAGGACTCGAACCCAGGATCTAACGGCTTCGCGCGCGAGCACTTAATCACTAGACCACTGAGCCGGCAACCAACGGTGTTAATGTCTAACTTCAATCAATCCACGAAGTTGCGCCACCGAACACCATTGTCTTCAGTGAGCTAATATCTCACAACAGACCTGGTTGAACTCCACTCCCGCGGAGGGGGCGGGATCGTGGATGCGCACTGCTTAGGAGTCCCATACTAGGACGAAACGGCCGTCCAGTGCTTCCAGGTTTTCCATGGTGGTATAGCTTCAATTGACTCATGATTTCAACTTGTGAAGTTTCCTAAAGTCTCCACAATACTCATTCTGATATTTTTATTTGATTTAAATTTAATATTTTATTTCAAATAGAGCATTGCATTAATTAGAGAAAAAGAACAATCTACACAATATCGATTAAAATATGAATCAGTTGAAGCTGCACGTTTTGAATTAAGTCAACAACTTCAATTAACTTCATCTGAATATGATGCAGATAAGAGATTTTATCAAAAACAAATTAAACAATTAGAAGAAGTAAGTTTCAAATGAATTGATATAAGCATGAAATATATTGAATAATAATATTAAATAATTATCATTTCATTGTATTAATGAAATATGATATCTGGTTAGATTATAATGTACCGACTATTCACAACCAGTTTATATATAATAGTTCTTTAGCAATGAGCATGTACGACCCCCGCATGTGGGACTCCAACCCAGAACCTTCAGCCTCACGTGCGGACACTTAAGCTCTAGAACATTGGGCTGACGTCCAATGGTTTTAATATTTTACTTCAACAATGTACGATTTTATTATTATTATTATTGTCTTTATTCGATATTATATTTCTGATACAATGTAGAATTCTCAGCACAAAGTACTTCAACAAGTTACCTTTTCTTATTTCTTGATCAATCCATGCAATAAATATTGAGTGATCGCCAGTTAGAGAAGTTAGCAGTTCAGGAATTGATATTTGAATTATGTACATTCTTTTTGATGCATATTGCTAGCATCCACAGTGTCTCTGATTGGACCCTTCTGTAACTTGTACCGCGAATTGTCGTAAACTTGTCATAAACGCTTCTGAATAGATTATGCGACTAATGGGCATAATGATGTGTTAAAACAAACAAGAAAATGGATAATTTGTTAAAATATCCAGATGGTAGGAACAGGTAGCCCAGATATTCAAACAGGCCGCCTAGAATTCAATATTGCACGATCGTCCACCATTGTCTTTAGTGAATAACTGACTCACAAGAGACACGGCCATCCAGTGCTTCCAGGTTTTCAATGGTTGTCTAGCACTCATTCGTTCATGATATCAACCTAAACTCAACAATCTCAACAACGTTATACTGATAATAATTCTGGTTTATAAACATTTGTATCTATTCGAAAGTAGTTAAAAATGTACATGATAGTTTAAACTTTGTATAAAGTATCTTAAAATCAAAGACATAAAAAGACGGGAATACAAATAGAATGAAATGACTAGAATAGCTAAAATAACAATTCCCTCATAGAATTGATTGAAAATCTCAAACAAAATGAACTGTAAAGAAGGAACTACTAATTACTGAGAGTACAGATCAGTTTAAATGGGACAAACATTGAAGACCAGGAAACGCTAGTTAGATATTTCATTCTATTATTGAACTTCCTAGAAGTATCCATTCACAACTCCACTGAAGATCGAACCCAGGACCTTCAAGTCTCGTGACAGTAGCCTACCTTTAGACCACCGAGCCGCTACCCAATGATTTATATACCTAAATTCAATCCTGTAATTACATTTAACACTCTACATAAACTACAATACTGAAAACTACTAGTTACTTCGTTGTGAACAGATTATGGAATCAAAACATATCGTTTATAGTCAACATGTTCAAATAAGACAGTATAACAGGCCCCATAATTAATAATTAACAAAGTGAATTGAGATTAGAAAACAACCAATACTTCTCAATTCTTCACTACGATATTAACGAATATGTTTCACCTTGATAGCATCAATGTTATATTTATGGTTTAGTAACTAATTTACCAATCGGTTCTTATCATTTTCGAAAAAAATATAAAAATTCTAATAATTATTACATAACTAACTAAGAACAGTAGAAATTTAGTACTATGATTATTGCAATAAAGTAAAGGTCATATTTATAAATATTTATATCGTAGATGCGCACTGTTGAAAAGTGTAAAAACAGAATGAAACGGCCGTCCAGTGCTTCTAGGTTTTCCATGGTAGTCTAGCTTCAACTGACTCATGATCTCGACCATTTAAATTAATACGATATCCACAAAACATGTGCTCACTAATGACTGACTTCAAGAGGCATTTCCTGGAGTTCTAGTTAGAAGAAGTGACCAGTGGAGTTCAACCAGGTCTGTTGTGAGATAGTAACCCATTGATGACAATGGTGGATGTGTCACTCGAATTCGTGGATTAGTTGAAGTTAGACATTAACACCGTTGGATACCGACTCAATGGTCTAGTGGTTAAGCGCTCGCGCGCGTGGCTGATAGGTCCTGGGTTCGAGTCCCACGGGGCGGGATCACGGATGAACACTGCTGAGGAGTCCTGCAATAGGATGAAACGGCCATCCAGTGCTTGCGGGTTTTCCATGGTGGTTTAGCTTTAATTGAATGATGATCTCAACCATTGAAATTACTATTATATCCACAAAAACCCTTCTGATATGAAATATTTATATATTGAATTATAGGAAATTCAAGAACGAATCAATAAAGCGAATGATATTAAATATGTTAATGAACAATTACAAAATGAAATACTAAATTTTAAAAGTCAAATAAATTCCCTTAAAGAGGAATTAAAACAAAAAGAATATGAAATGAATATGATTGGTCAGTGTTATGATCAGAAAATAAAAGTAAGTTTTATTTTGTCACTAATATTAATGAAATTAATTGAGATTTCTGAACAGCTAACTTCTCTAACTGGTGATCACTCAATATTTATCGCAAGAATTGATCAAGAAAGAAGAAAAGGCAACTTGTTGAAATACTTTGTACTGAGAATTCCATATTGTACCAAAAAATATAATATTGAATAAAGCCACTAATAATAATAATCACTAAGCAACTTTCTTAGATGGAAAGTTTATTGAAAAGAAAATGGTAATACTCTAGATTGTAAAACAAATTTTACAAAATACATTTTTGTTTACAAGTTACTCTCATTGTAAATTGAGAAAAACAACAACAGATAAACTTGTCTTGATAGACAAAAATTATCTATCTTCTCAAACCCTATGATGAATCAATACAGATTTTAAGAGTCTTCATGCAGTTCTTGATTAGCGTTAGATAATTACGGTAAGGATTAGGAGTTAGGGTTAATATCGTGAATTAATATTAGCTATAGATGTATACATGTTGAACAGAAATACTGTCAGATTAGTTATTCTGTAAAATATAGTCCAACTAGGTTAAAGTTTGTTCCTGAATTAAGGGTTTATAATTAAGATTTAAGGATATTGCTGATTGGCTTGTTACATACAATCTAAAGAGACAGGATTAAGCATTTTATACGGCTGACATTATTATTTTTGTTCCATGCTTCCAAAAAGTAATTTTTTGCTATCATTTTAAACGTTTTAAGCCTTATTTCTCACAGGTGGATTAGTGCTACATCAGTAATCAAAGTTCAACTATGTTAGCTGTAAGGGTTGTAGTTGCCTAATATCGAGTGAATTGACTGAAGTTAAAAATGGTTTGAAGGTTGAGAGCTCTCTACAAGATCCATAGATCTTATATTTGTCTTTAATGACGGGGGGGGGGTAGGGTTGTGGAAATGTATTAAATTAGTTTAAAATTTCCCCATTTACACCATGCATGTAATTTTTCTAGAACTAAACAAACTCCTCATATTAACATTTCCGTTTGCTTGTTTTTTTTCTATTTACTGTTATTCAACCACAAAAGTAACCAACCATTGAATATTTATATTGTGTTTTTTGTTAATGTAGAATTAAATTAACAATTTGGTTACATGGAGGGTAAAATAAACAAAAAAAATAAAAGAGCAGATTAAAATATGTGAATGTAGAATATAAAAGGAACAATTATACACAGTTACATGTATATTGTTTTTTTTCCAGTGAAATGCATATTTTAATAGTTTAGAATAACTATAGATAAATTATGCGTTACTATGGCATTTTGAAGTAACTAAGGTCAATCTATACATATGACATGTGATCTTTAAAGTGATAGAAAATGGAAAGTATTAACATTACTTTAATCAAAATAATATCAATAGAAGAAAACTTTTTTAAAGCCATTATGAAAACATGAAGTCTCAGATGCAGGCACATTCAGCTGACGAGTCCTAAATAGGACGAAACGCGCGTCAAACTGGATTCCACAGCTAACTACTATCCATCTTTGTATTTAATGCTTGTGAATTAAGGCTATATCGATGCAATACAAATAGTATGCACATATGCCAATAAGAGACTGATCAATTGTAGTCCTAAATATCAATGGAAAGATTCAAACAAACAATATCAAATGAATTTAATTTAATTCATAATTAAGAATAAGGAAAACATAATTGACCTTCAAAATAAATAAAGTTCCTAATCTTATTAGTCTGTTTGTTAATTGGTTAAAGGTAACTAATAATAAAACTTTAAAACTACATTAAGTGCCAGTTTGTACTTATCAATAATGAAAAACACGATTTCCTATGGACTGAAATCTATTTCAGCTCATACAAGAGTTAGATCTGGAAGCCTCTTTAAGAGGTAATTTATCATCTAGTAAATGATAATGTAAGTAAATACTAACGTCTACCAGAAAGCACGAAACCTATACTCAGAACCTCCTGTCATTTGATTCAACCAAGTAGCATAAGACATACTGATTTCTAATATCGAGTCATTTAACCTTATAACCAAATTACAATTATAACTAAAGAAATTAATCCACATTAGTAACATCCAAGTATATAAGATACATTTATTGTGGGTTAGATAACTGAGGGTAGTTGACATGGAACCTTAGACATTGATCTCGGGTTATTTGGTACTCGTCAGCTCGTCGGTTTATTTGCCATTATACTAAAATTTCTCATATGCTATACTGTAGTCTCTGGTTTTTAGGACAAGAGAAATCTTATGTAAAATGCTGATTATGGGATTTTTATAGACTTCTAATGAAATAGCACATTTTAATTCTATTCTGAATATCTAGTAATCTCAAATTTCAAGAGTTGCCAACTGAATGTAATTATATTTCAATGGTAGTGCACACATTAAAATTGGGACCTAGTCCACCATTGCTTTATTCAGTCAATCATTGAGCCATAATGACTATTTACTTGTTTAATGAGTATCAGATTTATAATCAGTTCTACGGTTTTGTCATCTCCCATTGCCAGTATTCAGGACGAGATAAATATAACGTCTGTTAGAACATGGATTCCATGATTGGATACCACAATGTTGCTTGTAGCCATATGTCGATTATATTTTCGAAAATACTTCACTAACTACTTTTTCCAGTAACATGTTGTTAGGTTCACAGTTGTTTTGTAGTAAGATAGAAACTTAATTCTTTCTTATTTTTCTATAAAAGTCTAAGACGATTTAATAGCAAAGGGAATGAACTATGAAAATTAATTGCTCTATTTAACCAAATGTACATTATTTACTGAATGAACAAGCGGAATAATAGACGAATTTAGTTGACAGAAGATCAATACCTATATATTTGACTGTAATGTCACTCGAGCAGCTCACTCACTCCAAATATATCTGAAAGATTCACTAATCAAACTTGCATTATTTCAAATACTAATAGTTTACATCATGAATTGATGTAAGTTAGTTGTATCTGTTCATTTCTGAGGAAACCTATGCTAAGGCAAAAATAGAAGTTAGGGTTTCTTGGTTTTCTAAGGTCACTTTTTATATAAATTGTTTACAGTTCCAATAATCACCACAAATGAGAACACACGTGGTGACAACCAATTACGTGATAACACAAAATTACAGAGTTACTTGATAAAATAAAAAAACATACTCCAGTACTTCGTTTGCAAAATGTTCATTAATTGTCTCGAACTTCATTGCTCCTGTGTTTCCACACCAATTGCTTTCTGTTTCCGTTCTTTCCTTTTATATCTTTTCAACTTTCTGCTGCCAGGCATCCTGTTCCTAATTGATGTTATTTACTACTTATGTCAACATAAGTAGCACACACCACACCGACAGTAATTTTTCGAATACGATTTCTTTTATCAGGAAGAAAATGAACAACATGAGTTAGAAATTGTAAAATTACAAAGAGAAATAACCGACCTATCAGACAGAACTTCGAAAGCATCTACAAAATCTGAATATGAAATTGATACATTAAATACACATTTAAGAATAAGTCAAAATAAAATTCATGATTTATTATGTGAAAAAGAATATCTCTGGTAAGTAATTAAGTCCCATCTTCATACTATTTTTCAAAACTCTTTAATACTGAATTATCAGTTTGATTTTGTTTGGCATAGTATACTGGGTTATATTGATCAGTGATTGAGTAAACTGAGCGGCAGTTCGTTCCGTTTTATTTTACGGATGCAAAACGTGGTCATTGAGAGTTGAAGTTACTTGTAAGCTACTAGTATTTGATCACAGATACCTTAGAAATATTGCCAGCATCTGCTGGGACCATCGTATAAGTAATAGCGAGGTTAGACTCAGGGTATTAGGGAATGATGGTAAATCAATTGATGAGGTTGTAAATCTTGATCAACTGAGATGGTTGGGCCACGTCTTACGTATGCCTGAACACTGATTACCAAGACGCGCAATGCTAACAGCTGTTAAGGATGGTTGGAAGAAAGTTAGGGGCAGCCGAACCAAAACTTGGCACCAGTGCTTGAAGTGATTGACGTCTAATCTGAGCCATGTTGGTAGATGTAGACTACTTGGTTGGGGTCCGCGTGACTATTGTAACCAATGGTTGGAGACTCTTAGTGACATGGCTCAGAATCGACCACAATGATGTAGGTGTATACATTCTTTGACTCCCTTCAAACTATGAGATTAAAATCGCTTCATATCTTTCTAAGTACTAATTATTTCTTCCTGTGCTATGTTCTTATATGCAATGTTTCTTTTATATATTACCACCCCTGAATTAACTACTTCTATGAATTTGATGTTGATCTTGCTGTGTTAATGCGGTATGGCAACTTGAACCGATGTATATATGTGCCAGGTCCTACGTTGTAGCTGACTGGCTGATCGAATTCGGTTACTGAATTAGGAGCTTTAGAACTACAGGATGCTTCATTTGTTTCTTGGAGTGATTTGAAGAATTTGACGAAAGCGAAAAATTTAACTGATATTGGTTAAATTAAAATTAAAATCAAGTATTGACAAACATCTAAGGGATTATTTTATTTTGAACTTTTAAGGGAAATTTTTATAACTTGTGGGTGGTTTTTTGTTATAGATTTAATGTCTTCTGGTGAGGAATCAATCTTTCGATCTTATGAGATCATTCTATACTAGCTCAAATTTGATTAAAGTTTGTAAAATATAGTTACATTTTAACTGACAATTGAACATTTATCAGAAGACATTTATAACAGATTGAATATAGTATCAAATAAACGTAAGTCACTTTCATATAGAAGACGATGGTCACTGAGTTAACTAGTTACTTCTTGAAGGTACAAATTAGTATAATCTTATTTCTGTCAACTAAACAGAGCTTTCTAGGCACTTTCAAGTGAAACAAATGTATCTCATAAATCTTTATTCATCATTCACTTACAATCTAGCAAGGTTATTGTGGTGCATGATACTTATACTGACAGATATAAGTAGTATGTAGCAACAATCGGAAGGAAAATTCTTGCCAGAAGATTGAGATGAAGAGAACAGGAAGGAAATCGGACAGTAATCATAATAACAGCAGAATTAGAAGAATTTTGAACTGTGTAAAGGACTACTGAAGGAAGATATAACATTACCTGAGTTAATAAATTGGTTTACTCCACCTGAGTTCTCGTTTACAACACAATTATAAATAATTTTTATGCTGATAGACATATATTTAGCAGTTCTCATACTTTCCACAATGAATTCGGTTACAAAAGATAAGATACCCATACAGATCTACTATTGATTTCATTTATTTGTGTATTTATTTTTCAGTAAACAACTTCAAGATATTACTCACAAATTAAATATTAGTAGTCAAGAAAAAGACGAACTACAAAAGAAAATGGATAGTGAGTTATTGAAAACAAAACAAGAGAAGGTGGTTATTTCATATTAATTTGAATCATTGTCATTACTTTGTTTCGAATGTAACAATTTATGATATCAGCCTAAAAAGTCACAATATCATACAACTTTTCAATCTAGTATAAAACACTCACCGTCGGAGAATCTTATGATTAAGATGAAACAGCTTCTGGGTAATTGCCTTTATCGATAGTTTAGTGAGAAGTCAAAGTTGATCTAGAAAACTTAATTTGTTGTTTTACTAGACATTTCAAACAATCTGGTCATATATACATTTGGTAGTCATATTATCAAACTTAATGTAAGTGACCGATTGTTTCAAATATTACTCCTTTCTTAGTGGTCTCTCTTTAACTGCTATCATATCACAATGAAAATAATACTCAATTTATTTAAATTGCTTAACAGTCAAATATAAAGTTTATTTTCTACTTGAATTGGAACAAATTAGTGTGCAAATACCAAGATCCGAATAGGTTCTAGTGAAGATTTCCAGCTAAAGTGTATTCTTTTAGTGATGTTGAGTTCTTTTAGCTAGATGCTTTAACTGCAGCGGTTTCACTGCCGTTTTGAACAACGTCGTCAACGTCAGTTTCATGTAAACATGGAATTTCCAGCTATTCTATGAGCATTAAATCAGTTCGTTCTGGTAGCCTTATTTGTAATTAGAAATCTTCATTGCTTCTTATATTCAAATTGACAGTCTCGTTCAACTGACCTGTGATCATTTGATTAATTGACGTTTTTGCGTATTTTTTGACAGATCAGATTTATGTTGATATTGATAAACACACATTTTTTTCATGATTCACGGAATCAGACAATGTGTTTGTAGAAAATTTCCAATAAACCAATATATCTTTACACAATTTTCTTAACATTTACACTTAAATAAACGTTTGACTATTGTGCTTTACTATCATTACAGATTATCAAATTATTTGCAGATAATCTCGTTTAAAAGCTCTTTAAGTAGAATTTTTCGGATGATTCTCAATAAACTTAGACGTTTTGATTGACAAGAAATTAATAATTTTAATAGTTGGAATCATGAGTCAATTGAAGCTAGACCATCATGGAAAACCTGCAAGCACTGGACGACCGTTTCGTCCTAGTATGGGACTCCTCATCAGTGCGTTTTCACGATCCCGCACCCCGCAAGATTCTAGCGAGATCTACCTTCAATTGACTCATGATTTCAACTATTCAAATTGTTAAAATCTTCACAAAACCCCTTCTGTTAAGGAATTAATACCAAAACACATCTTAATAGATTAGATACAGATTACCATGAAAAGTGATAAAATTCCATGGTATCCAATAAATTTATCAGCAAAGTCATTATGTCTATAAATAAACTTGTTTATAGTTAATTCACTGGCACAAATATCGATTATTATTGTGTGAAATGCTTTTTACAGTTAAGTGATAATCTCATTAGTGGGAACTATGGTAACGAAATCAACGAATATTGATTATAATTGTGAATGCAAATGCACAAATTAGTGTACAAACTCACAAACAAAAGTATATATTTATGTTATATTTATTTGAATAGTTAGTTTATAGTTATAAATGTAATAATGATATCTAAGGTAAACAAAAATGTTTTCAAAAGTTAGTTGTCAAACGATTCATTATTTTATGCAATAAATTCAAGTTATTTGATCACCTGATTTTTATGAGTCACTGATTGTCCTTTGAGTTTTTTTCAGCTGAAAATTTCCACAAATTAATGAAATACTACTAGTATTCAATTTTACTTCATGTTGAAAGTGTTCAGTAATATATAGTTAGGATTTTTTTAGCCGGTTATTCTGTGATGTGTGCTACTGATATTGGCAGATATAAGTAGTATGTATCATCAATCGAAAATGAAATACCTAGTGGTAGAAGGTTAAGAAGATTAAATAAAAAAGAGAACAAGAACAAGAAATGATTGTTGTGGAAACAAAAGAACATTGAAGTCTGAGATGATTGATTGACATTTTGTAAATGAAGTATTTATTGTATGGTTCTCAGATTTTACTAAGATGTTCTATAATTTTGTGTTCAGATACATCCGATTATCCCCAATTGTGTTCTGGTTCAATACATCACAGTAAAATCAACTTTAGGTTTACAAGGGCCAAGTTCAAACATTTAGCAGGTCATTTTCATAGCTTTAGTTGCATTAGAATTTCGATTTCATTAAAACACAAAGATCTAAACGACAAATATACTTTTCAATAAATTCCTGTCAAATTTCGATCGTTACGACTTGATATTAAAACGGATTAGCTTGGTTTACGGACATGAGATTACCCATTCATTTCAATAGCTGTGCGGTATTTAATAATTAGGAGCATTTTTCTATGCATTTCATAAGTGAGTATTGCATGTAAGAGTACAATTCCTACTGGAGATTTCATTTCAAGTCCTGAACTTTCCCTTGATTTGTGTTTTTCATCCAGCTTGTTGAGGTTGCTACACTGACAAGTTCCTAGGAGACAGAAATGAATAACTTCAGATGGTTGAAATGAGATGTCCAGCGAAATAAACCACTTCACTTTCTTATCTCTCAATTATTTCATAAAATTTTCATGCATTACATAATCTTCGGCCAAAAATTTGATCTAGTTAGTTACATCACTTCTTTCCCCTTACTATACTCATAATGCGGCTGGCTTACAAACTCATTCTTGTGAATTATAATATACTGGTCATTTCAACATATATCGAAGCTAATACGTTTATCTCAGTCCAAAAAGTTGAGTTATATGTAGAATCTAAAATTGAAACAAAGTATTTATCTATGATATATATTAATAATGACAACGTAAGCAATGCATTTTACGTACAACAGTTCATGAGATTTCCAAGGAGTTCACACAATCAGGAAACAGACTCTTCTTCAAATAGTTATAAAGAAATAACTTATAAGAAACATACGATGACTAAGTAACAGTCAGTATCTGTGTCAAATTCAACTGTAGCAAGCAACAGAATAAAATGAGAACTATACATTTTGAATATGGAAATTGTTACACTTAAATAAATATTCAGTGAATATACAAAAGAATAATTATGATTTGTTAATAATATTGAAAAAATACCGTTGCGAGAATATACGAATTGAAAGTCACAGATTATGTAAATACTTAGAAACATAACAATACAATAAAATCAATGTTTCCGAAGTGATTGATAATCTTCAGTTACTGAATTTTAATAAGTAATATAGTATAATACACAAAAAAAGAAACCGAACAAAAGTGAAACTGGTGCAATCTTCTTCAGGGAAGTAGTCGATTATTTCAGATAAAATTGAACATATTTAATTGATTAATTTCCTAGAGAAACTCGGAATAGTTTGCCTGGTGAAACTTTGAAATTGTTTAAATTTCAATCCCCGACATAATTTCTAAATTAAATGTCTTCCATATTCCCAAGACCTAATTCCTACAAAAACGTTCTTATAAATTAATATCAGTGATAGAATTTTACGTTCCATGATGTTTTACAAAACCTATCGTTTCGTAACGTTCATCTATGAGTACAGAATAGGCTGAAAGTTTTACCGTAGTATAAATTAACCTTCATCGGTTTTGATTCTTCTACACATTTTGATATGACACCCTATCCTTCAACTAATCACTTCAATTATAGATTTACACTTAAAAGTTTGATTAACATTTAAATGTATAATACGTTTTTTTCAATTAATATAGGAAAGTGAATTCATGGAAATTCAAACAAATTTAAAAGATCATAAAAGTAAACTAAATGAAATCCAACTAAAATATGATACAGATATTGAAACATTGAAGAGGAATCATGAAGTAGAAATTGAAAAATTAAAAATCGATTTGAAAGTTAGTCGAATAGTTATTACTTTCATTTAATTATATTGTATATTGATTATTTGAATTCTGTTGTAAGATAGTAACTCACTGATGACAATGGTGGAAGGTGGCGCAATTTCGTGGATGAGTTGAAGTTAGACATTAACATCGTTGAATGCCCGTCAGCTCAGTGGTTTAGAGGTTAGGTGTTCGCGCGCGAGACCGACAGGCCCTGAGTTCGAATCTGGGAAGGTGGGATTATGGATGCGTACTGATGAGGAGTCTTATACTAGGACGAAACGGCATTCAGTGCTTGCACGTTTTCCATGGTGGTCTAGCTTCAATTGACTCATGAATTCAACTATTAATTTAATATAATATCCACAAAACTCTTCTCTGATCATAACAAGACAAATGCCAACGAGAACTAATCAAAATCACGATCTCATGTGGGGAAATTCAAATAACTCACTTCAATCTGAACTGTGTATTGCTGACATTGCTTAAAAAGATGGTTATAGTTTCTTTATACTTCATACACTTATTTATTTCTGTACACATGAATTGATGGTGACGACTTAACATTTTTCAGGATTGTTTATCATGTTAAAGTTTTCTAGGCCCTAATTAAATTAAATTGTAATTTAATAGTTAAGATTCCGCGGGGCGGGATCGTAGATGCTCACTGCTGAGGAGTTGCACAACAATACAAAACGGCCGTTCGATGCTTTCAGGTTTTCCATGGTGGTCTAGCTTCAACTGACTCATGATCTCAACTATTAAAATTACTATAATATCCACAAAAACCTTTTTCTGATATTAAATTGCAATTATTTGATTAATTAACTGTTTAGTAATTTAATTTTGCAGTTAGTGTGTGCAACTTTGCATGTTTAACTAGTTTGTCTAATCAGATTGACAGACATCATTAAACTGACAAGTTTTATTTGTAAGTAAAAAAGAATAGTTTACAACGAGTTCTGTTAATAGTTAAACTTAAGGTTTTAGGTAATGGTTTTAGGTAATCTTTAGATATGCATTATTCAATATACTGTAGGATACATGTATATGCGTATTTTCTGAAACGATTGTATTAACAATGCTTTATTTTTAATTCCCTATTGCTTAATAAATAGGGTAATGAATCTTTGAACAATCAACTTAAGTGTTATATCAATACATTGGAAAATTGTATTTATAATTCAACACAACAGAAACAATTCTGTAATCAACAAATACAAACTGATATATGCTTAAAACCAATAGGATCAAATGAAGAGAGTCAAAAATCAAACAATTTGAAAGATATTTCTTCTGAGCCTAAGGTTCCGTCGACTAACTTCCCGATTGTTAATATGAATAACAATTCGAATTTGAAATATTTAACGAGTGTTAATAAATCTACAGAGACTAGTCCTGCATATTTCGATGTAAGTTACATGTTTAGTTAATAAGTTATACTGTTAAAAATTGTACATATTTTAATGTTGTATTCGGTCATCTGAGCTCAAAGGTTTAAGTTCAAATCATTTCATGGTCGTTCTGGTCAACATCATCAGCACTTCACAGAGGACAAACAATACAATGATCTATATGATCATCCATATGATCTATAAATCATCTCCATGATCCATATTTATTGTATTTATTAAAATATTCACTTGTAGATAGATTTTTAAACAAAATGATGGCTCAAGTGAATTCTTTCAGTAGTGTTATGTCCTTTGAGAAAGATGGATTGATATCTAGGTTTTCATTATCATCCTGGCCAACATTTTCTGTGTCTAATTCATGTAAAAGTGAGCTTTCCAGTTATTTCACGAGTATTACATAAGTTCATTCTGATGACCTTATTTGTAGTCGGCCTCCTACATAGATTTTATTGTGCTTATTCATCAATCTACTGACGCTGACTATCTTTGCTGGTCGACCTCTAGCCTTGGATTGGAGAAACTCTAAGAATTTTATGGGACTTCTAGTAGGTTGGCATTTAGAATAGTTAACAATCCATAGATACAAAGACATAGATTCTATCTATGAACCTTTACGAAAAAGGCTTATCAGTCACAAGGACAGAGATTGACCAACAAAGACAATCAACGAGAACACAAGTACAAATAAAGCCAACAAAAACTACAAATACAGCCGATTACAACAAAAATGTTATCAGAATAAACTAATACAACACCTATGGAACGAATAGAAGGCCCACTTCTATATTTAGTATGCACTGAATATGTTAGGCAGAATGATAATACAACATCTTCAGACCAGATCACTGTCAAGTAATGTTAAATTTGAAAATGTACTAATGTAAGTTCATGAATAATTAGTAAAACCAAAGAACTGGAAGAAAAAGTGGTGTAATATTTAAAGTAAATGAATCTTTCTTTCATAATGTATTGGTTTACAGTCCTATATAAATACCAGTGATAATCATTTTTCTCAAATAATTAAATCATATTCACTATTTACCGCTAGCAAGATTTTGTTCATATAAACTGAAAGAACCGACTGTGTACCTGAGACAAATAGCATTTTGGCTAGTTATTTTTTCTTAAAATAGTTTTCGCTTCAGGTTTAAAGGTTATAACTTGTTCTAAACAATGGTTGGCAATCATATCTATAATGTGCATTTCTTACCTATGATACATCAGTGCTAAGCTAATACATAAATTAGTTTGTAAAAAAGATTATAGTCATTTTTATTTTTAAAATATAATATTTATTCAATCCTGATTGTTATATACAACGACGAGAGTCAAAATCAAGCGAAAATATTAACTTATTTTCTAATCAATCTTGAACAGTTAAAAACTAAAAGTGATAGCTTTTCGGTTTAGTTTTCTATTCTATAAGTCATTAGGCATGTATAAGAAATTGATAAGATGAATATCCTGGAGTTCTAGTAAGAAGCGGTGACCAGTGAAGTTTAACCAGGTCTGTTGTGAGATATCAGCTCACTGATGACAATGCCGTACGGTGGAACGATTTCGTGAATTAGTTAAAGTTAGACATTAACACCGTTGGATGCCAGCCAGCTCAGTGGTCTAGAATTTAAGCGTTCGTGCACCAGACTGATAGATTCTTGATTTGAATCTGGCAAGGTGAGATCATAGATGCGCACTGTTGAGGAGTCTTATACTAGGACGAAACGGTCGTCTAGTGCTTACAGGTTTTTCCTTGATGGCCTAGCTTCACTTGACTCACGATCTCAACTATTAAAGTTATAATAATTGTTATTTGTTATTTTCTAGTCAATTATGAATAATAAAAATGTACAATTGTCAAAACATAAAGATTATCAACAGCTTATTGATAATTATGAAAATAAATTATCACATTTACACTTTTGTTTACATCAATTACATCATGATTATGATTCATTAATTCATTTATTTAATAATACTATTTATGGAATAATTAAATTTGGTAATCGAGAATGTAATCGTTTTAGTAAATTATTAAATATATCTAATCAAGAAATTGAAATTCCTTCATCATTATTACATTCAAAATTATTCCATCCATTGAAAACATTGAATCAAAATGGAAGAATTTCAAATTTAACTGAGAATACTTTAATTATCAAGAGGTAATTATTATTATTATTACTTTTTCCATTTTCAGTTCAAAGGGTCCATTTTTTATTCTGAAAACTATTGCAACTAGAAATTGTTGGATGCCAGCTCAGTGATCTAGAGATAAGCGATCGAACACGAGATCGATAGGGCCTGGGTTCGAATCTCGTGCACGGGATCGTGGATGCGCACTACTGAGTTCTTTAATAGAACGAAACGGCCATCCAGTGCTTCCAGGTTTTTTAATCGTTGTCTATGATCAATCGATTCATGATCTTAATCAAAAACTTAATAATCTCCACAACCCCATACTGATAAATATTGTTAGAAGCTGTCAAAAATTCTTTGGTAAAGTCTCCAGAATCAGGGAAAAGGTTAAAAATGTCTCTCTTAATCAGAATAAACTAGAAACACCCCAGAAGCATCCAGTAAAACTACGGGTTATGTAACACAATTTAATCGAATAATTATGTACTTTGTCAGTAAATTTGATGTAATTTTAAAAGTATCTAGAAGGTCAAGGCCACTTCTTAAATCAGTAAACAAGCTTGTTTTTTGCACACAAATTAAAGTATATTATTAATTATTCGTGCAGTTTATTCGTTAAACAATAAGACTGTTTTATAGAATAGATGTATTGTGTCAAGTAGTAGAAAACGAAATATGGTTTTTATTTTGTTTTAGAGCTCACCATAGGAATGTAACTGTATCCCACTGCTGACTAGTATATTGAAACTAAAACCTAGTAGCTCATGCTCAAAATGTCAGCTCATAATTCACTTAACTACTGAGTCCAGATACCTATTTAATTGTTCAGCGTACATAATATTTTTTATCAAAATTCAATCTTGAATATTATCAACAAAATAATCCAAACTTTCTAACAAATAAGATTTATTAGTTGAATTCATGAGTGAATTGAAGCTGGATCATCATGAAAAACCTGTAAGCACTAGACGGCCATTTCGTCCTAGTATGTGACTTTTCAGCAGTGCGCATCCATGATCCCTCCTCGCCAGATGCGAACCCAGTACCTATCGGTCTTAAGAGCGACTTTGTTCCAGTTCAAAACTAATATTTTAATTGAATGATTTGTAGAATTTTAAATTTGGTAGTAATTTCGTCATGAACTGCTATCAGCTGGAAAGTAATTGAAAATACAATAAACTACTTGTTTCATAGGCAGTTCTAGTTTGAAACTTGTCAGAAATTTCGAGACTTAAAATCCCTAAATTCAAACAAGTATAGAATTAAGCGTGTGCACTGCTGATCTATTCTAATTCAAAGCAAAATAACATTTTAGCTGTTTTAGGTTCTTACACGTTCTTTTACCTAGTGGAAGTTCTGAATGGAAAGTGTACATATGTTTTAACTTTATCACGGATTCATCAATAATGTACATTCGATACCTTAAAGTTGATAGAACAATTGACCGTTTTGTTTAGTAGGTAGTGCATTAAGCTTAGGCTCCATTTAGTCTAAATCTAATAATCTGCCTGTCTAATTCTAATCAACTAGTGATTAATACGGGTGAGCACTTCAACTTGAACATCGTTAACTAACATTATAATAAGCGTTCACGAGGATATATTAATTTTATCTTAGTCAGCCAGTCAGTCATAAATAAGCTGTAGACAATATGATTCGAAAAGTTTGTATGAATTAGTAGAATTAATAAGCATAAAATAATTTTGAAACTCGGTATTTGATTGAAGATCGAGAAGTAAATGGATCTGTGCCACTGTGAAGAATCCTGATCATTTCCATCTTAAATAGTTTTGTTATTACTTTTAAATATTTTAAATATCTAAATGGCTAGACTATTCTTACGTAATTAGAACGGGAATAAGGATATATTAGTTTCTTATTAATTTATTTCGAACTTATGAATTTTAGTTATGTCTGTTATTAATTATGTATAATTCTAAGGTTGTATTAATTACAAATTGATTTTAAGTGGAGTACTATTTAAAAACAAGGAAGAACTGAACAACTGTCTCATCCTTGTGTGAGACAGTTAAACAGTACAACACACGACTCGTGGTGAACGCCTAACCACTGGAATTATAAATATAATCAGTATGTATTCAAGCACGAAGATGATCCAATCTCACTAATGACGACTACTTCACTTCCACTATATCCACAGAACTTCTTCAACTAAGTATTCATTTCGCTGACCCAATTTAGACAATCACTGAAAACCTGGTATCACTAGTTAACTGTTTGGTCCTGGTATAAAACTTCTTAATAGTACTTATTCACGGTACCACCAAAGATTGTAGTTGATTCATGATCTCAATAACATTCAACAACCTCCATAAACTGATAAATACATATTTCAATGGTTAAGATCATGAGTCAGTTGGAGCTAGACCACCATGGAAAACCTGGAAGCACTGGGCGGCCGTTTCGTCCTATTGTGAGACTCCTCAGCAGTGCTCACCCACGACCTCGCCGACTCAGTGGTCTAGTGGTTAAGTGCTCGCGCGAAAAACCAGTAGGCCCTGGGTTCGAATCCCACAGGGAGCGAGGTCGTGGATTTGCACTTCTGAGGAGTCTCATACTAGGACGAAACGGCCGTCCAGTGCTTCCAAGTTTTCCATGATGGTCTAACTTCAACTGACTCATAATCTTAACCATCGAAATTACTATAATATCCACAACAACCATCTGATATTAAATACATATTTGTTGATTATTACATCATTTAAAATTTATCTTATTTGTATTATTTTAATTCATTTTCAGTTGGATAAATCCATTGATAGATGTAATTGGTAAATTATCAGCCTATTGTATAAGAATATGTGATTTAATTGAATCACAACAAGATCATTTAGAATGGCAATCAGAAAATGTTAATGAACTTCGTGATATAACTAGAAAACAAATTGAAATGCAAAATAAGCAATTAATAAAAACACGTAAAGCTAATTTGAATCGTTTAAGAAGTTGTTTAAAACAAGTTAGTTTATACACTTTTAATATTCATGAGACTATAATTTATGGACGACCTATGAGTGACGCTAAACTGACCTTGACAATGTCCATCTACTAACTAGGACTTAATGAAAGTTATAAACCAATGTGCCTTCTAACAACCAGAGCAGAGTTAAAATGGTTTGGATTATTTTTTCTGGTAAGCGTTTTTTTAGCGAGTTAGTTTTCTACGGGATGGGGCGCTAACCCCATGCCCCAATCTCAATACGAATGTCAGGGCAGTTCTACTGTATGGAGCTGAAACTTGGAGAACTACAACAACCACAATCAAGAAAGTACAAGTATTTATAAATAGCTGTCTACGCAAGATACTCAACATCCATTGGCCGGATACCATCAGCAACAGCCTTCTGTGGGAGAGAACAAACCAACTTCCAGCTGAAGAAATTAGGAAAAGACGATGGAAATGGATAGGACATACATTACGCAAATCGTCGAACTGCATCACGAGGCAAGCCCTAACTTGGAATCCTGAAGGGAAGCGAAAAAGAGGAAGGCCAAAGAACACATTGCGTCGGATAATAGAAGCAGATATGAAAACCATGAATTGTTGGATGGAGAACGCTGGTGAGCGGCCTATGCTCCTTCACGAGGAGTAACAGGCGTAAGTAAGTAAGTAAGTAATAAAGTGAAGAATTCGAATTATGATGTGCAGTTGATGATTAAGGTTAGGAATTAGATTTCGGATTTTCATCACGAACTGACATTAGCTACAATGCTAAAACTCTATTTATCCAAATGGATGAGTGAATTTCGTGTCAAAATCTGAGACTTGTCATCCTACATCTAAATGATCATAGTCTCGCCATAAATATTTTATTCTATAATAATAAAAAACCATTTTCTTAAGAATGTTGAAACATTTTATATCTCATTGGTTTTGTGCTATATTCAATGAGATTCGTATACTTTACGTATATTTTCTGCTTTGTCATAAGTTTGTTTACTATAGACTAAAATAATTAGGACTTGGAAAGTTGCATGAATTTCCTTCTTCCCTCTAATTAATTAGTTAAACAATATTCTTAATATTTGATTCTCCCTTCTTAACTGTTTCTTACATTTAGATTCCCATTAGAGATTAAATTAGTTTCTGTATTTTTTTTCTTTCTCAACTCGTTACTACCTCTTTTCTCTATAGTGACGTGATTGTGACAGTCTAAACAGATATATCTTAAAGCCAAGTTGAATGTATATGACAGATTGATCACTTGTCATAAGATCAAAAGTTCATAGGTTCGACACTTAAATACATGGTCGTATACACCTGTGTATTACAAGATATATGTTAATTTAGATGATGTATAAATGACTTTCACGATTACTTGATATCAGCTAAAAGAAATATAACTGAAAAATTGTGATGGCTTTGCTTCGTTAATCAATCACCCTTGTAACCGTTATAATATAAATCTCAACGGTGTTTATAATCAGAAGGCCATAAGAAACGGCAACTACAGTTTATTAGCGGATAGCACGAATCACAAAGCTATAAGCACACCGAACGAATTTAAATCAGAGAGATGAATATGTATATGCGAGCAAGTACAGAGGCAAATTTATAGTCAAATCGAATCAACGTACAACGAGGCAAGACAAAGGCTATTAATAGGAATCGAGCACACATAAACATGCGAAGTAGGATGAATTATCGAGTGATATTTAAGTAATCAACACTTTAGCTCAAGTCCATCATGTGCTCTAATGATCATAACGGTACAGAGAAATATGCCAATTGTTACTGTCCAAATAACATTATCTGTTAAGTTTAATAGAAGGGTCTAACCAAAATGAACCATAATCGAAATTGATTGTAGGATAGTTACTATCATCTCAATAGATTAAGGACCTGATAAATATTTCATAATACTCATATTTTAATAAATATTCAAAGCAAAATTCAATTGTTCTTTTGTTTTCTAATTTTACCCTCTATTTCTATTAAGAACCAGCATAATCCTTCATTAAATGAAGTAAATAGTATTTTATCAAAGGATCATTCGGATTCATATCCTATGGTATACACTAATGGTAATTCAGATAAAAATATTGGATCAAAACTTGATTACAATATGTCTACATTAAAGTTAGTATAAATTTCAATAATTTCCATTGAAATTTTATAATTATTTTAATGAGGCCATAATTTATGGACAACCTATGAGTGACACTAAACTAACCTTGACGATGTCCATCTACGAACTAGGACTTAATGAAGGTTATAAACCAATGTGAGGAATTAGAATTATAATTTATAATTGATGGTTAGGGTTAAGAATTAGATTTCGACTTTTCATCTCGAACTGACATGATATATATAATGCTAGAATGATATTTATCCAAATGTATGAATAAATTTCGCGCCAAAATTCAAGACCTGTGATCTTAAATCTGATTGGTTCGTCCATAAATTGTAGTCTCGCCCTTTATCAGTATGTATTCCGATTTCTATTCAATTCCGTGTTGGTTACTGTGTTGCATTTTTCTTTCAACTGCTAGTTTTGTTTGTGATGGTTTGGAACGAAATTAAATAAATTTTTATTATGTCTATGTGATACTCTATATTGATTTAATAATGTATTTCATATCTTGAATGTGTATATGGTCAGAAATAACAAATAGCAGTTGATTTGCCAAATAGCTAATGATATTCCATTCAGTTATTTTTTTCTATTGAATATTATAAAATAATAAGAACAAATGTAACAGATTAATAGGAATTCATTCAGTTATTTTTAGATTGTTATCAACTCTTAACAACTTGGAAACATAACTTATAAACTAATTGGAGGTAATTAATTAAAAAGAAATTTTCAATGAAGATCCATAAATCTCAGTAATTCTAAGATAAGTGGATTTTCTAGAAGTAAAATGATAAGACTAAGTAGAAAGCAAAGATAATGGGTCTTGAGAAGGAGATTATGTAATTCCAATTGTAAAATACATTAACTGGCTAAGCAAAATGTGTAGATCTTAGATCATTCTGATAAATATGAAGATGAACTTACTATATGTATGCCAACTATTTTTTGTTCTGATTGTTCTGTAGTGTAGTCCGGTGAGATCCATGCAGCTTTATGTATACGGTTGTGTGGAAATATTGTGCCTCTTATGACCAATTTGTTGAATGCACACAGATTTACAAAATTTTCCCCATTTTCGTTCCTCTCTCCCAGTCAATCCATCTCATCCCATGATATCTTCACATCTAGTAGTGTCTCTTCCGACTTTGGCGTTTAGATCTCCCATCAGAATAGTGAGGTCCTTTCTTGGGCACTTCTCTATGATTGACTGCAGCCGCTCGTAGAACTGATCTTTAATGTCGTCGTTGCTATCATTGGTGGGTGCATAACACTGGATAATATTCATTGTAATTCCCTCCTTCTTTGTTTTTGAATGATGCTTTGATGATTCTGGATCCGTGAGATTCCCCTCCTACAAGTGCATTTCGTGCTTCCTTGGACAGCACTAGAGCAACTCCCTGAGTGTGTGGCACATTTTCCTGTTCGTGACCGGAGTAAAGCAGCATCTCCTCCGTATCTAGCCTTTGTTGTTCAGCCTGGGCCCAAGTGGTTTCTCGGATTCTCAGTACTGCCAATTTGTATCTCCTCCTTTCCGTTACTATTTGACTGACCCTCCCGGTCTCCCACATTGTCCGGACGTTCCATGCACTCATAAAAATTGTTGCTCTGGTTGTTAGAAGGAGCATCAGCCTCGTGACGTCCTAAGGAGCTCAGCTTTCGGCATGAGGCGTCATAGTTCTTCTAAATGAAGACCTTCCAACTCCCAGGGTAGAGTTTAAATAGTTTGAATTATTTTTTCTGGTTAGCGTTTTTTTAGCGAATTAGTTTTTCACGGGATGGGGCCGCTAACCCTATGTCCAACCCTTCTCCTTTAACCGGAAGAGCTACAGGCGGAGTTCTTCGTATATCCATAAAGGCTGAATGATAAAACTTTTGATTCTGTTGGGAAGATAAATACATCTTGATATTTGAAACGACTGCCAGGTATCGTTTCACCAAATAAAAATATTTGACAAATTGACATCTTCACTCAGAAAGAACAAGAAGAAATCCACATGATGAAGTGTACAATAATTCTATAGTAATTAAAAGAAAAACGTGTAATCACAGATCTACTTCAAAAAAACACTTTCTATCAAAGGTGTACCGTTAATAATAATAACCTTATAAAGAAAATTATCACCATATATACACATATATATACTTGTACTTATTGACTAATAATAATCGATTTGAAATGGTCGTTTAAAATAATGATAGAAATGGTTACGATGACAGCTGAACAAAAAACACCACTATCTTATCTGAAAAGAAGATCATCTATCACAAAATAAACAGTATAATTGTTTTATAGATTATGAAACTGAAAACAAATAAGAACTTTAATGAGTCTTAACTATTAAAATATAATAGAAGCTTAAGTCGAAGTATTTAGATGTTAAACTATCTACCTTCTTATTGAGATCATGAACCGATTGATGTTAGACCACCTTTGGAAACCTGGCAGCACTGGACGGCCGTTTCGTCCTACTGTGGGACTCCTCAGCAGTGCGCATCCACTATCCCGCTCGCGGGATTCGAACCCAGGGCTTGCGGTCTCGCGCGCGAATGCTTAACCTACTGAACCACTGGGCCGGCACCCGATGGTGATAGTGTCTAACATCAATCAATCCACGAAATTGCGCGACCAACTTCCATTGTACTGAGGTAGATACCTGTCTCTACCCGACAGTGGATTAGCTCCACTGGTCACAGCTTCTCACTAGGACTCCGAGAATTCTCTCACAAAGCTAGTCACTAGTGAGCACATGTTAATTACTAGTATATGGTTTGTGGAGATTATTAAGTTTTTGATTGAGACGAAACGGCTGTCCAGTACTGGCAGGTTTCCAAAGGTAGTCTAACATCAATCAGTTCATGATCTCAATCCTTCTGTCTGTCTGTCAGTCATATTACTTAAGAGTATACATATTATAATTAAATAATAGTATCATCTAAATATTCAAATTTTTGGAAATAAAATATCTATACTGTAATATCATCTTCAAATTACTCTTCTTTTTTTCAAATTTTCTTTTTATCTAAAAAAAACAATCCTGATCGAAGAAATTCAATGTATCCACTTAAACCAGTCGATTCGAATTCATACTTCAATGATAATATGAATAAACTAATAAAAACACAACATCATGGCTATTCTCCAGTATCTGGAGTGAATGGATCATTTAATAAATCACCTCCACCACGTTTACTTCATAAAAATAGTAATATTTCTCCATATGAAAATATGAAATGTTTCAATAATAGTGAAAACTCATATAATCAAGATGGTCAGTTTTATTCAGTAAGTATAGAACAGAATTATTCGAACATGAATGCTATTGAGATTTTATTTTTAATAAAGTCAGAACATTTGGAGAAATTGTTTTACATAAAGTTATTTTGATATTTATAGGTAGATTAACTGGTAGTGATAAATATTAACTAAAACCGCCTGGAGCACCTCTAGGGCTACTGCTGGTTCTAAGCCCGGATATAGGAGGAGGGTTGGACATGGGGTTAGAGACCCTATCCCGTAGAAAACTAACTCCCTAAGATACAGCAACAAGAAAAAATAATCCGGACTATTTAAACTCTACCCTGGAAGTTAGAAGAATTATGACACATGCTGAAAGCTGAGTTCTTTCGGAAGTCACGAGGCTGATGCCTCTTCTGACAACCAGAGCAAGCATTAATTTAGGTACATGGAATGCTCGTACTATATGGAAGACCAAGAGAGTCTTCCAAATTGCTGCAAAAATGAAGAGATACATCCTGGAGGTGCTTGGAATTAATTTCTTCCACTAACCGACTCATTAGTTAGCTACGTAACATTATCATAATGTTATGTCTCGAAATGATGTACTGAAAGTGTACTACTATTACTTACGCCTGTTACTTCTCGTGGAGGAGCATAGGCCGCTCACCAGCACTCTCCATCTAACCCTGTTCTGGGCAATCCTTTCCAGCTCTTCCCAGCTGTCATTCATCCTTTTCATATCTTATCCTATTTCACGACGTAATCTGTTCTTTGACCTTCCTCCTTCCCGCTTCCCTTCAGGATTCCAAGTAAGGGCTTGCCTCGTGATGCAATTTGATTATTCCCATAACGTATGTTCTATCCACCGGTAGCTATTCTAGAGTTACTGCCGGTCTCAAGCCCGAAAAAAGAGAAGAGTTGGGCGTGAGGTCGGCAACCTCATTCCGTAGAAAAAGTCTTGCTAAAAAACGTCAACCAGATTAAACTGAAAGTGTAATTTTTCTTATTTCTGTCGTACACTGAATATTCTATTGTAATGGTCTGCCAATAATTACACAGGTTTCAAATTAACCAGCCGATTTACTTCTCTTTTCTACAATTTCACTCCTATGCTAAATAATGACAACTAATTAATTATGTCATCAACTATACAATTTAATTATTAACAGTATAGATCAGGGTAAATACTCATCTGTGATTTTTTAAATCAGTTTCTGATAGACAATTTGTAGGTAACAAGATTTCATTGGGTTGTTTAGTATCGACTATAAATCCATTATTGTTGGGAATATTTACATGATAATTAATTTGTCATGAGCTGAAGGTAAAACAAATCTTTACAAAATATTCAAGTATAATCGACTAGTATACTTACTATTCATTAAAAACAATTCACAACAGTAAGTTTACAGTGGTTTCTTCAAAGCAATATTATTATATAAAAATCAGATTCTTCGTTAACGTTTACGTGTTTGATGTCGGACGCTAAAACTAGCAAACTTAAGACTTACTACTTACTAATGCCTGTTACTCCTTGTAGAGGAGTATAGGCCGTATATCAGCATTCTCCATCCAACATTGTCCTGGACAATACTTTCCAGTTGTTTCCAGTTGCTATTCATTCTTTTTATGTCTGTTTCGAATTCCCAACTCAGTGTGTTCTTTGGTCTTCCGTTTCCCTTCAGGATTCCAGGTTAGTTAACAAATGTAAGAACGCGACCAATATTAGTTAGCCGCATCGTCTAACAATTATTAGGGATATAATTGATTCATTATGCATCTGGTATAAAAAATCACATTTTTTTCTTAAATGTTATTTTATTGAGGAATTTTCGGACTAACTCGTTTCATAATTTCAAATATTTTATTTTTCAGATTTTCTTGTTTATGATGATTTTCTTCTTAACTGTAAACAAGAATTATAAGCGAAGATGGATGGTGGATATCAGTGAAATTCAGGACGCGCGTTTCGTCTTATTTGAGACTCGTCTGCCAGATGTGCCTGCATTCAAGAGTTGATGTTCACTATCTACCTTTGCTTATAATGCTTGTGACTTAAGGCAATATCGAGGCAATCCGCACAGAATTCACATATACCAACAAGAGCCTGATCAGTTGCAGTTTTAAACATCAGTGGGAAGATTTAAGCAAACAGTACCAAGTGAATGTAATCAAGAATATCTGAAATTACAAATCAACTTAAACTATGATCAGTTTGACTACAAATATCTAGCGATCAAGCGTAAAGATTACTAGTTCTTTAAACATGCTAATGTCCGCTTGTTCATAACTTTCAACATAATCACGAAACAGAAATCAAAAATATGCAAAAGAAGGCAACCTAGCCTTTGTTTTAAACAATACAGTTAATAAATTTGTATTTTCAAAAATCACCATAGTTATACGAACATGCATATATCTTTTGTTGAAGTAAATTGATGCATGCAAATAACTGACTTCGTTTGAAATGACTTATCAGAGCTTGTATCTACCTGTTGTTTATGTTAAGTACTGTAGCTGATTAGTCTCTTTTGGTATATGTGAATTTTGATTGCAAGTTCTGGATTCCACTGCTAGCGATTATGCAAAGTTAGTAACAGCTTCCAACTGATTTTGAAAAAAAAAATCAGATCTCTAAGCTCAATCACACTGAGTCCATCATTGGTTGTTTGGACGTAAAAAAACAAAAATGAAGTTTTCGTCTTTTGTCCAGATTATTTCGATTTTGTTAACCAGCACGTAAAACTAACATAAATAACTTCCTACTATTTTTGTCGATCAGTAATGCAAATAGTACAATTTTTAAGCTGATAGTATGTTCAAATGAAATACATATTCAGCTCATGTGATTTACTTGATATTGGTAATGTTATCAAGAGTGTGTTATAGTTATGAAAAGTAGACTAAGAGCAAGAAAGGAAGCTGAAATTTGCACGATCCAAGGTAGAAGATAAAATTGACAACAGATTAGGAGCTTACTCTATTCTCAAAAACTCTACTACAATCTATTAACTAAATGTATTTTTTTATGTATAAATTTTTTTCGCCAGTTCATTATTAGTGGAATTCATGAGTCAATTAAAACTAGATCACCACGGAAAATGTGGAAGCACCGGACGGCCATTTCGTCCTACTGTGGGACTCCTCAGCAGTGAGCATCCACGATTTCGCCTCACCAGATTCGAACTGAGGACCTATCGGCCTCGCGCATGAACGCTTAACCTCTAAACCACTGAGCTCGCCGGCATCCAACGATGTTAATTTCTAACTTCAACCAGTTCATGAAGTTGCGCCACCATCCACCATTGTCTTCAGTGAGTTACTATCTCGCAACAGACCCGGTTGAACTCTAAAGGTTAGGCGCTCGTGCACGAGCCTGACAGGTCCTGCGTTCGAATCTCGTGAGGCGGGATCGTGGATGCGCACTGTTAAGGAGTCTCACGATAGGACGAAACGACTTTCCAGTGCTTCCAGGTTTTCCATGGTGGTCTAGCTTCAATTGACTCACGATCTTAACAACTGGAATAAAACATAATCAAAGAATCATATGTAAAGAACATAACATTTACATAAATCAATGTTTATAAGCAATTTAATTACATTTACATATATATAATAAAGAAATTATTCTTAAAATAAAGTTGAAACATTGACTATCCTCCTTCACATTTACACTATACATAACCTTCATGTCACCATGGTTTCTAGCTTATTCTATACTAATCATTTATTATTACTAATCATATTTTAAAACTCTATAATTACTGATCGGATAATTAATTTTAATCTTTAGTCTTTAGATATAGATACTTGTTTCACAAAATGGTTAAATGCTGCTTATCGTCGACATACCTGTAAGATAAAATTTCACTTCCATAAATATATCTTTTTAATGTACACTATTTCATTTTAAGATTCCTATGCAATGAATAAAGCAAAATTATGCTGTAATTGTTGTCATGCCAATACACATACCTTTTTTTATTTGAACGGTGCACTAAATAAACATAATTACAGAGAGTGTTCACTTATTCAATTGTTCATTTTTTAAGTGTCAATTTTCATTAGTATGGGATCATTGAAATTATTAAGTTTTTCTGATTGAGATCACGAACCGACTGATGTTAGATTATCATTGATGACGTAGAAGTATTGGATGGCCGTTTCCTCCTGTTATGGGACTCTACAACAATGCATATCTACGATCTCGCTTACGAGATTCGAAACCAAGTTTTATTGTATTAGTTATATTCGAAATTTTTCTTACCTTTTTTCAAACATGCAAATGGATCATAAGTATTGATATTTCTGATAATTTTATTGGTTTGTTGTGACTTACTGGTTTGAAAATTTTATTATCATTTGTGATTATATTCAGCTTGAAATAATTATATGCACATTATTTTAGAAACTGTTTAGATTCAATGTGTTTGAATGACATACATACCATTATGGGAATAGTTAATCTATTGTAACTCTATATTTTGATAATTATAATTATAGTCAAGTACAACTTCAAAGGATTACTTACTTATTTACGCCCGTTACTCCCAATGGAGTATGGGCCGCCGATCAGCATTCAAGGATTGTTTTATTCCAATTGTTCAGATCGTGAGTCAGTTGAAGCTAGACCACTATGGGAAGCCTGAAAGCACTCGACGGCCGTTTCGTCCTACTGTGGGACTCCTCAGCAGTGCGCAACCACGATCCCGCCTCACGAGATTCGAACCCACGGCCTACCGGTCTCGTGCAAGAATGCTTAACCTCTAGACCACTGAGCTGGTAGGCATCCAACGGTGTTAGTGTCTAACTATAACAAATCCACGAAATTGAGCCACCGTTTACCATTGATTTCAGTGAGTCACTATCTCATAACAGACCTGGTTGAACTCCACTGGTCACCGCTTCTCACTAGAACTTCAGGAAATACATCTTGAAGCCAGTCACCAATGAGCATATGTTGATTAGTATCAGAAGGGGGTTTTGTGGAGATTGTAGTAATTCCAACAGTTGAGATCGTGAGTCAATCGAAGCTAGATCACCTTGGAAAACTTGATCGTTTCGTCCTATTGTGGGACTCCTTGGCAGTGTTTTCTTGTTTTATTGTAAATCACTTATGTTACGAAAAATATCTAGAATAAAAAAATGTCTTCATTTTTTGTGTTCAACTTTATGATAGTATGTGCTTGCATAAAAAGTTTTGGAGTGCAACTTAAACTCTAAAAGTCAAACTAAATTTATTTCTCTTAAAGCCAACAATATCGATTAGAATTCATATAAGAATTTCCTAGGAAATGGAATATAATTATAGTCAATTTTCAAGACCATAATGAAGGAATACGGTTATTAGTTTGTTGTTAAAAGTTTAGAAATATCATTTTGAACTTTTACAGATGTTCTTAATGACAATTAGTAGTTATGGGTATGATGCTATAATCCTTAATTTTAAATAAACTTTGTCAATCAAATCGTTTATTTTGTTCATTAGGCTGAACAACTTTACATATCATGGTAATTTTGTTTTGAACTCAACAGTTAAATAATCGTCGACAGCTAGTCTCAAGTTCATGTATACTGTTTATTGAGAAAGATTGAGGATGCACATTGTTTTTTATACCCAAACTCATTGAGGATTAAAAGGGTAACTAATCGGTGTAAGAAATGCCGCAGCATCTAAAATATTTATATGGTTGTTTAACATTAATTTTTTGCTAGACTTTCTTTAAAGAATGAACATTGAATGCAATAATAACATCTTCATTCATGTATGAAAAGTTATTGTCCTATTTGTTCCTACACAAACATACACATTCAACTTGACTTTTATGCTATTCTGATTCAATAATTTTAAAAAAGATTCATATATTATTATTATGAAGAGGAGGTTCAAGGGCCCCATGTTCGAACCCCTCTCCATTTGCTTCGGTCTGAGCAGTCAGATAATATTATTAGCTGTTCTACTTGGAGTATCGCTCATCCTCAAGTACCCGGTGGATGAGTTAATGTAGTGTGTGTGTGTGTGTGTAATTTTTGTTATTCATTGTTGTCTGATTGTAAAACGTTATTTTTGATTATCTAATGTGTATGAAGTGTTTACCAATCACAAAATTCAATCAGCTTAATACTATGCGCCCAATTCCTGTTAATTAATAAAATATGATATTATCATCTAGTCTGTTAGTCCCTATAGCTTTATTTGTTATGAAGCTCTCCAACTATGGATATGAAGCACACAGATTACAGTTAGGTTTTGAACCTGAAAAATCATGTCATGAAACATGATTCATTTAGCATAATAAACATCCTTATGAAATGTCACCTCCTTGTAAAAACAAACCACAAATATATTTTCTAATGAATAAACATTTACACTGTCAAGATTATTAGATAAAGAACTTGAAATAAACATTGAATGGACCGAAATTGAATGCTTCATTAGACAATAATATATGTTAAAAATGATGCATAATGACTGACTAGGGTTACACTCTTTTCATTATATTTTATTAGGTGATTGGAGCCAGTTGGCAAGATACCCTACACCTAGGTTATGTGTTAATTACCACTTGCTCGGAAGGTGTAGTTGAGGTCTTACAGAGCTGTCCTTTCATCAGATTCTTATTTTGGCCAACCAGTTTTACAGTTAGTGAGCTATTAGGTTAGTGACTAATGAGATCTTGAGTTACTGAGACTAGTGATAACATTGTAATTTGGCAGATAAAACTTCAATATCACTAAGGGCTGAACAAACTTGAATTTCGTTACTACTTAGTGACCGAATAATCTAAATACTGTATTCATTCAGATCACCATATCATTTCACTGTTATACTATTTTATTGTTCGAATCAGCACTAACATTCTTGTCATTTAACTGTTGTTTTAAATGTGAATAATATTAGTACACCTTATGCACAATCTATATTCTTAATATCAATAATTCGTAAAATGCCATTATAACTATAATTTTATGCATATTTATTTATATATCCATAGACTTTAAAGGTAATTTTTATGACAGAAATAGATAGAAAAGAGCTCATTTGAATAAGAAATGTTATACAGCTATTTCATCCTAAATTCACTTGGTATTGTTTGGCTTGTATTTTCCCATTGAGGTTTAGACTGCAATTGATCAGTCTGTTATTGGCATATGTGCATACTGTGCGTATGCCTCGATATTGCCTTAATTCACAAGCTTTTTGTAAGCAGGGATGGATAGTGGCTAGCAGTGGAATCCAGGACTGATCAGTTGCAGTCTTAAACCTCAATGGGAAGATACAAGCTAAACAATACCAAGTGAATTTAAATTCGCCCCATTGCACAAGGAAGTGTCTACCAGGCCTCAGTAGCTGAGTAGATAGCGCAATGGCGTTCGAGTCCCAGAGTGGACATCAACTCCGAGATGCAAGTACATCAGCCTGACGAGCCGCAAATGGGACGGAACGCGCGTCCTGGATTCCTTTGCTAGCCACTATCCATCATTGCTTCCAAGGAAATATCTCATCCTAGTTTATAACTCTCCAGAAATATTCAATTGCGATTCTTTACTAGTTTGAACTTAGTATTGGGTAAACTTTTGAAAAATCATAAGTTGGAATACTCCTTACATTTCATTGATTCTTCGAACAACTTCATGTAATGATTTTCATATCAAAAAGAATATCTTAGCACGTGTATTACAGTAAGCTTTGAGATTTGTGTTCAAAAAGGCATAGATCACACTTAAATATTTTGTTCAACTATGATACAGTATTGATGATATATAACCAACTATAACAATATAAAATATCAGACATTAGAAAAAAAAAGTCAACTTGAAATATCACAATGATGTTTTATCGGCGAGACTACTATTTATGGATGAACCAATCAGGTATCAGGTAATAGGTCTTGAATTTTGGCGCGAAATTCACTCATTCATTCGGCTAAATATAGATTTGGCATTATAGCTTATGTCAGTTCGTGATGAAAACCATAAATCTGATTCCTAACCTTAATCATCAACTGTAAACCCCACAATATTTTCTAACCTTCATATTATCTTAGTTGTTAGGTAGATACTCTCAGCGTCAGTTTGGTGTCGCTCATAGGTTGTCCATAAATAATAGTTTCACCATTTCATCTTTATTTTCATTTGTTTGAATAGCATATTATACAAATTAAAACGGAAGTAGTTCCTCTTTTATTTACAGGAAGTTGTTGTTTGTCACTAAGACTTAAGGTGTTTTTCCAATCTTTCTTGTCTATATTCCTTTAAGATTAAATATAAACTATATCGAACAGTGTGAAGAACTAAAGGTTATGATTATTATTGATTACTTATGCATAATTATAAATCTGGGACGAGATGAAACATTTGAGTTTCAACACTTTGTCGAAATTTATGGGTTTAAAAATAAAACTTTTATTTTAAGTTTCCAGCGAAATCATTTATATTTCCAACAACTATCGGGTAAATTTTTAAGTAAAGTTAAGTAGTCGCTAACAGTGGAATCCAGGACTCACGTTTCATCTTATTTGATACTCGTTAATCAGATTTTCTAACGTTTAATCATTCAAGTTCAAGCTACGATTTGCAACCAATAACTTACTTACTTACTTCCACCTGTTACTCCCAATCGAGCATAGGCCGCCGACCAGCATTCTCCAACCCACGCTGTCCTGGGCCTTCATTTCTAGATCTATCCAATTTTCGTTCATTTTTCACATGTCTTTATCTATTTCTCGACGTAATGTGTTATTTGGTCGTCCTCTTTTCCTGTAGCCTTAAAAATTCCATATGGGGGCTTGCCTTGTGATGCAGTTGGGTGCTTTGCTCAATGTACGTCCTATCCACTCCCAGCTCTTTTTCCTGGTTTCTTCCTCCACTGGAATCTGGTTTGTTCTCTCCCATAGTAGGTTGTTGCTAATAGTGTCTGGTCAACGATTCCAAAGTATTTTGCGTAGACAATTGTTAATAAACACTTGTATTTTCTGGATGATGGCTTTCGTAGTTCTCCATGTTTCCGCCCCATACAGTAGAACTGTCTTGATATTTATATTGAAAATTCTGCCCTTGGTATTGGTTGACAGTTGTGTTGAGTCCCAGATGTTTTTCAGTTATATATATGCTGCTCTTGCTTTGCCAATCCGGGCCTTCACATCTGCATCAGATCCACCGTGTTCATCACCGTTTTTGCATCCTCCAAATTTTCTTCTTCAAGTGTTTGCAACCAATAAACTTCGCTTGAAACACTGAACGCATCATACACTCAGTTTCTGAATATAAATATCCATTAAGTTATGAAATTTTTATAAATATCACGCACATTCTTTAATTGTTTTGCACATTTTAATCATACTACTTAAAAGCAGTATTCTGTTTTCTGCTAAAAATGTATGATTTATTGATTTTTATTTAAAAAGAAATATCTCTTTCACTTTCAGCCCAATCTTCTTTGATGTCAAATAGACTACTATCAATGAAATAATTTATTCAATAATAAACCAAATAAAATGTATGAAGATAAAACAAATAATCTTTTCATCGATTCATGAAAACCTCTCAGGATGATCTTGGAGGCCTTATTTATTTTTTTGTACTTACTTTTATATTTTAAGCCAATATATGATTTATTTGCTACTTATTATTAATGTCCAATCATAGATACAATTTGTCATGTGTTAATATGCACATCAGTATGATGAGGGAAGAATTTTACAAAATGATAAAGATACTAAATATCTGTTGTTGTTTTTTCTACGAGATAAACAGTAGGTTATCAGTACTGTCTTCTCTGTTGATTTTCTTATCATGAACACTTCGTTTAGTTTAATAGGGATGTGATTAACTTTAAGATTTTCCTTACTTTTCATATTATCATTTCTATTCAATTAGTTCATAGACTGTACTTATTATTATTTTTTGATTACATAACAATTATTTTTATTTTCAATGAATTTACATAATCAAAGAAAATTAATGACATTGTAATAATTTATGGCCTATGATGAATGAAACATTTTTTTAAAATCTTATATGTTGTTTTCGAAATGTTATTGGATTGGTGCTCAAAAATTGTGAAATGTGTAACAAACTATTGAATTTTTATGAGTAGTATAATTTAATTAATACTAATTTGGCTGTTCTACCCATTAAAATGGAAAAATCATCGGGAAATAGACTTTTGATTTTGCTAGTAATATATGTGATTGAATTTAGTAAACTAGATGGTGAGATCAACTTCATAATTCAAACTTGGCCACTCTTCTTTGAAGAAATTAGTATTTTGTTGTTCGAAGAGCGTATAAGTCTATATTGGGTGGTTAATAACAGTTGATATGATGTTCTAGACTAATGTTTCGTGTTTTTGGAACTCGAAGAGTATCTACATTCTAGATGAAGTTGATACGGTGTGTGAAGTTTGAATCACAGTCACTCAGTATCTTGTACATTACCATTAAGCTATACCATTGATAACTAATCTTACGTATGACTAAGAATTCTATAGTGATTAATTACTGAATGTTGAATGATGTAAGATTTATTCAGTTCTTAATGCTGATCGAATTCCTCTGATTACACTGAATAGTGCTTACTTGACATCGTGTTGACTATGCTCTGTCAGGAATGTACACGTTATTGGTAAACATCGGATTTCGTGTTCATATCATTTGTCAATAACTAGAAAATCAGTATTATTTTATCGAAAGTAAAAAAGTAATCATTTGTACAACAAATCGACTAAAAAATACATTTCTAGGTACTGTAAGCAGTTATTCAGTTACAAGAATATCAACACCAACTTCTTAGTTACTAAGTAACTTCTTTGTTACTTATAAGTCAGATACTATGAGTAAGTTAGAAATGACCTCTGCCTATAACCTCTGTCTATAACTGGAATTTTCAATTATTGTTTAAGAACCTTTATTAAGCTTACGTATTTGTTAGTACTCATCAGTGACAGTAACAAAATACATTTATGTTCATTTCAAGTTTATTGATACTAACATACAGAAAATCTACTGCTTTACAAGATATCTGATCCCTTTTAAACTAATCTACTAATCTACTTCACTTAGATGATGCCATTTAGAAAATCCAGTTACTTGGTTAACAATAATACAGTGTTCTTCTTATGATTTGATATTTATTTTTCTAGCGATAAATCTACAAACTGGTAGTCTTAACACATAGCTTGAGTATTTGTTCAATGTCAATGTGATTTACATTTGAGTTAAAATAGTAATTTGATGCTTAATTCAGTCCTGTTTACCATATAAGATCAAGCTTATTCAACTAATAAATTTTAGTATGAAAAAAGCCCTTTTTGATAATCAACTAATCAACTTGAAACAATATAGTTCATAGATCTGTTGTAGCATTAAGACCAATATTACCTAATTATACTTTGAATAGTGGTAAGTTTATGAATTCGGAATGCAGCTTTCGCTATACTATTTGAGAATAATCTTGAAAACCCATTTGATATCATTAAAATTCGGTCAGTTTGAAAAAAGGGATACTCAGTTGTTTACGATCAATTACCAAACCTAAATGAAAATCAAGCCGTTGATAAAGTACAAATTCGATTTTATGGTACCAATGCAGTGGAAGTTACTCACAAGGATGTTTGTAAATAGTGTGTAGTGGAAGGTGATTTGTAAGTTGCACAGTGAAGAGCTTCAGTACATTGAAAGCACGGCGTTGGTAGAACACTTGGAGACCAGTTGAAAGGACATCTCAGATTACAGAACACACTGGAAGATGTAAATGGATGACTGGAAGCTACATGGAATTTAGTTAGTCAGTCAGATACAACGTAGGACTAGGCACATATATGCATCGGTTCAAGTTGCCACACCTCATTAGCACATCAAGATCAACACCAAATCCATAGAAGTAGTAAATTCAATGGTGGTAATATATAAAAGAAGGATTGCATATAAGGATATAGTACAGGAAGAAATAACTAGTTCGTAGAATGAAAGATATGAAGCGATTTTAATCTCTTAGTTTAAGGGGAGACAGAGAGTGTATACACCTACACCACTGTGGTCGATTCTGAGCCATGTCATCAAGAGTCTCCAACCATTGGTTACGATAGTCACGTGGACCCCAACCAAGTAGTCTGCATCTACCAACATGGCTCAGACCAGAAGTTGGTGACATCAAACACGTTGAATTATTATATAAAAACTTTGTAACTTCTCACATTTAATATTCTTCGTAATCGGTAAACTTGAATAATTTGATCACACTGATACTTGAAACTATGGAAAATAACAGTGGTTACTGCTTGGTGATCAGCTACTCTAATACATATTAGGTATATAGTTTCAAATTTTCAGCCACTTCTCATTTTATTGTAAATGAGATCATTTGATTTGACTAATGTCAGATTTAAAAAGAATCTACTGTACAATATTAGCATCCAAATGTTGACATTTAAACGTTTTATAGTTGAATTCATGAGACAGTGAAAGCTAGACCACCATAGAAAACCTGGAAGCAATGGAAAGCCGTTTCTTCCTAGTATGAAACTCCTCAGCAGTGCGCTCTCCGGATTCGAACCAAAGACCTAACAGTCTCGCGCGTGAACGCTTACCCTCTAGACCACTAAAAGACAATCAATTTTCAATTTTTTATGAATTCAAAAATATTCAGTAAATTATGAATGTTTATTTAAACAAATCACTCTCACAAAGATAACCCCTATAAAGTGAAACATTTAAGAAACATAAAATGATAGTTACTAAGTTGAAATTTCAAATGAAATGATTGTTGAAATAATATACATGAATATTTATATGATAATGTTAAATCAATCAAGGCAATTTGAGTCAATCATCTCAACTGTAATAGATTACGTCACTGAACATAATATGTAGAAACACAAATTGATAGTAGTAATAGTAGTAGTAGTAGTAGTAGTAGTAGTAGTAGTAGTAGTAGTAGTAGTAGTAGTAGTAGTAGTAGTAGTAGTAGTAGTAGTAGTAGTAGTAGTAGTAGTAGTAGTAGTAGTAGTAGTAGTAGTAGTAGTAGTAGTAGTAGTAGTAGTAGTAGTAGTAGTAGTAGTAGTAGTAGTAGTAGTAGTAGTAGTAGTAGTAGTAGTAGTAGTAGTAGTAGTAGTAGTAGTAGTAGTAGTAGTAGTAGTAGTAGTAGTAGTAGTAGTAGTAGTAGTAGTAGTAGTAGTAGTAGTAGTAGTAGTAGTAGTAGTAGTAGTAGTAGTAGTAGTAGTAGTAGTAGTAGTAGTAGTAGTAGTAGTAGTAGTAGTAGTAGTAGTAGTAGTAGTAGTAGTAGTAGTAGTAGTAGTAGTAGTAGTAGTAGTAGTAGTAGTAGTAGTAGTAGTAGTAGTAGTAGTAGTAGTAGTAGTAGTAGTAGTAGTAGTAGTAGTAGTAGTAGTAGTAGTAGTAGTAGTAGTAGTAGTAGTAGTAGTAGTAGTAGTAGTAGTAGTAGTAGTAGTAGTAGTAGTAGTAGTAGTAGTAGTAGTAGTAGTAGTAGTAGTAGTAGTAGTAGTAGTAGTAGTAGTAGTAGTAGTAGTAGTAGTAGTAGTAGTAGTAGTAGTAGTAGTAGTAGTAGTAGTAGTAGTAGTAGTAGTAGTAGTAGTAGTAGTAGTAGTAGTAGTAGTAGTAGTAGTAGTAGTAGTAGTAGTAGTAGTAGTAGTAGTAGTAGTAGTAGTAGTAGTAGTAGTAGTAGTAGTAGTAGTAGTAGTAGTAGTAGTAGTAGTAGTAGTAGTAGTAGTAGTAGTAGTAGTAGTAGTAGTAGTAGTAGTAGTAGTAGTAGTAGTAGTAGTAGTAGTAGTAGTAGTAGTAGTAGTAGTAGTAGTAGTAGTAGTAGTAGTAGTAGTAGTAGTAGTAGTAGTAGTAGTAGTAGTAGTAGTAGTAGTAGTAGTAGTAGTAGTAGTAGTAGTAGTAGTAGTAGTAGTAGTAGTAGTAGTAGTAGTAGTAGTAGTAGTAGTAGTAGTAGTAGTAGTAGTAGTAGTAGTAGTAGTAGTAGTAGTAGTAGTAGTAGTAGTAGTAGTAGTAGTAGTAGTAGTAGTAGTAGTAGTAGTAGTAGTAGTAGTAGTAGTAGTAGTAGTAGTAGTAGTAGTAGTAGTAGTAGTAGTAGTAGTAGTAGTAGTAGTAGTAGTAGTAGTAGTAGTAGTAGTAGTAGTAGTAGTAGTAGTAGTAGTAGTAGTAGTAGTAGTAGTAGTAGTAGTAGTAGTAGTAGTAGTAGTAGTAGTAGTAGTAGTAGTAGTAGTAGTAGTAGTAGTAGTAGTAGTAGTAGTAGTAGTAGTAGTAGTAGTAGTAGTAGTAGTAGTGAACGAGAGCACAAGTGATGACAATCGAATATATTTGAATACAAAATTACAGAATGTTTTAGTAATATCTGAGAACCATATGGTAAATACTTCATTTATAAAATATCAATCAATCGTCTCAGACTTTAATGTTCCTTCGTTTCCACAACAAGCATTCTTTGTTCTTGTTCTCTTTTTTTCTTTGATCTACTTAACCTTCTACCACTAGGCATTTCACATTCCATTGATGGTATATACTACTTATATATGTTAACATTAGTAGCACACACCACAGTAATATTAAGTTTGTTTTATTTCATCATAATTACATGTCATTCATTTGATTTTCGGTAATATTTAAATAAATTAACATTCTTTAAGTATCTATATTTGATAAACTTCATGAACATTATTATCACAGATATTAATAGATCAATTAATCTGTTATAATTCATTTCTTCTGTAGTTCAAATGATGGTACAATTACAAGCCTCTAATGAATTACGTAATTATTACAGTATTGTAGTCAAAAACCAAAAAACTAATAATTTAAAAATGAATTATTTTTTCGCATTATCAAGTCATGAGGCAAATAGAATCATATGAGTAAAACATTTTGTTGTCCTGTTTCAAATTTAATGAAGTTTGTGAGTTGTTGTTGTTTTCTTTTTTTAAAAAAAAATAAACAGGCTGATAAATCTATTTTATTCATAATATCAAAATTTGTGGTAATTGTTGAACCATACAACACTGGAGAGGTTATTTGGCTCATGATGTAAATTCTTAACATTGCACATAAAATCCCTTACAGAGATTTAGATCTATGGTCTTCTGGCCTAGTGACAAGAACTTAATCGTTTGGCCATTAAACTATACAGTAGTTTATATTTGCACTAACTTCTTGTAGTAATAATATCACCAGTTATCACCAGTGACTAATTTTGGGGAGTTATTCCTTCAGTTCTAGGAAGAAATGATAATTAGGTAGATCCAGACATACCAGGAGTGGGGTATCTATGAATGATATTGTACGATAGTTGAGCACTATCACCAGCTAATTTAAATGAGAAATGAAAACTATTGTATATCGCCTTAGTGATCTATGTGTTAAGCGCTGTCCATCAGACTTAAAGATCTTACATCATTGATGAGCACTGGTGTAAGGTTCTAAACTAAGATGAAAAATCTATCCAGTGCTCTCTAGTTCTTAATGTTTATCTAGCTAAGTACAGTTCGTGATGTAAACTATTTTATTTATGTTAGATAATAACTTCTGTAATAAATATACTGTTTCTCTTTCCATATGTAGCATATTTTCTCATATCCAATGTTTATTTAAATTCCAATCATTAGTTCACTTCACTTTAATACTGTTATTTAGATCATTTTGAACTAAACTCGACCAAAACAAACAAATGGATCATTAGTAAACAAAGAGCAGTGCCTAATTTAATGTTATTTATTTACTTTGATAACTTATAATCATTCATATCAGCTAATAGTACATATTTAGTGAATAATTTTCTCAGAAAGAGGGTTTTGTAGATATTATAGTGATTTATTAGTTGAATTCATGAGTCAATTAAAGTTAGACCACCATAGGAAATCTAAAAGCACTGGATGGTTGTTTCGTTCGATCGGGATTGTGGATGTGCATTACTGAGGAATCTCATACTAGAACGAAACAGCCATCTACTGTTTCTAGGATTTTCTATAGTCGTCTAGCTTTAATTTACTCATGAATAATTCTCTATTTCATAAATTTCTATATTATCTTCTTATTTAAAATCTTATCATCACTTGATGAACAAATTAAGTTTCAGATAATAAAGCAAAAAAAGAAGAAATATGAAATATATTTGCCAAAATAAAAGTTTCTATGGTTACTATATGGCAATTTTTTTAAATTTTTGTTTGAAATATTTCCATAGAATTTCAATGAAGTATGTATGACTTCTAATTTAAACGACAAATTCCATTGATACGTTTCTTTTTTTAATTTTTTTTTCTATTTTTCTCAAAAAAATTTGATCTCTAAAATACCAGATAACGATGAGACTATAATTTATGAACAACCTGTGAGCGACACCAAATTGACGCTGAGAGTGTTCACCTAATAACTAAGACCAAATGGAAGTAAGAGAATATTGTAGGGGGATCAGAATTATGATTTTACAGTTAATCATTTTAAGATTTTCATCATGAACTAATGATGACATTAGCTATTGTGACGACGGACCACGGATGAACTTGAGGAAGCTGCAGGAGGTTCAGAAGGAGCCGAAGATATTCCATCCAATCACCTTTTGGAAGAACATTCTAGAATTCCTATATGTAGCTTCCCGATTGGACTGGACTGTAATGATGATTTCGTTCTTACTAAACACTATAAATACCTGAAAATTTTGTACTATAATTGACACTGTCTGGGGAACAATATTCCTTTCATTAGTCTTCTGTCTTCTCATTGAGACTTGGAGGGATTCTGGCGTTCTAATGCTCACGTTATACGCGGTATATCAAGAACAACCTTCTAGATATAACAGCTATAACGCCAAAAATTTAATTTATCCAAATCAATGAATAAGTGAACTTCGAGCCAAAATCCAAGACCAATTATACCTTATTGATTCATCCATAAATGATAATCTTGTCATTCATTCTTATTAAACAAGACTAGCACGAATTGTATACGTGTATTAAATTATTACTAATCATTCATTAGTATCCATTATGTTTGTTTTCAAATATTCTCTACATATTTAGTGATTAGTTTACTCTGAAGAACCTAACGAAATAAAATGAAAAAGTGAGATAGTTTAAACGAAGTTAAGGTTTTAAGAATTTATTATTTTTTCTAGATTTATGAATTAATTAATCTATTTCTTTTGTTGTTTGCTTCATTATATTTATTTAAGGAATTTAATAGAATAGATCTAAATTTATTTTATGGCTTCGAGAAGTGTTCTAGTGTGAAGCTGTGATCAATGAAGTTAATCTGTGTAGAATATGAGGCATTCATCCACTGAAGACAATGGAGGATGATAGCAAAATATTGTAGATTGATTGAATTTAAACATTAACACCGTCGAACACTTTCTCAGTGGTCTAGAGGTTAAGAGTTCTGGGTTAGATTCCCATGTACGAGAGTGTGAATGTGCATTGTTAACGCATCTCATACTAAGACGAAGAGGCCTTTCCAATGTATTCAGGTTTTTAATGGTGGTCTAACATTCATCGATTCATGATTTCAATCATTAATTTAAAGAATGATATTTCATATTTCAGACAAAGTAATATTTGAATATTTTGTTGGTTTACCAATGTCATGTCCTTCTTAGTGATGATCTAGTTCTGTCGATCAAGTTGTAATGTGGTCATCAGCTTAAATGACTCGAAATCGCGTACACTATGTAAAGATCTAAAGTGGTGATTAAAGATAATCAACAGGACTAGTCGATCATCAATAAGAAGGAACTGAAATACATAACATTAGTCACTACTCAATGATCAACCAACTGTAAGTTTATCTCAGTCCTACAGGAGATCAGTTGCAGCCCGGATATTTCAGTGGTAACGTCTGCAACTGTGAATCTAGGTGACACGAGATTGAATCCCCCAGAAGGTATCAGTTCCCTCAAGATTACAGGTGTACCCTCCTGAAAGGTGCCAAATAATACAAAAAATATACCCCAGTTTTACTGACAACTACTTCCTTAAACTAGGGAATTTCTTGATGTAGCGGATTACGATGGGAAAGTGATAAGAATTACTTTTTGAAACAGATTCCATGTTTAGAAAGAAAGCGTTGTAGGAAGCTGATACTGTAGTGAAGGAAGAAGTCAGGTGGAGAAAACCAGTTTAATGTTTAATACGTAATTACATAGTTGCCTAGCAATCTTCTGCTGCCATATATTCACCTTCCGGCGACTGTTTCATGCTACTTGTATCTGTCAACACAAGTGATATGACGGGAAGAAAAGTCAAAATTCGATTGATTTACTCACCATGAGTTTTGTTCAACATTACTTCCGTTTTGATTAAATGTAATGATTACTCAATGTAGTATTTGTTTTGTTTTTTGTACGATATCTTATTCTGTATAACGTACAATATTCGTATATGACATGAACTATGCTCAGCATATGATTTGTCATAACTGAGTATTTTTTTATATGTGTGATTTCATCTTAATTATTAATCAAAATTTGTGTACAGTCATTATATAAATGAGTGTATTTTCGACTAGGGTCGTCGTCGTTGTTGTCATGCTCACGTATACAAGTCTTGTGTTCTTACTTTCGTGTCGTGGGAATTGCAGAGGTCCTTCGTTTCAAGTATAAGTGATAAGCGTTTCCGACACAAAAATCAGAGACGACCAAATATAAAAAGGAGCATTAAAACGATAAGACATATCAATAAGTAAAGTGTACCACAATACTACTTCAAATATCTATCATCTCATTCAGAAATTTTGACACTGATCCCTTTACAAACAATCGGTTAGATTTATTCGGTACTAAGTGATTCTTAGTATAAAATCTTAGCAACTAATCAGTACTATGAAAAATATTCTCTGATAATCACTCTCAAAGGCATTTTAGAATCGACTGAAAAACCTGTGATACCTAGAAAGTATTAAATACCCGTTTCCTCAATATTTTGGGACGCATAATCAAAATACGTTTTCAAGAGATTTCAGGAGGGGAATTAGTCAGTTTATTCGATTTGGCGGTGTATTAAATACACCGCCAATTGCGTTAGTTGAATATTTTAACTGTAATGAAATTCTACGATATATATATTGCAAGATTGTTTTACATGTAACCCTAATTGAACTCGGTTCAATGTAATCTAATTCGCTTTGATTGGGTCGACAACAAGAAACAAGCAAAGTGAGAAGGATTTCGGTTATAAACTAACGATATCCAAAAGAGCTATCAAAAAAGTAGGTGTCGGTAATGTTTATTTCTGGTTTGGGAGGTCAAAACTTTAATGTTCAATTCTCAATGAGGGGACAATACCATTAGATGAAACGATTATATTTTTAAATTCAGTAAATTCATGATGGGGAACGATTATTAATATATGTTGTTGGTGGGTGAATAATACTAACAAGATTGCTTGTAAGTAGTATGTAGCGAGAAGTGGCATATACACGACATAAACAATGGTCGAATCTAAGGTCTTCAGGTTTCGTTGTGGATGCTTAACCTATAGGTCAATGAGTCGACATACAATGGATTACATTTCTAACCTCAGTCAATTCGTGATTTCGCTTAACTATCTTTCAGTGTCATTAGTGAGTAACTATATAACATGACATAGAATTACTGATTGCATCATACTCAAAAACGGTATCAAATCGGTAAAAGAAGCGTCAAGCCGATTTCTTCTTATACTTAATTTTCTCTACTATTACTACTACCACTGATTGTGTCACTATTTCTATTAATCTGGGATTAGTTTTGATAATTTTATTTCACTGTGCTTATGTAGTATAGCAACTTGAGCCCATGTCCATATGCGTCAGGTCTTAGGTGACATATCAATGACTGATTGATTAGATAGTTTTCAAAAATTTCGAATCAAAAGAAAAGTATATTTAATAATAGATATTTTTCTTCTATTCCAATAAGTAGAGAAATTATATTCCCGACATTTCGTGACTTAATATAAGCAACTTCTTTAGCGTAGTCGTTTCAGAAAGCAGTTTGAATTGTTTAAGTCATTATTACTTTCCAACCAACACCAAAGTCGGAATTTTCAATACAAGTGTCGAGACGGTTCTACTGTATGGGGCGGAAAATTGGTGAACTACGAAAGCTATCGTCCAGAAAATACAAGTGTTTATTAACAATTGTCCACGCAGAATACGTTGGCCAGACACTATCAGCAACAACCTACTGTGGGAGAGAACAAATCAGATCCCAGAGGAGAAAAAAAATCAGATAGAGGCGCTGGAAGTGGATAGGACACACATTGAGGAAAGCACCCAACTGCGTCACAAGGCAAGCTCTCACCTGGAACCCTCAAGGTCAAAGAACACATTAAGCCAAGAAATGGAGACAGATGTAAGAATGAACAACAACTGGATAGATCTAGAAGCAAAGGCTCATGAGAGAGTGGGTTGGAGAATGCTAGTCGGCGACGTATGCACCATACGGAGTAACAGGCGTAAGTAAACCCAGTCATTATTACTTAACAATAAGTAATTTGGGATTTCTAGAACTTTTTATTCAGTTAATTAGCTAACATAGATAATTTTAGTTTGAAAATTTTTCTCAAAACACAGCGAAATTAATTGAAGGAATATTTCAAACCAGGGATAGCTGGAAAAAAGCTTACGAAGTCAGACATGTCCAATTTTAGAGTCTTACTCCAGAACGAATTAGCTATTCAACACCCTCTATCTGGGAATAAATAATACTGTTATTTAGTGCCGAAAACCAAATAAAATAAGAAGACTCATTGATCTGCCTGTCAGATTTTTTTCTTATTTTATATGAACCATTACATGTTAACCTATCAACAACTGAATACTAGCCATTTGATTAATCTATAAAACATAATAAGACAAGGGTTTTGTGGATGACAAGTTCCTTGATGTCTGTTTGCTGAACTAGCCTAAAAGTAATTTTCAGTTATACATGCGTTATTTGTGTAAAGGTTTGTGGTAATTATTGAGTTTTTAATCAACAACATAAACTTATCTAAATCATACAACCAGGGAAAATTACAAGTCATTGGAGTAATTTTGTTCTAGTATGGAACTCCTCAACAATCTGCATCCAAGACCTCACTAGGAATTAATAACGTATAATTTTAATAGTTGAATGAGTCAATGAAGAACCTGGAAGCACTGAACGGTCGTTCCATCCTAGTATAGGACTTCTCAGCAGTGCGCATCAACGATCCCGCCTCGCAAGATTCGGAGCCAGGACCTATCAGTCTCGTGAGCGAGCGCTTAACCACTAGATCACTGAGACGACATCCAACTCTGTTAATGTCTGATTTCAACCAATCCAAGAAGGTGTGCCACTGTCCACCAGTGCTTCCAGGTTTTGAATGAATTGATAAGGTCTTATTATACTTGTATCATTTTTACTTAGGTCGAATCAATGAAAAACAAAGTACACTTTATTATATATATATGTATATATACATACATATGATTGTATATATTTTTCATATCACTTTTATGGAGGAACAATAATAATTTGATGAAACCAACCAGATAACGAAACAAATGAATCAATTTTAAAAACAAAAATCCATGTTTTCATTCTTTTAACACGATCAATGAAAAATTATTCCACAGAGAAACAAAAGTTAAGAGAGAGAAAAAAAACAAAATATTGAACTGTTTGTATAAGAAACAGGATAAATGATGAATTCGTGGAAGAAATGAAATAAGCAACAGTAGTAGACTCGATTAACTAATTTAATTCACTCAATTTTGTATACATTAAAAAATAGGACAAGACAAAAGAAACAAAACGGTTCCTGAGATAATGACTATTGAAATGTCTTTTGTGCGTATTAGTGTTAATGATTAACTATTGATTCAAATATATAGGGTTGTAAATAATAGTTAAACTGAATAAAGATGAAAGATAGAGTTCATTCCAAGAATATCGATGAAGAAAACAGAATGAAAGTAATAAAGACTTTAGGAATTAATCAAAGGGAAATTTGTAATCACAAACAATATATATATATATATATATATATATACCGTTTATATTTTGAGTTGATTATTGAATACAAATGATGAAAACAATGAATAATTCTGTCTCTGTTTTGCCTTTTCATACAAGTAGTATATGTGTAAGCAATTGTTTGTTTTTTTCAATAGAAAGAGAAAAAAAGGCGGATATATCATACCATTCATAGTATGGTAATATTGTAAAACACACAGAGAACAGTATAGATTGCGTAATGAAAGAAAAATGAATAAGAGTTTAGTGATAATTTGATTAATTACCAAAATGAAAGAATAATAATAAACAGAAACAATATGTTTCATTTTGTAAATGAAATCACACCATTGCATTTACAGAGATTTACGTGCACACACAAGAAAACCGAAATAAACATACACAGACAATAATAGATACTCCTTGAAGGATCATGACGAGAACAAGGATTACAAAAGTAGTAATAATAATATAATCAGTAGTATCAATAGTAACATTGACAATAACTGTAATAGTAGTAGTAATAGTAGTTATAATAATAATAATAATATCACTGTTATCAGAAATGTAAATATTAATTAAGCAGGTTTGACCAATAATTAGCAATGTCAAACAAACATATAAACAAGCAGGTAACAACTATTCATTTATATATGAATATATATATATATATATATCCATATATACCTTACTTTATGAATGAGTACAATAGAATACAAAATAAGGTTGGTTTTTTGTTGTACAAAACAAAACAAACGAAAAAAAAACAATGATCATTCGTTAATTAATTAATGAATGAATTGATGAAATCGACTATTTCGCTTTCATTAGATATTAATTCAGTCTTAGATTAAGCTTACGTAATGAACAATTATGATGGAATGAATAACTAATAGTAATAATATATATGTATATGTATGATTGAAACTAACTTTAATTATCCCAATGACTATTTTATTTTTAATATTAAAATTCACAAAATACCAACAAACAAACAAAAAATAATTCAACAGATGTAATCAGTAAAGAACAAAGAAATTTTTAAAAAAAGAGAGGTAAATATTCACGGTTGATAAGTTTTATCAAGGAAATGTGTACAACCATGTCGATATAACTTTCATTTGATTGTACTTATGATAATTAGACTAGTTAGTTGAAATAGTAGAAAAGGAAAATTTAGAAAGAAAAGAAGACGAACTTGCCAACAGCAACAAGAAGAAGAAGAGGAAGAAAGAATCATGCAAAACAGAACACAAAGAAATAGAGAATAATCCGAAAAGAGAATATAAGTAAACAACTGGAATACTTAACATGTTCATACATATGTATATATGATTTTGTAAGCTAATTATATACCTGATAAACTATTATAGTTTGATCAAGATCAAATTGAAAAGGGATATATAGAAACTAACAAATAATTAATTTTAATTAAACAAAACCTGATTAGTACTTATGTTGTAATGAGAGGGCAATAAATAATAAATAAATAATTGATCATTGAAAGCACAATGGAAAACAAACAAACAAAAAAGAACCATGAATTCTTACAGAGCCAAAATAACATTAAATTGTAAATTATATATATGTTATGCAAAATGAGGAAATAGTGAACAACAACAAAATAACAATATAATGATATTGTAAATGTCGTACATACAAACGCATGGATAACAACAACAACAACGACAACAAGAAAAAAGACAAATTAAGGCTATAAAGCGTATAAACTTAATTAATTATAAGAATATATGAATTCCCTGAGTAATTGTAATGTAAAAGGTGAAATTATTCAATAATTAATTAATTCAGTTCTTTTTAACTAATTCGCACAATAGACATTATCATACTAATAAATATTGGAGGAAAAATATAAGTTAATTGATGAAGGTAGTATATGAAAACATTGAATAGAAGAAGAAGAAGAGTTTGAAATAGAAACAGTAATAATAATAATAAGAAGAAGAAGAAGAAGAAGAAGACAAACAAATACCTGAGTTGAATATTGAATAACCCTGAGAAGATGAGAATAGCATATATATGTATATGCATATACTCTTAATATCCTGATGGTATTGTTTCTTTTTTCCAGAGTAATACAAAAGTGATAATAATAATAATAATAATAATAATAATAATAGTATAGCTACATAAAATATTTGTAGAACATTCAATGAAACGTTATAAGCCCTGAGATAAGTTAAATACAAATGTCATAAATGAAATAATAAGTAATAATGTTACATTCAAAGAGTTGAATAGACAGTTCAAGACTACTTAACATAATACAATATTGTTCCACATCTTGATATACTTGTTTTTTTAAACTCTAAATAATTTCGCTGATAATATTAGCAGTAATAGGAAAAGTTGGTTAGGTGGAAAGGAACAGGGGGAGGGGCGGAGAGATTGAGGGATTTAGAACGATAACCATGAGAATAATGATGACAATAATATTTCCAAAAAAGAAAATGTGAAAACTTTTAACAAAAAGTTAAAAGACATAATTAATCTCTAGTCCCTGAGATGAATATTTGTAATTAAAAAAAGGAAAATACAGTGAACCACAATAAATTAATCCCTGTGACATGTAAACACATGTATGTATCCATACATCATAAGTATGTATGTAGTTGAATGTAATTTTGTATAATTGACGAACATGTAAGTAATTGTGACTGGATTACATTTGTGTGTTTGTATTTTTTTGGTTTTCTATTATGTAATGCTTAGAAATAAAATTGTTGGTTTCTTTTAGAGAATTCCCTGAGAATTAGAAGAAGAATTCAATTTGCAAGGATAAGGATTGAATACAAATATGTTGATTATAAAATAAAGTCTTAAGAATTGTTTTATTTCTTTCTGTATGTTAATCAATGATAAGAATTTGGATAGTCATTATTGACAAGTTTTATTTTACATATAATTCCGGAGAGAAATTTCCTACAAATTGAAATAAACGAAAGAAGATACAACAATTACGAGCTTTTGAATTATGATGAAAGATTGTTTCATTGAATAAAATGAAATTTTTACGGATTTTTGTTTTTAAAATACTAAAGCCGTTACAAATCGGAAACCACTAACAACATAGTGGATCCTTGACTATATACAATTTAGAAAGTAGAATACCCATTTTCATGCCCAATTTTATTTATTCTAACTTCTGATGATTCGCAACATTATATGACTACCATTAGCGAATACTAGGTCCGCCTGGGGCTACTGCCGGTCCCAAGCCCGGATAAAGCAGGAGGGTTGGGTATAGGGTTAGCAACCCCACCCCGTAGAAAACCAACTCGCTAAAAAACGCTCAACGAACATTATTTCTCATTTCTGAATTAGGTTTTCGAATATAATTCATAAAAAGTTATGAAACAGTACCACGAAAAGTTTCCGAATAGTAGAAGTTGTAAGGTCACCTAGAAGACAGCATTTTATTATTTCCACCAAATAGAATTATATCGTCTGTGTATTTATTCTAAGTCAATTTACGAAATCATTCCCTCTAAAAGGAATTCTATGACGTAGCTTGATAAAAATAAAACCATATTTAAGTAGTATATCCACTACTAACAAAACTTTCAAAGTAACGAAATCTAGAGAACAATTACTAGAAAAAAAATAAATCAAAGAAGTATGATTTATTTTAAACCTTTTATTCAAGCATTAAACCCCTTTGAAATTCAGTTAATTTCAAAGTAACCACAAGAAGTATAGAACTAGACTATGCAAAACCTTAGTAATACTATGATAATAATACGGTATTGACAACGTATGAAGTTCTACGTTGTTGCTGACTGACTTATAATGTCTTATTTTTCTTGAGCTACTGATTAATTATATGATCTGACATTAAATATATCTTCCCCTTTTGTTAATATCGACAATGAACATATATACATGGATTTAAACAAAACAGAATCATATACTTGGTAGAAATAATAATGAGAACGACTGGACATTGAGAACATAGAGGAAAGGTAGGTATGAAGAAATGCTGGGATTCAAGATCAAGGGGAAAATAAAGAGTGAACGATCCTGAAACATGTCAACCGAAGTCTTCAACTACTGACAGAGGTTATCCCACAGACCATAACCAGGTGATCTCCATCTACTAATATACTTCAGACTAACAGTTAATGACTTCATGGACTGACAAGAAGTGAAAAAGACGTAAAGCGAAATGATTCGAAATAATTAATACATTATCGACAACTTTTAGAGAAGAAAGTGAACATAAAGAATACAATTTAGGACGAAAAAATAAAATCAAGAAATAAAAAGCATGGAATAATACAAATGCTTAGGATTAAGAGGAATATGTAGAATGAATTTATTTACGTCACTCTCAACGGTCCTAAGTTATATTACTTAATAACCCCAAAACAACTTATTAAAATGATTAATAAGGAGGTCCACATCTCATGATATGGTTCAAGAAAACAGTTAGAGACTATGTTGTTTTGTTCATCTCCCAACTTCATCTAGCTTACTAATACATCGACCAGTATTTTACGCTGAAATAACTGATAGCTATAAAATGTGTTATTCAGTAAATAAAGTTACATAAACTCATCAGTCGATTTAAATTTTTACATGATATCTTATGCTTAACCTCTGTATAACTTATTCAGTGGTTCTTCTATAAGCTATAAATGTTTTAAATGTATATATACACCGAATACACTGTATTTATCATATAAGTGAAAAATAGATTATTTAAGTTGTATAACTCACGAATTATAATAATTCACCAGATATCTATGTATCTTGTTGTTCACATGATAAAGTTTCATTAATAGGTGATAATGCATTTAAATTATGCTTAGTGTCAGGAGTATTATTCATCAGATCTGATTGTGAGATTGGTGAGGTATGATATTGTTGATGATGTGATTGCTGTTGGATTTCTGGTGTCCCACCATTTGAACTGATTGCATGATCACTTAGACCATTATTACCATTATTATTATTATTACTGTCAGTATTCATATTTGTCCATAAAGGCGGCAAACTTTCATTTGTACTACTAGGATGAATTATATTATTATTGTAAGATGTAGGAGTATTAGAACGTGAACTATGGTTTTTAACCGAGATTACCGATTTATTTAAATTCATATGATCATTTTGATTTTGTGTCGATATCATTCCTGTTGATTGTACTGATGAGGTGACTTGACGTTGAGGTGAGGTTATTGCTGAAGAACAAGAGTATTGAGATGATTGTAAAACAGATACTTGACTTCGTTGGTGTTGTTGTTGTTGAGGTGATGGCACCAAGTAGTTTGTTGAAAGCATTTGTGTAGAAGAAGGAGAACAATCTCTGGAATTTGAATATGTATTCGAATTGGATGGATTATAGGTTATTGAATTATCATGATAATTAAATTGTCCAGAAAATGCATGTGATTGATTATTTAAGGGTGAATCAGAATTTGATGATGTTAAATTTGTAGTTGACGAATAAGATCCTCTCATATGAGATGAATCTGGAATTAAATGTGATTGTTGATGAATTTGATGTTGTGAGTTTTGTTTTTGAGTAACATCGTGTATTTGACCATCAGAAGAACAATGATCAATATTACCAGTTTGAATTCTATTTCCATTGTTATTATTATTGCAGTAAACCATATTTCCGTTAATTGAACAAGATGGTATCATATTGGAAATATCCGATCTATTAATAGATTGATTTGGATAATGATGATGAACAGCTTGTGGAATAGATGCTGTTGAAGAACCATAATTTAATGGTGTTGTATTTGTGACATCACCATATGGAATAGCTTGTGGGCAAACAGACGAAATATTTGGGCATATAGGATATGAATTACCTGTATGTTGAGAAGGATTAGGAAGAGGTGTTGATGCACCATGATTGGATATAGGTACAGTAGAAGTATCTTCATGTGGAATATCATATGTTTCAGCATATAATGGTGCTAATCGTGTACGATACCAATTTTCTCTATACCATCGAATACATAATTGTACTTCATCCCCAACTGTGGTTGCTTGATTAATCACATTTCGTACTTGCCCAATTAAGGTAGACTCTCTTGGTCTATTACGTTCTAATTGCATACGAAGAGCAGCTAAATGATGATCTTGCATAATGGCTACTTTATTCGGTTCAATCAAACCATAACGATCTAATAGATTTTTTTAAAAAGAATATAGTTAGACAAATCCTACGTCTTAGGTGCTCATCACAAGTAAACAAATTGAAATAAATTATAAATTAGGATAGAAACAATTACGAAATCATAAGACAGTAACAGTTTATAAGAGATGTTATCACAGAACTACGGGTGATCACAGATTTGATATAATTCAATAACAAAATAATAATCATATCCTAATGTACTTTCTTGAATCTAGTTTCCATAATACCTACTACTATAAGTCAAATGAAAAGCTTGAAACTGACCAAAAGAGTAAAATATGACAAGAACTTGAGCCGAAATTGACATTAGTGATGTTGGTCGATACCCACAGAGTTATATCTCACTGTTACAGAAAATCACACTTCACCCAGCAGGTTAGAATTTCGGACCATATTTTTAGTAAAGTCTAAGATGGTCATGTAATAACATTAGTTTTTTTCATACTGATCTCTTAAAACTCACCAGAAGTCAAGAAATGTACAATACACGTTTATTTAATTGATACCTTAGGTAAATTCTTGAAAATTATTTATCATTTTCATAGACTGACAAAACATGACTGTCTTATCCTTACTTCAAGGTTAAACATATGAATAGCTTGTGGTTTCTATACATAAACCAGCTTGAGTCAAATTACCCTCTTCCTATTTGTTCAAGGATCAAGATTAAGTAAATCGGTGGATATATCAAAGTTGGTTTCGAACATGCAAATATTCTTTCTAATAAATATCTAAATTTATACTATATCACATGTCTTGTTCATGTTGTCTGGTCTCCTAGTATTTCTTTACATCTCTATCAGCTTTCATAATTACCACACATTGTGAAAATGTCTAATGGAAAATGTCATCAAATATATGTAACTGTACACAAGTTGAGGAGTAAAGTTATATAATTTCTAATTACAAAATACGTGAATAACTTTAGCTTAACTAGGAAGAACTGTCTAAATCTGTCATCAAGATAAATACAATTTATGATATAGTGCATAATTAGGAGTTATAGTGAGAGGTTGTGATTAATGGAGTTTAACCATATCCAGTGTGAGAAAAGTATCAACCTCAGGCAGTGGGAAATGATCGCTCAGTGTTGTGGATTGATTAAAGCTAGGCATGTACAATACTGAATGCCAACTCAGTAGTCTGAAGGTTAGGCGCTTATAGTGAGGAAAAAGGTCCTAGATTCGTTCCCCAGTACAGTCATGGATCTGTACTGATGAGGATCTTCCTAATTTTAAATTTTTGTCTATCTATGATCAATCACCGATGGTGGTCTAATTAAGAATGTAACAAATAACGAATACATTATTTACTAAACAACATAATATTTCATCTGATTCTACAAATTACTCAGATTATTATTACTATTACATTGTTATTCTTTTTTCACAATTAAAAAATTGCTAACAACTTACTTGGTTTAGTGATGACAGCAGCACAACAAAGAGCAACTTCGGTGTCATTCAGCACTAATGAATTGAAATTTTCGGAGAACGAGAAAATTGAACACACAACACTCGGCTGATAAGGAAAAGAATTTAGTAAAACAAAAAAGGGATATTTTATTGTATATTTTTCTAAAGAGAGAATGATATACTACATATATAAATTAAGGGAAATTACGTTAATGGTGCCCTGTCGATAGGCAATTTCAAAGATAGTACATGTCACCTCAAAGAAAGATCAAATTCCTATTCCTGTTACTGTAAGATATTCACTGTACTGGTTAGTTAATGTAATTGAATAAGAATTGATTTTGGAAGAAATTTAACAAATAAGTCACGATTCAATATATCATCAATAAATATTTTATCCAACATATTCATTGATGACATCCAATTTGACAAAGAAACTTGGTGGTCTGAAATAAACGCACTTACAACATGATCTGAAAGTTCTAGATTGGATCCCTGATATGGTTATGGATGAGAATTTTCGGTGAATCCTGTACGAGGGCAAAATAATTATCCTGTTTTCTTATTTTCACATGGATTTCAAATGATCCCAATCGATGACAAACACTACTTATCAGTCTCCATAAGTTCCCTCAAACAAATGAAATGTTAATTAACCAAAAACAGATAGAACTTGAATATTAACCAACTCCAATTACACCAAATTATTTAATTATTGTAAATTATCGGCTTCTACTCAATGAAATATACATGTATAATTAATGACAATTTGTATAACCTTTAAAAAGTTGATCATTTATCGTTTATATCATTTATCAATTATCAAATAATAATAGTGTACTAGGAACGTTAAGTTATAGTAATGTATGTAAGAAGTAAGAAGTTTTAGACAGATACATGACAAATAAAGCATGAATTGTATTAAAAGATTACATTATTATATAATTATAATTATGGCGCCCATTTCACTTATCATATACATACTTACAAACAATAACAAACGGATGCAAAAATATAAACGGGTACACAAATACTAACAAGAACAACAAAAAACTTGTGAAAAGATATCTGTACAGAAATACACATACAAATATAGACAAAATATACATTACTATTGTACATTGATTCTCTATTCGTACGTGCAATAAATTTGAAAGTTTAGTACCTGGGTTATTTATTATAAACGGGCACTAGTGTATTTCGATATAGATAGTCATTATTATTATTATTATCAACATGGTAATGACATGAATACATATTTGTCATAACGACTATTGTATCAACTATATGTGTGTGAAGATGCGTATATATATATATATATATATATATATATATATATTAAGTCTTGTACAGATGAAAGCAACAATAATCAACCGCATTCATCTAGAATACACAAATATACATGTTTATACAATTAATAAGGGAAATTTTTCGGGTGAAAATAGCCGGAAGTTGTAATATATATATATATACCCTGAGAAGTATTAGTAATGACACTAATGACTTTGGCAATAATATGAACTGTGACTTTATAATAGATAGTTCGATTAATGAAAATGTGTAAATATGATTATTAAAAATTGATTAAAATATTTCTAGTATAAATAAAATACATTGAATACAAGATGAAATAAACTAGCAAACATTTAGTCAATTGAACAGTTGAATATGGTATCATTGTTGATCAGAAATTCGATCAGATTTTTCATTGAAATTATTGTGTCACTGTTTGATTTGTGTGCTTTTACGTTCATTCCAACTGATAAATATGATTGAGCATATACATTTATATTACTAATTAAATAGTAAACAGTTTATTAAATAAAAATAAATTATATGTAGCCAGTCTGTCAAAATTATGCTATTGTCGAAGAAAAGTTTTAAAAAACTTCCTTTTTATTAATGTTATGAAGTAATGGACTGCTTGAAAGAACCTAATGCCAAGTTGTTTAGTCTCAGTACATGCCTTATCAAGTCCTATTGATGAAATCGCTATATATTTACTGATTCAAAATGACTTGGCTTGGTGTTTGGATAGAATCAACAGAAAGTTCTATATCAAACTATTGTGTTGATCAAGATTTCTAACCAGATATACATTTTGGCAAATACAAAAAATACAAAAAGTATGGTACAACTACATAGAATCGTTACTAAAGGTATCTAATATCATTTATATTTGGTTTCATGAACAACGATTTAAGAATGATTTTATTATTAACCTGCCCTCTTTAGAAACTGATATAGATCACTGGAAATGTGTGAATTTTTGAATTACCAAGCAATTGAGGACAGTTTGAATTCTTATCAATGCAGTGTTGTAGTCTGGAAACCAGACATAAGGTAAATTGTATCAATCATCACGGTCATAAATAAAAATTTAATTCTGAATCTAACATTCGTAATTCATTTATAATACGGTTTTCCAGTTTCGTTCAGTGTGACAAATTAAACTGTCCATTTAAATAACAATAGGATAATACTAACGCAATTTCAACAAAACATCGATAAGATAACTACTTATAAAGTCTTTCATATATAATTACTGTTTCATTGTTGCATTTATTTTAATTATTTGTAATATCTCATGAAAATCACGATAAATGTATTCCAGTTACGACTTTATTTTACGCAGTTACCCCAAATCAATTAGATATGAAGAAAAGCATGCTATCCATGTGACTATTAATGTGATTGCAAATAAATCGTATAAATACAATGGAATTTAGTAAGAACATTACTAGCTGGCTGATAATTTTTGACTTAGTTGAGCAGATTAACATCAACATGGTATGGCTCTACAAGAACATGTGGTACAGCAAGTTTGATATTGTAGTGAAATATCAACAAACATATCATAGATAATTGTAACTTAGTCATTAGGTACAACTTGTACAGTTGGTTTTAAACAAAATTTCTATATGTGGGAATTAAATAGTACAACTCAATTAACCAAAATGAAATTGGGGGCGGAGGGGGAGTGTGTTTCAAATCGAGAACTGAATGACTAAGTCAGTCAGTCAACTACAATGTAGGATCAGGCACATATATGCATCGGTCCACGTTGACATACCTCAATAGCAGAACAAGATCAACATCGGGTTCATAGAAGTAGTTAATTTAGTGGTGGTAATATATGAAAGGTTATGTGTAAGAATATAGTACAGAAATAAAGAAAGATATAGAGCTATTTTAATCTCATAATTTAAAGGAAGACAGAGAGTGTATACACCTCCGCCATTGTGATCATTTCTGAGCCATGCCATCAAGAGTCTCCAACCACTGTTTACGATAGTCACGCGGACCCCAACTAATTAATCTGCATCTATCAACATGACTTAGACTAGAAGTCAGTGACTTCAAGGACTGATATCATGTTTTGGTTTGGCCGCCCCTAACTTTCTTACAACCATCCTCAACACTAATCAGCATTGTGCGTCGTGGTAATCGGTGTTCAGGCATACGCAACACATGGCCCAACAATCTCAGTCGATGAAGATGCAACCTCATCAACTGATTTACCATCATTCCCTAATATCCTGCGTCTAACGTCACCATTACTTACCCGGTGATCCCAGCAGATGCTGGCAATATTTCTAAGGCATCTATGATCAGATACTAGTAGCTTACGAGTATCTCCTACTCTTAATGGTCACGTTTTGCAGTCGTAAAGTAGAACAGAACGAACTGCTGCGCATTATACTCGTCCTTTTATTGATAGACGTATATATCGCCTTCGCCATAGATGATATAAATTGGCAAAAGCCAAACGAGCTTTTCAAATCCGTGCAGAGATTTCGTCAAACACCAACCCATTAGGGCTGATCAGACTTCCATGAATGACTAAAAGTCAAATGACGATTAGTTCGAATCCTGTTACAATTTTAAACAACAAACAATGTACAACGTATATACATACACACAATAATATTTGATTAAAACAACTCTTAGTTAATGTTATAAATAAATAAGATTTATACTTTTCAATGAACATCCGATTTTTCACATTATTATTGTCATTTGTATTATTATTATTATTCAAGATTAAATTATTGAAATTTGACTCGCAAGTTATTTCAGTACTACACTTATTATTATTACTATTATTACTATTATTATTATTATTATTATTGTCATTATTATATAGCTATATCACTATAAACAAAACTATTTATAATATTGTATACAAACATCTACCTTCAATCACATCATTTCAATAAAGTTTATTTGTTTGCTTAATTAGTCAGTAATCAGTTGATTATTAGTATTATTACTGTTATTATTACTATTACTATTATTATTATTACTATTACTATTATTATTATTACTGTTACTATTACTATTACTATTATTATTATGTTTATTATTGAATATATCAAAATGTTTTTATAGTGTAATTTACTAAACTAATTAGAATAAACGTTAAAATGTAATGTTTACGCATCATATATATGTATGTTATAGAAAAAAAATGTTTGTACGAAAGAACAGTTCATTGTTATTATGTATTTTTTCTCTAATGTTTCAATAAAGGTCTACTAGCTGACAAAACATGATTTCTCTATTAAAAATTTATGATTGAATTTCCAACTGAAATTAATACTTCATACTCATCTTTTTTTATAGTATCATACTGTTAATCCAGCTACTGAATTGTAATAGCTACATTCTGTGAAGATGTTAATAACTGATAGGTATTTTAAGTTGTCATCGATAATCGTTAGGTAAATGTAATGCCAAAATAATACAATTTAACCAAGTTGTACTAGGCCTCCCACACTCCAATAACTCATGACATAGCCGCCAACTGTTGAGAATACAAAGGAAAATATAGGATTTATTCCCGCCCCTCCCCTCATACCGATTGACGGTCATACAGAGAGGGGTAGTGTATCGGTATTAATACACTTACTGATGTACTCATGGGAAACAGCCATTTAAAATGTGAATACCCATCACGTATAAAAATTGGAAATACCAATTATAAGCGAAATCCTTTTTTACGATTTGAGGAAATATTGCATTTCCTCACAATTTGTCACATTTAATTAATTGATATATCACTATATATACATGCGAAGTAGCATCAACACTATAGATAAAATCTGGTCGAGGAATATATATTTTAGATGTTAAGCAAATTTCCATTTAACTTCATAAAGCGCGGTTTGAACCTGAGACAAAGTGGCTGAAAGTTGATTCATCGCTCCATAACTAGTACTACCAAACCGAGGGAATTAAAATAGATCTACTAGGATGACAAAACTTATGATCAAATGGTTGAAAATCAAATGCTTAAGTTATTATGCTCGTGTCCCATCTAAAGATTATTTATTGTATAGCGATAAGTGACAGGATTACAATTACAGCCGGAAAAACAAAACAGATTTTATGAATTTCGAAACCCAGAGAAGTCAATAATTTAACGGGAATAGTTTTGCAACATCTTTCGACTACGTAAAAATAAATTTTCCTCATACAAACAATGAGTCTATTTCATAGCTCAATTAGCTCAGTGATAAAGTATCAGATTGTGACACTTGTCTGAATCCCACAGAAAGTATTAGTTCCATAAAGGTACCAGATATGGCTTCATAACGTGTCTCAACTACCACAAAATTTAGGTTCATGCTTCCCTATAACTAGCTCCAACCATCACTTTTTATCTCAAGACATATACATAATGTCAAGTCATTCAGATTAGTGCCTGGATTGGCTTAAGTAACTCGATCACCATTAAAGGGCTAGAAAAACAGGATATTCGTCACTACTTAGTGATCAGTCTATTGTATTTATTCTTTTGACCATATCAAATGATGTCATAGGTTATTAGAATTCCTTTATCAACATCAGTAAAGGGTTATGGAGATTATTAAGTTCTTTTTATTGAGATCATGAATCGATTGGTGTTAGACCACCATGGAAAACCTCAAAGCACTGGACGGCCGTTCCGTCCTAGTGTGGGACTCCTCGGAAGAGCGCATCCACGATCCCGCTCGTGGGACTCGAGCCCAGGGCCTTAAGTCTCGCTCACGAACACCTAACCTCTAGACAACTGAGCCGGCATCTAACCATGTTAATGTCTAACCTCAATCAATTAACGAAATTGCGCGACCATCTTCCATTGTACTGAGGGAGATACCTATCTCTACCGACACTGATTAGCTCCACTGGTCACGGCTTCTCACTAGAACTCCGAGAATTCCCTCACGAAGCTAGTCACTAGTGAGCACATTGTCATTATCCAAACGAAATGGCCGTCCAGTGCTTTCAGGTTTTCAATGATGGTCTAAAATCAATCGATTCATTATCTCAATCAAAAAAATTCCTTCATTAAGTTATTACTTTAAATAATTTATTTTTAATGCTAATATACAAGTGTGTTGTCTTAAAAAGTATTTCTACCCATACTGAGTTTATAAATGGTATTATTTATTAAATCCACGTCAAATTATCAGAATTTCTCATTCACACACACACACACACAACAGAATAGTCTGGAAAAAAACTTGTTTTATTTACAATTTTCACTGTGAAATACATCACAGAACATAGATTCATAGTTATAGGATAATAATCACAATGAAGATCGTTTTATGGGGAACTTAATCCAGAAATTCAATGCATATTTCATGTGAAAATCAAATCTAATTATAATTATGAAAAATCAACTGAAAAAAATTAACGTTAATTGTAAACAGTGTAGGATCGTGGATGTGCCACTGTTGAGGAGTTTCATACTAGAATGAAACAATTGTACAATGTTTCCAAGTGTTTATTAAATGGTACGCTAGTTTAAATTTACTACTGAAAGAAGAAAAAAATGACAAGACAAAATAAAAATTTATAAAAAAAACACACTTACTGAATATATAAAATCTAATTCTTGTTTAGTAATTTGTTTACCATCAGCCAATGTTATTTTACGATCATGTGTTGATATTAAACGTGATGCTTGAACAAGCCATACTTCAAAAAATGCCGCTTTAATTAATACTAATTGATCTGGTTGACCAAGTGAACTAAATTCCGGGATACGTTTAGCAAATTCTACAACTTGTTGTATACATGGTGCTAATAATTGACTTAATTCTTCATGCATACGTAATCGATGCTCATCCACTTTTTCAGGCCAAAATTCACGTGTTACATTCGACTGTGCAAATAAATAAATAAATAAATAAATAAATAAATAAATAAATAAATAGAAATCAATCAAATAAAGAGATAAATAGATAAATATAGAAAGAATTAAATGACAATAATCAATATTTAAAAAGAAATTATTATAACAGAACTTTATACATTACCATTAATCTATCTGATTATGACAAGAATATTGACTATTAATGGTAATAATAATATATATATATATATATATATATATATATTGATTTATATTATTGATAATCGGCTATTAAAATTTCGTTTCGATCAATAGGCAAGTTAATATAACTATTGAGTAATTAGTTCTAATTTGTAGTCAATAGTGATTTCTTTTTATGTTTGTATAATTAAGATAGAATAAAAAATAAGAGTGAATTGTAGATTGGATTTCTAAAACAAAAAAGGACTCAACAAGGAGGTTTAGAATGATCAGTTATAAGTAAAATAGACCATTGGACATGTTCAAGTTACTCTACTATATCAACTATCAATATGGATTAATTCATTTGTCAATGACTTCATGGATTGATACTGCTCTTGGTACGGCCGAGGGTGGGGAGAGTCAGCTCTCCTCCTCTAAATGCTGTCACATAGCCACGCGTATACAGCCACTGCCATGGAAGTTCCACTCACTGCCTTCTTGCGGCATTACTGTTGTTTACGAAATTGAAAGGACAGAAATCGAATGCCCGGCACTTAAACCGGGTTTGTGGATATGGAGAATCCACCTAGGGGGTTGGAAATCCCTGATTCGGTCTCCAGGGTCCTGAATGAACAAATGGCGTATGAATCAATCGCTAGTCACCGGCTACCATGGGACTTCATCTCCATTGCCTTTTGGATCGGACCTTTAGGTCGAAGACTCCGAGTGTGGCCCCCTAAGTAAACCACCTACTTCGGTTTGGGCACTCGGGCAGTATCACAGCCCACACACAAATCAAGGGACTTGTGTGGCGCATATGTGTTCGGTACCCATTTGTACCAATGTTTATGTGTTCAAATAAATAAAAATAAATGAATTGATGCTATTTATTGCTTCCACTTCCTAGATTTCTCCTAAATTATTGTTACATTATTTAGATGTTGAAAGAATTATGTTTTTTAGTGTTTCAGTGTCCATATTTTTGATATCATAGACTCTATTTGCTAAGTTAATGTTGAGATACGTTCATTCTAAGAGGATAAAAATTGGATTGTATATTGTAGCAGAAATTAGAAAGCGCGTTTCAAATCATTTGGAATTCATCATCTGGATACAGCTTCATTGCCCTATTGACATTCATGTTGAGATTCCGACACAGTGAATATCGCTTCGAATCTCAAAACTTAAACAATTGTTTATTCATGTCAAATGAAAGTTTACGATAGAAATTTGTCACTAATAATGAAATATGTCACATCACAATTCGGTAACTCTTACAATTATAAATGACATATTAGAATGTAAAGCGATGAGATTTTTAAAAATGAAATGAATCTATTCACTCAATTAATAAACAAACCATACATATAAAAAAGTGACTTTAAGGAAGAAGTAGCCACCGTTTGGTTAAGTACGTTTATATAACGATAAACACTAAGAGCTATTAGTGTTGTACGAGTTATGTAGACCATATAATTATTCACAATAAACGTTATATACGTCATAGCATATAAGGCCCGTAACATATAATCTCTTAGTCTATATCCTCAGACAAAGTAGATCGTTGGCTCACTGGTTACGATGTTCCACTTTCAGCCATCAAGTCCCAGGTTTGAAGCCCAATCTGTCTACTTCGGTTAGACTAATTGAACAGTATCATTAGCATTTAAACTTGCAGTTTAGCTGCTCAAAGTCAAGTGAACAAATATGTACCTCGTAAATGTGTTCATTGTTAGACGGAAAATAAAACGTATCATCATTCATATCATTGTTACCCAAGGTAGTGAATATTTTTAAAAAATGACAAAACACAAAACATCCATTATTTCATCAGTTTATATAAAATTTTAAAAGTTGAATTCATTAGTCTATCTAAGTCAGCAAACCATTGAAAACCTGGAAGCACTGAACGGCCATTTCATTCTAGTAAGGGATCGAAAATCTTGAGTCCCGTGTGTGGGATTATGGATGCGCAATAATGAAGAGTCCTGTACTTGGACAAAACGGCCATCTAGTGCTCTGAGGTTTTCAATGGTGATCTAGCTTAGATCAATTTATGAATTTAACTATTAAAATTACTATAATCTCTATAAATCTCCATTCTTATATAAAATTATAATTATACAATATAATGATCATTGTATGAGAATATTTACACAACCCAAATTTGGTAAAGATTAGGAATGGATCAAATTTGATCACAATTATCATTTGTTCTTATCTGCTCTTAATTTATTCACAGAATCTAGAAATTTCTATACATGACAAAATTAATGTTAATAGTTGAGTGAAGCATATAATTAACTGTAAATCCTTGTAATATCATCAGTTTAAGTTTTATGAATGTAATTAAGTTGTATTGATCATTCCAGGTCAAATTTGATGATAGATTTAACATGAATCGTACAAATTAAAATCATTTCATTATGCATATTATCCTAAGTTAATGAATTAGTCACACTTTTATCTGCTGTTTTTTCCCTCTCTAGTCAGAATAGGTTGTACGTAAGCGGACTTTTACAATGGGCTCAGTATCACTTTTTTTGACTATCTGTCAACTGTCATAAGTAAATACAGTTAATATATACGTATATACTACTTATTTATATCATTATTACTAAGTGTTTGAAATTAGCCCGCTACTGGAATTCAAGATTGAATTTTTATCAATTTTTATCTGTATATATGCACATATGACTTGTACAGATTAGCTCGATATAAACATTCTTTTACAGGCCTTTTTTAAATGAATTGTGGGTAGCAATGGAATTCAAGACACACGTTTTGTCCTATCTAAGACTCTGCAGTTGGATGTACCTGCATTCTAGTGTCAATATTCATACTGTTACTTGAACTCAGTGATCATTATAGGGATTATAGGAACTATTTAATTCAAAGATTATTCTTCATCACTTTGACTGACATAAGTTGAGGAACCATTGAACTTACTAAATAGATAATTTATCATAGTTCTTGGAACTCTTCAAACTGTTAGCAAATATAACCTCCTATTAAAAATCTAACACAAGACTAAAAACATAAAAGTTTTGAATTATAAATCTTCTATTAAACTTAAAGGTTTTACGTCCACTTGCAAGCCTATAATATACAAACTAATGACACTCAATAATGTTACCAAGTTGACTATCTAATAAATAATCTGACTAAATAAGCGATTGACTATGCCAACATTTATATCATTAGTCTATTCCTGCTTGATTGTTTAACATTGTATTAGACAATAATATCGTTATGGAATATTATCATTTTCATGCTTCATTATCAATAAACATCTTGACTAGCCTACAACTAGATGATAACATATTGAGTCTGACATATGAGTGTATGCATTTATTGATGTATATATCCATCTATAAATGTGTATGAATTAACTGTCATTGTTTAGTGATGATGTCCTTTTTGTTGTTGTTGTTGTTGAAAGAAACATCAAAACGCTGATCAGACATCTGTCCTATGAAAATTCATTGAACAAGTGTCATTATGTTTTAAAAAATCTCCAACAAAAAAGAAAGATAAATAAATAAACACATATTGTTCCCTTCGCTTTTAATTTATTATTCTTTTTTTTTAAAAAAAGAACATTATTTATTCATAATACTACTAAATAGAAATGATAAACAGTAATAAATTAGAACACGCAAATTGAAAAGGGAATAGATTGTCAACATTTTCTCTTTAATTTTGTTTAAATCAATTGTAAGACTTGATCATTTCTAAACTTAAACAAAAGTTAAACATGCATATTATTATTATTATTATTATTACGGAGGTATAGTTGAATGATGAATTATTTTATTAAACACAGATGTATATGAGAGAAATAATAATAATAATAATGGTAATATGATGAATAATAATGGGAAAGTAAATGAATCAAGATTGGAAGATAACTGGAAGGGATTATATTTAAAGCAAGTCAACATTAACTAAGAAGAAAATGTTTTTTTTTTCTTTAGAAAATGATGAGAAGAATGAGGGGGGATTGTAATAACTAGGAATGAAATGAACAATGATCACTCTCAACAACTTTGTTATCAATGACATTCTGGAAACAGCTCTGATGGAAGCAGGTGATGGTGATGTAGATCTGTTGTTTGGAGAAAAACCTTTCGATCATGAGTATATACGATGATACACATGCGATTTCATCATTAGATAATGAGTCTGTGTAAGTATGGCACGTAATTTGTACCTTGTTTCTAATGAATCATAAGTAGTTGGAAAGTTTGTGTGTCTGGTTAGTTGTATGAGCACTGATAGTGGCAAGAGTAATGAAACAAATCTATTTCGGTAAAATCCAGGGTGGATTATATTAAACTGGGCCAACTTTGACTCCACTATGATGTGTAGTCTAGGTGTGAAAGGTTTAGAACACGTTTGGTCAGAACATCTCTGCTCTATGTTTACAAAACCTGACCTGTTTTCTCCAAACATAATCCCTTTCCTTCTTTTTCTTTACAGTGTTATCCCTACATTTTGTGTGATACATTCTTTTCTTTTGTTGCCCAATTGTATTAGATTTTATTTGCATTAAACAAAGAAATAAAAAAAAACATGGCATTAATCCATAAAGTCATGACTGCTAGTCATTTATCGGTAGATGTAGGCTTCCTAGTCAAGCCTAGTGTAATACTCGTAATCATTGGTTGAAATGGTGTAAAACAGGTCGGCATATAGCAATTACACTTATTCTCTGGCTTACTTAAAACCTTCTTAACGTTTCATTCTTCTGTTTCATTTGTTTGTTTGTTTTCCTGAACTGTATTTCTATCTAGATTTTCATTACAGTTTAAATAAACTCATCTTCCTTATTATTCTTTTTATCAGTTCCAGGTGCGAGGCTCTATAACATGAACTCGTACAAATTCGTCCCATATTTTATGTTGACAATGAATGAATAAATAACTACTTAACTTGATTCGTCGGGAACGAATAAAGGCTTTGTAACGCATATGAGTTAGTTGATAACCATAATATTAATCAAAGATTACGTTTAAAAAGGATTAAAAAATAATAATCATTTCTATTCATGTGCTAGAAGAAATTAATGAAAATTGATTATTATATTATCACCAGACAGTTGAACTAACAGTATGTAGAAATACATGACAAAATAATATGTTATTAACATGGAATGATACAAAGGTTCAAATAACCAAATATGTATGGATTTTCAGTAATTAGGACTAGTCACACATATACATAAGCCGACTGTCTCAAATTTAATAAGTCATTACGCAGTACACTTTAGCATACCATGTGCAAACAATAACAATATGACTAACCTAATAGAATTCCATGAACATTATATTGTAAAAACATACCAAGCAATATTCACAACTGAACATCTAAGATCCTCCACCTTTAGTGATAATACCTATCAGATCTACAATTGTATTGAGTTCAACTTTCTCAATATACTTATCAAATGTTAAGAGATCAAATAAGTTCGTAAATTACATATCTTAACAGATTCCATGCATTCATTCAACATCCATAATAAGATATTAACAACTAACATTGGATTTGAAATAATGCCACCATTTAAAATAGTCTGGAAGCCTAACAGTTTGATAACTTAAGACCACAAAATAAATTTTGAAAATACCAAGAAATTTACTTCAGATTCCTAATTACTATTTATTTTGGTTTGAAATCAACTGGAATGATTACACATAAGTATAACTATTATTAATTATTAATTACTGTCATTTATATGTTTATTATTCACATAGTTTAAATAACCAGGCAAATAAGTATATATAATGACACCATTGTAAAATAATATTGATTAATAGATAAATTTTGATTGAAATCATGAGTCAATTGAAGCTAGACCACCATGGAAAACCTGCAAGCACTGGATGACGGCCGTTTCGTCCTAGTATGTGACTCCTCAGCAGTGCGCACCCACGATCCTGCCCCCCGCGAGATTCAAACACAGGACCTATCAGTCTCTCGCGCGATCTAGCTTCAATTGACTCATGATTTCGACTATTGAAATTACTAAACTCTCCACAAAACCCCTTCTGAAAATAAATTTTGGTTAAATCATACTGGAAATTGTCATAATTAATGTCGGAAGTTCATTATATTGTACAGCTAACGACCTACTGTATTAATAAAATTTCACTTTTGTTTTTCTCTTCATGAATCATATTTGTTGTGTAAAGATTACTAACAAAAATTGTACACATATTCCGATAAATGGTAAAGTTATGTATGTTATTCTATTATAATAATCTATCACTTTGTAGTAAACAATATTGTGTTGTCTAAAAGTTTTCAGTGCCGAACAAATTCTATCAATTAAGTTGTAGTGTTGCTAGTAGAAAAAGTGAATAGAAATCATGGTGTCCACCATTCATAATTTGTGTTCTTTATCACATGTGATTCTTACAGATTTGTACATGAAAATGTACTAAGTTTATATGTTTCTCTGACAGTTGTATTTTTAACCTGTCCCTTTAGACTGTAGACAGTTGTCCAGTGTTGGTCAACACCACTGAGTTGAAATACCAGAAAACCCATCTTATTGTATTTTAGTTTGATATATCCAGTACATTTTGGGGCTAGGTATTCTGAAAGCCTTCCTACTTCAGCCAAACAGCTTATAAGTCAGTCAGTAGTAAACTAAGGGAATTCATGCATGATCGATTATGAAGCAACTACCCTTCCCTAGCCCTACCAATGAAATTGGACCATAATAGCAATGTTAAATTTTGCAGTCCAACACATTAGTCAAATGATAATAAACTAACTGCCAGAAATAACAGACCTATCTTTCATTACTGACGTGGTTCATCAGTGAGTAGTAACGATGAATCCAATAAACTTATTGTATGAATTAATTTAGTCAAATGACCATTCATTCAATGTGTGGTTGTACTCCTTGATACTTCATGGTTTCCCACTAAAACTCCGAAAATTACCACCAGTAAGTACATTACGTATTAACCTACAGATCAGTTTTCCAATACTCACATCATAGTGATTAAGTAATATTATTATAATAAACTGATGGGATTTATCCACCTAATTATTAAACAATCATCAACTAGTTGCAACAGAACAAACATCATTACTTTATATATATATGCACTTAGTTTTACATCATTATTATATGAATTTGCATGAAAATGCTATAATGAGAGTCATTTCATTTAAAAGAAAAGTACATCAAAACTATATCCCTTTGACACCTAATGAAAATCAGTGTATTCATCATTATGATGAGTATTCATTATTAGTTAGTTTGTTGTTGTTGTTGAAATAAATCAGTTTACGAGTTCAACTCACAACTGTATTACCATGAGACGAGATTTATGATTATCTATATTGATTCGGGTAACCCGGAAAAGGTTTGAGGAAAAAAAAGGTGCATGATATTAGTTGAGCGAAGTTTATTTATTATTTTGTAACTAATAATTTTTTTCTTTTAAGTGAACTATAAAACATAATGATAATCGATACTATATAAGTTTGCACCTTTGTGTAGTCCATACCAGTAACTAACTTCGAGAGGTAATTCTCAAAGTTCTGGTCAGAAATCGTAACTATTAGAGTTCAATCATATCAAATAGTAGGGTATATATTTACTAATGACATTCGGTATTGATCATATATCGAAATGTTAAGTTTAAAATATTATGCTTTCGATTGCAATATATCAGTAACTTAAGGATGACGAACTCCCCTGGATTTCTAAGCGCTGATGAGAAACTCCATACCCAGAACAAAAATGATGCAACCCTACCATGTTATCGATTAATAAATGGACATTATTGAAAATTAGCGATTATTAAAAATTATACTAAAGCATAAAATCACCAACAAACGAATACAGGACACCTGAAGTAAAATGTAATGTAGCTTTTACCTAGATGACGTTTCTCTTTACTTCACATCTGTGTATAATATTGATGTGTATCGTTATAGAAGTAATGAGAACAGATAATTTAACAAAAACTATTTTAATAAACACTGAAACAACAACCGATAAAGAGTTTGGAATGATAAATGAGCATGACTATTAAGTTTTGTTGGACGAACAAGGTCCTAGTTCACATCAATAAATGGGAAAAAATGGATGCATAAATAGATAGATAGGTAAGTAGGTAAAGAGTAATGTGTAATCATTGGAAAGGTTAAAAAACATAGAAGTAAAATCTAAGGGGAAAAAAAGGATGTATACTACAACGAATGAAGCTATTAGCTTAGTTTCACTATACCTAGTTAGTTGATTAATATTACAGTTAAAAGGGGAAAACAGTACTTGTCCTCAAATGACCTGAGCGCAACAAAGACATGCACATATACATAAATATATGTATATATACATAACTAATCTATATTAAAACACTAGTAACATATTTTTGGTCATGGCATGATGCCATTATAGAATATAAAGAAGCTGAATATCCGATCTGAGGGCATCGATTTGAACTGGAAAAAATAATCAATTTCTTTCCATAAATGGATGGATAGATATATATGTATAAATAGATGGATAGATGGTTGTCCTGACTGATAGAGCAATAAGAATTAAGATAATCAAGCCAGTAGGATAAAAGACAATAAGATTGAAGGTGGAGGTGATGATGATTGTATGAATGTATAAAGAACTAAAAACTAGGCATTGTATTAATGGACTTAAGAAATAAATCGAATATTCAAGAAAAATAGGAATAACCCATAGTGATAATTGTAATAATAATTAACATGAGCGTGAGATCACTTGAAGATTTTTCATTCATTAAACAATTTACATGGTGAATTGCATTTTTCATTAGATATGTAATTTACAAAATATTAGTAAATATATAATAATTACACTCATTGAAATTTTAACGAAGAAAATAAATAAATGGTTGAGATCATGAGTTAACTGAATCTAAATCACCATGGAAAACCCGGAAACACTGGATGGCTGTTTCGTCCTATTGTGGGACTCCTCAGCAGTAGGACGAAACGACCGCCCAGTGCTTCTAAATTTTCCATGGCGGTTTAGCTTCAAATGACTCATGACTTCAACCACTGAAATTACTATGACATCCACAAAAACTCCTTCGGATATGGAACATTTTTTTCGAAAGTATAAAAATAAACTTCATTACAAACAGAATAATATTACAGATAGAGCTTTAACGTCAAACTACATATCATGTGTAATTACTGTGAATAATCTGTAACTAATACAAATAATTTATGTATGGTTGATGTATCTATTCTTCTATGAATATAAATTAAACGTATATCGCTTTCATTAGAGGTGTATGAGGATAATCTCGTCTTCTATCTATCTATCTAGTGTCACAGCTAAACATTCGCAGAAAATAATACATGGAATGGATCATAGTTGAATTTAATTGATTTGTGTTTAGTCAATTGTACGAGAGTATTGATTAAAAACATAATTCTATGAAGTTGAAGGTGTGTTTCTGGGATCATTGTTGCTCGTACTTTTATGTCAATAAAAGGAACTAAGTATATGAACTTTCGTACTAAAGAAAACTGTCGGACAAACGGAGTTTAAATTTGCGATCGCTTTTTTGTTGATCGAAATACAGACCTATAGTATATTCCAACATTCCAATTACACTAAAAAGTTAACATTCTAGAAGTTTTTTATAGATCTGCGCTCGAAATTCTACATCATCTTCATGTTCTAATTCACCAATCCATAATTTCTAAACTAAAGATGCAGAAGAGCATAAAATTAGTTATCAGGATGAGCTTTGATCAAACTGTCCCTAGTCCATATCCTATGAATGTCCTAGTATGGGTGATGATAGTGAGAGTTTTTTCTCTATTCAGGTGTTGTCATGTGGTTGAGCGTCTATAAACCCTCTCAGGGAAGTCTTACTCCTTTCACATTATAAGGGTGTATTTTATGAAACTAAAAAGACAAAACCACCATCTAAATCTCAATACATAGTGCCCACAGTGTCGAGTCACCTAGACTGGTGGCCACATTGCAACATGATCGATAGCATTCGATCTGCACTAATAAGGACTAGACAAGCATGACATTGATCACCACCCAGTGATCAATCAATTGTGATTACAAAACGAGGATGTTCAGTCCTTAAACCGGATCAGCAGACAAGTAGAGTTTTCTTAGTGAGGTTCAAAAGCCCTTATTCCAAACTAAAAAGGTACATATGTGTCCAAGATCCAGACGTAATGAGTGGTTCACGAACCTAATTTTGGTCAACAGCTACTATGCGACGACAGTTCATAAAGTTATTCTACTACCTTGTAGATAAAACCTTCAAGTTAAGAGCTAGAAGAACGATCCCTTGAGAAAACCACTTGCATCTGTTCTGGTGCCCAAGTAGAATACCTATCAAAGAACACACAATTTTGTGCTGCGTATATCATTTTTAGTGTCCAGTTGTACCAGACTTTATGTGGATTAATATACAAAGTATCTCGAGAAATACATAATTACATAGGAAAAACAACCACAAACATCCTTAAACTAACCGTAGCATAATAGATGTTATTATGTAATATTAACGAAATATTTGATAAATCAACTATCATTCATTCTAAATACTAAATTTTGTAAACATGCAATAAAATGTAAAAAAAAACCTATTCCATTTTTACTTATACCATTTTACATTGGAAAAGAAACTAATAAACAGAGTCAACAATTATTTATTTCCTTGCCCCATAATCATGATTGGTTCATTTTAAGGTCATATTTACATTATTCAACCTTCACCACAAATGCAAGTTTATTTATTCGTCTTATAGTATTCTATCCATTCATGAAAAAAAACTGTAAATAACAAACTAGTATTTTCAACTATACCTTGAAAAAAAAAGTTACAAAACACCACAAATAACAAAATAAACTGAAACGTAAACACGATGCATTTCTTCTCATTTTCTTTATTAATAATAAACAATGCACACACACACACACACGAACAAACAAACAAACAAAATGCATCAATATGTTAAATGAAAATACAGTGAATTTAGAAGAAAAATGCAAATAAGTTGTGTGATGTGTGCTTTAGGCGATGATATCCAACTGGATAATAGTAATAGACAAATGTTTATTTGTTGTTGTTGTTGTTACCAAATTTGCAGAGTTAATTTAGTAACAGATAAAGAGAAAGAGAAAGGTAATCGCAATTCTGCAAAAGTAAATTTTATCGATTCATAAATATAAAAAGATTCTTGTAGTATTCAGACCATTTTTGATCACAGGACACAAATAAGATGGGGTAGGATATATGTTCGTGAATTTGTAGTGTATCTATTTTACAATGTTCAATTTGTGTGCTAAATCCAGTATTTTTCCATTTATTTAGTGAGTGAATACTGCATATAAAAGCATAATGTTCACTGGGGTATTCATTTCAAGCTCTAATTGTTATTTTAGTTTGCATTTTTTTATCAGGTAAGTTAGGATGCGCTACAACAGTATATTCACAGAAGACATAAATAGATAGCTTTCGATAATTATACTGAAGTTCCCAGTGAAAACCACACTCTTATATGTACCAATGACACGTTCAATTAAAGGAAGAACGTTAAAAAATGATAGATAGAATATATTTATACGTACTAATACTACACCATCTAACAGTGAGCAACTTCAAATACTTATACATCTTGGTTCGACCATCTTCTAGCTTTTCTTTAAACTACTTATGTATTAGTTAGCAAGTTAGTGGCCATCTCGACTCAGCAACTCAGTGAATAATGTGTAGAGGTTTGAAATGATAGATACTAGATCCCAGTATCCGAGTAAACATCAATATAAGGATGTAGGTACATTCAGAGTCTCAAATAAGTCGAAACACAAGTCCTGACTTCCACTGTTAGCTATGTACCAAATATACTGAAGCTTGGGACAACACCATATTGAAGTATTCCACTCAGGATACACATATGGCGATAGAGATTGACCAATATCCATTGTGGATATCAGCAACAAGAAATAACAAATCGTTAGTAATATTCATACTCTAGTCAATGATAATCGTTTATAATTTTCATTTGAACTCATTAAATAGTATTCATCAAAGTAGAGATATTTCTTTCTACTGTATCACTAAGTTTATACCACCAAATAGTCAATCAGTTTTCTATTCCATTAGTATTAGTTAATCATCTTTGAACATAAAATAGGGTCTAATAAGGTAAATTGGACTAATATTATTTAGTTAATAGATCACTTCAAACACGTATATCTATCGCTTATCAGATCACGTATCAGTTGGTTTAAAAAGTTGACTATACATAATCTACTAATATTTTTCATGATTACAACTAATATAAATGTCATCTATTGAATTGTGAAATTAGTCATTAGTAACTTGTTACAGCATGTAAAAAAAAGAGCGACAGAACGATACCAAGAAATGAATGAGAGTGGTGAAGAGAGAGAGGGGGATATAGTAATGATATAAGTAGTTACAGTAGTAATAAACAATTAACATAAATTAGCTTATAAAATTCATTAATATATATAACATGTTTTGTTATTTTAATTCGACTGTTAAAATACTTAACAGTTTCAAACGATACACTAGAATGGATAGATGTAACAAGTTTTTTACATTTTAAAAGGAAAGAAATGTATTTTTATGGCTCGCCTGAATTTTCCGTACATAAGTTTTGAGGTCGTAGGAATAAAATTAATAATACGGGTGAATGATAAAGGGGGTGTCGACATAAAGAAAAAAAAAGGAGAACGTTCATGCTAAAAAGATGGATAGAAAGAATAAATATCGTATACAGCTGACTGATATGTACATGTGATGTTTATAGATATGTATGTGTAGGTATGTGATTGTCTGTGTATTTATAAGATAGGAAGGAAGTAAATGGATGATAGGATAAAAGTCAGAAAGGAAGGTTAAGAGATTAGGAGAAAGTTACCAAGAGAGAGGAACAATGATTATTTTTTTACACACGTGGTATCAGCGTAATAGAAATAGTAGTAGTGGTAATGGGGTAGAAATCCTGTTTACATACATATTTATATTTACGTGAACATGGTTAGAGGTAGGAATATAATGAAATAATTAAATTCAGTAAAATATATGAATAAGAGAATAACTGTATACAGTGGTCAGTCCCCTTCCTTTTTAGCTTATATATTAAGTCTTGGAGAGATAGAGTTAATCAACCAACCAACACACAAGAAAAAAGGGGATGGATACAATCAGGCTATTTCGGAACAATACAAACTTATAAAAAAAATATTTAACTTGAATGCGTATTGTTTTTAATATATATAATGTGTGTGTAAGTTCTACACAAAACTTATAATGAACACAGAGAAAGTGACAATGCTAATAAATGAATTCTATTTTATAGTAGATAACTTGAGTAACTGAGGCTAACATGTTGAGATGTTGAATTATAGCACAGAAAAAGGTCAACAGTTATGAAGAAAACTACTATTCTAAAAGGAACAAATATAAAAAAACATACAGATCACATAAACATACTCACATAGAGCCGGTCATGTGTAAGTGAAAAGTGATAGATATGGAAATCTGATTAACAGGTGTAGTATATTTCTGATCTTTATGATATTAAATTAAAATAGTCATTGCGAAATGCAAATGAAGGAAAAATTAACAACAGTGTTATATTATTAGTAGTAATGCTAATAATAATAATGGTAATATTATCATTATTATTACTTCTACAACTAGTACTAGTATTATTAAGAACATTGTATGCATTAGTTATTAACAAGACAGATGGTTAGTATGACATAAACAATCACAAGAGCTTTAAAAATATGTATGCTAATTAAATGATTAAAGAAAGAAAAACAGTCAATATATATATTGTTATTTATGATGAAATTAAATGAATTCACTTCCGTAGAAAACAATATAAAACGGATACTTTTTTATTTTAAAGAAAGAACCTAAAGAGAATATATATATATATATATATATATATATATATATATATATATATATATATATATATATATATATATATAAACAATCATGTATATCAAGCTGGAATGAAATATACTTCTGAAAAGATATCACTGAAATCCTGAGTATTAACAGGAGTATAATTCAAATATTTATAAATAATGATGTAAATATCATACCCTTTGAGAAAGTTAATGTCTATCTGGACTCGGTAACTCATTTGCGTTTGGAGCGAATGATTCTGGGTTCTGATATCAGTGTGAATAATGATATCCAGATAATAAGTTCTAAATGGGACGAACCGAAAAGCTTGAATTACACTACTAAAAATAATCAATCTACTCTGTGAAACTAAAGTGTTTTGATTCTCCATAAACCTAGACTAATGTTAGCGCATGATAACACTTCCAATAAAAAACACAGCTCTTCACTTGTTATCTATAGGATACTGGATACTGTTTACCTATTAGAGTTGGATATTATATACATAACACTATACAAGATAGAACTCATCACTTTCATGTCTATGTCCAAACCCAGCCAGGTTTCAACTGACTTTTCAAACGATATTAATTCATAATAAAGTATCACTACTCAACCATCTAAATATTTAATAATCCTATGTGAACAGCTTCCAGATGAGTCACTTAACGATCTGCATTGGATTATTTTGGATAATTTACCCAACACATATTCGTGTACTTGGCTTCGAGCGATACTCTAAATGTGAAGACTAGTTATTTTCTATTTAATCTGATTTACACTTTACAAGTATTCAGTGAAATGTTTTTTTAGCATAGAAAATAGCGAACTGATTATAAATAACTATCACCGACAACAATAGCACATACACGCAGACACAAACCATGATACATCAATGAAGAGACACCTATTTAAACTGATAAACAAGCAGATTGTAAATTAGTAAATTTCATAGTTTGTTTTATTGTCTATAAAACGTGTAAGCAAGAAATTTATTGATCGACCTAATCCATGTCTATGTGAGTAAACCGACAAAAAAGGCACGTGCCAATTGGTTAGAGGTCAATAGGTATGACATTGTGCTAATGTGCAGGTACGCACATGTTTACAAACAAAAGATATTGTATGTTTTTAAAATGAAACGAATAGAAACATTAAATTAAAAAAATGCAAAAGGAAAATAAATATAACAGTGTAAAATCAAGGTTTGTAAACATGAATGTATTAAATAATACAGTTTGATGTCCGTAATAAACACATGAAATTTCCCAATACAAAAAAAAACAATTATCTCTTATACATAGAAAATAAAGATTAATGGCACAATTATTCAATTAAGATAATATTTCAATGATTATTCCATGAACGATCTTTTTTATGTGCAAAAACTTGAGTTTTATAGTAAAAAAAGACGTTAGAAACTAACGCATATCTAATGAAAATATATGAGGATTGAGTGAATGCATGCCAGTACAAAGTCACTTCTCTGTGTACAAATATAAACGTAAACATGGACATTTATTTTTAAAGATCTAAGAGAAATTTATGTATGTAAAAACACACCATAGAACATAACATCCACATCTTATTCATGTGAATAATACAAATTTGTTTACGATTTATTGACATATATTAAAAACCATTGAAATTGTATGTAATAATAGCGTTATCCCTATCGATGAATAGCTTATTTATATCTTGTATGAATTTCCTAGTTTACATCACAGACTAACTGTTGTTAGACAAATACTGAATGTCAGCAAGCCATCTATTTCATTCTGAGATAGAACACCTTAGCCGTCCGCAACCACGAGCCCACTGAGGGTCAAAGTGAAATCGTTCAGGTTTAGTAACCTAACGTTCAGACTACTAAGTTGGAATTCAGTGGTTTACGTTTCTACTTTCAATCAATCGTTAATACTGTCAGATCATCATTTAATGTTATAGATGGATAACTGCCTCATATCCGATATGCTTATACTCAACTGGTTACAATATCTCAATAGAAGTACAAGGATTACCAGTCTAAATTAGTCACTAGTAAGTACATAATTATTAGCAGTACTAGTCAAACCTGAGAGATTAATTATAATTATGAATAATAACTCACAAAATATAAAGACTATCACAATTACTTAATAGCCAATGTGTATAAAATTGATTGTAGTCATCTAGGAATCTTATGTCTTCCTGAATGCCTTAGATAAAAAACCACTTAGATTAAAGATTAGTACTGTGTGATCTTTCTTTCAATCCAATATAATGCTTGGAATCACAGTGAGCAAGGATAGGGAAGTGAATATATACACCTAATGTATGTTTTAACAGTATCAGTCATGAAATTTAAAAGTCTCATCGATATCTAAAATTCTATACATGATATACGCATTTTTCACTGTATTCTTCTATGATACGTCAATGACTGAATACTGATATTCTATATGTATTTTCTATCTTTAGTAGTTACGCATTACCCTTTCAATAGTTAAATAGTCCACCATTAACACTAAACCAGGTCATTAACTCAAAATGTAAATTGTATCGTTCAATCTTCAATATATTATTTCTAATAACAATCCATAACGTTATGAGTCGATTTCATTATTCTATTCATCCCATGTTTACTATGGGCATCAAATAAAATTGAACTCATATGAATTGTAATTCAGTAGCGTTATAAATAAACATAATAATTCTAAACACTAACCAAGGTCAACAATAGTAGATCGCCTAGGGCTTACACAATGTAAATATATTTAAAATCTAGATTATTCATAATACAAGTAGTAGGTATGTGGTTAAACAAATTGTAATATATTAATCATTTGTATAAAGCCTGAATCAATTGTTTTATAATTGTCATCGTTATCATTATATAGATTATTATCAGTAAAAACATGTTGATACAATACAAGTTGTCAGGTAGGTAAATGAACCACATTTTTTGTGAACATTCAAACATAATTGTTGGCTCTAAAATGTTAAGGTCATATTTTTCAACCTAATAAATGCAACTGTTGTTTTGTTTTTTTTGTTGTAATATCTTAACCCTAAATTTTATAAATGGGATCTAATCAAACAAATATTTATCTTGAAAAAATATATATCAACTGAAGAAACATGTTAGAACTTAACAAATACAGTTTACTTTGATTAGTATTCTAAATGACCCCATATAATCAAACATATGGTGGATAAAAAAAATGACCATGTAGTTAATGTATCATTTAATGTAGGTATTGCTTAGAATCCGGTTATCGATAGGGTTACTTATAATTTAGTTTTTTTTTAAAAATATGTAACTCTGATGCAGATTTAAATATACACTTTTGTATATATATGTAAATGAAAAATGACTTTCATTTAATTAGGCTAATTCATACAAGAAAAAGTCAGTGTGAAAACGTCAATGAGATTTAAACAACTAATATATTTACAATTGATTGATCACTGGTTGGTGATCAATGTCCTATATGTCAGGTCCTTCTTAGTGCAGATTGAATCCTATCGACCAAGTTGCAATGTGGTCACCAATCTAGGTGACTCGACATTGCGTGCACTATGTTGAGATAAAATGGTGGTTGGAGGTAGTCAACAGGAAACCCTATTAAATACCTTCGACCAACCAATATATCTAAACTAAACTTCACCCTATTGCAGAAGCTAATAGCTATCTGAACCCGGTAGCTAAGTGGATAACGTGATGGTATTTTGAGCGAACGGTGCTGGATTCGGGTTCCGGAGTGAACATTAACTCTGGAATGCAGGTATATATCTGTCTGACGAGTCTCAAGTAGGATGAAATACGCGTCGTGGATTCCATTGCTAGCCACCATTCATCTCTGCCTATAATGCTTGTGACTTAAGACACTATAGAGGCAATCCGCTCGGAAAGCACATATTTCAGTAAGAGACTGATCACTTGAAGTCCTAAATGTCAATAACTAATATAATATGAATTATAAAACACATTTGTTACTAAGATATATAAATCAAAGTATTGGATATTTATTTGAATGGAGAAAAGATGATAGAAATTGAAAGAGAAAAATCTAGAATATTTTAGAATTACAGTAATAAGTTGTTGGGATATAGTGTGTAATGCATTCGACTGAGAGACTGTCTTATTGTTATTGACTGGCTTCACTAAGTACATTTTTCGTGCTGACTGATTGGTCGGGTCAACTTAGTTTCTTGTTGTACTCACTTCCAAACTTTCTCAACAGACGGACTGTTCTACATGTCCTTCACCCAAGCATCAAATTACTGTCAGGTTGGACGTGAACCTACAAAACGCTTAACGTTGCAACATATCCAAAACTTTAATAATCAAACCTCTCAGTCTTTGTGGCTAACTGGTATGTGGAAAAAGGAGATTCGTTCAGTAATCTATATGATCTAATGATAGACAGCTCATCTATAACAATTTAGTTGAAATTCTGAGTGTGCACCAACGCTTAAACTGTTAACTCATTTCTGTAGTTAAATAGGATGAAACACGCATCCTGGATTCCACAGCTATCCATCTTTGTTTAGACTGTTAGTTTTGTTAGCGATTTATAATAGGCATTTTTCTGTAATGACTAATATCATGTTTGTCGAGTTCTTTGATGATGATTTGGATGATGATTGCAAGGGGCTACCAGTAAACTCCGAATCAGTGATCAGATTGTAGCCTGATCGATAGGATTGGATTAGAGCTAGATGACTAAACAAACATGACACCGGTCAATACTCAGTGATCAATCGGTTGTAAATATCTTGATCTTACAGGAGATCACTCGCGTCCCGCTGATCTGTGAGGATTAAAAAAATAGTCATAATTAAATACCTTGTTCTAAATTAAAGCAGACCTTTATCAATGGATTTTTGAAATGGTAATAAAGTAAGCTAGAATCAGAAAAGCTTCAGAGACACCATACCTAAGTGTAATATTGTGTGACGCTGGTTTGAATCTTTAAGGGAAAACATCAATTCTTGCGAGATTGTAGATTACACTTAGCCGACGAATGTCAACTAATAAGAAATCTAGTTTCAGGGTTTCTTACTAGTCACCGCCAATCAGATAATATCAATAAATATATGTTGGTGTTGGAATGCAATAATCCGATCAGTATCAAGCACAGGGAGTATATGAATTATTACTAATCAGTGATTCAAATAGCTTAAACTAAATTCTACATTCGAATTTCAGGTGATGAAATAATCCTCTGAGAATATTTCAATGTCGATGGTTTTCATAATTACTGATATTGTCTTATCGCTAGTTATAGCCGAATGAAATTCAACTTATTTAGTTGCAATATTAGTTGTCAGGGTTTTATGTTTGAAAGCATTACCTCTACGTGGTTTGGTCGTGAAGCTTTCATTGGTCTTTTGAACGACATCATCAGCACAAGCTTGAGTTAGAAGTTGATGATCAGAAGAATAACGAAAGCTTCACAACCGAAACATTCAACCCAGAGGACAAAACTCCATCTGAGCTACAAACCTTCCCCACCATCTCAAAAGCATTACCTTAATGCCAAGTCTTTAAAATATACTAAAATTGAAGCTCAAACTATTTTCAGGACTTTTTTAAAATCTACATTAGACCCTTAACAATTTAAATTTCTATATGTTCTCTGTAAAATAAAAACGATACGGTACATGGATGTACGATCTATTTCAAACTAGTTAACTAATACATTACACAAACGTACAATAGTCAGTCACACAAGTAATTTAAATCATAAAACAACAACTTATAACTTATGTTACATAATATACAGTGTAGCAAATGTATCTGTCTGCCTGTTTTCATTTCATCTATACACACAATCAAATACAAATGCAAAGATAAATATTGATGTAAGCATATGTTAGTGCTTGTATCGTTATGAGTGAATGTGATGACTAACGTTTAAACAGAGGTACGCATTTGTATGAGCGCTGTAATGATTAACTATGTACAGTGTTTAGATTTTAATGATAAACAATATAAAGGAACTTCTCATTAATTTGCATTATAAGCAAATTGTATTCTATGTATATGTTCAGTTGTTATCTGTAGACATATATATTGTCAATGGCATATCTAAGTGTATTTGAAACGTTATAGTCTGAGAATGAAATAACCAAATTCATTACTATTTCTTTTCAACATCTCTTTTCATGTAACTAAAAGAATATTTTATTACAAAAGTCTGGTCTACAAAATTCTCCTACTAGGCAAATACAATTTGATTGGTTTATTTTCGTATATTATTGAATGCCCACCAGAGAGTTAGATGCTATGGGGAGTAGAAATTATTAAAATCACATTCATCATCGTCATCATCATCCCCAACATCATCATAATTATAGGTAAGTTCAGAGGGCAGAATTTAAAAAAGTAATAATAAATATAAGACTGGGCCAACTATTACACAAGGTCATGTTGGGGTCAAACAAGGACGCATGAAAATAAAGGCATAACAGAATTTTCATGTTACGTGTCTTTTAAAAACACAAATGCCATATTTCTCCTAGTGGAATAAAATAAGGTTATTTAGAAAGTAAAGTGAAATTTTACATATATGTATATTGGTGAATGAATAAAATGAAACAAAGTAGATGAATGGATGGGAGAAAGAGAAATTGTAAACAGAAACATACTCTCACATATACATACAATACATAATCAAGTTCTGACATACACAATGCACAGAATACTAATTTCAACCAAAGGCTTTTTTCATCTAATAAACAAAACATCACAAAATAAACTGAAATAAACAGAAAATATTAAATGAGAAATGAAAAATTAAAACAGAAAATACATTGTCGCTAAGTATTAATGTCGTAAACTAGAAGTTAAATTCAACAGTGTATAAAAACAAACTAACAGAACGATCAAACATATTTATATATGATTGTTCAGTTAATCAAAACAGTGAGATGGAGGAAACAAAACAGAACTCAGTAGATTTTGATGAATAGATGGGTGGTTGAAAGTAGTCGATAGGATGCCCTGCACTTAGGTTTTGCATTATTTAGCACTTGTCAATAAGGTGATGCTCATTAGGATTGGAGGTCTGGGTAGTTCAGTGGTAAAGTTTCAAACAGTGAAGCAGGGTGATGCTAATTCGAGTCCTACTGGGACGACTAGTACACTCAATATTACATTTAAGCCTTGGAGATGAATGACAACTAGTACGAAATCCAAATTCAAGGTTTTTTGTAGACTACTTGCAACTACCTAACATCAAAACATGGCTCACGTGATGTTGAGTCATCTAAGGTAACGGTTACGTTGTAACTTGACTGACAGAATCCAGTCAGTAGAACTAAAAGACTAAATCAATATGACACTATTGACGCCTTAGTGACTAACCAACTATAATAGACAGGCCGAAAAACAATCAATCAGCCCGAATATACCTCAGTTTTTAGAGACTCGAGAAGTTTCTTTAATTAATTTAAACCCTTTAAAAATACTGGACAGTGCTCAAAATGATATTACCTAGCATGGAAAATAACTAGTGAAAACGTCTCAATGATGATATTAGAAGGAACTGAGTAATTACGTCATAAGAACGAGGGGTGTTAAACAATTATAGACGTCTTCATTATAACTGATAATGATCCTGAAGTGACTAATTGCAATACTTCTAAATATAAAGTATGCTTAATTTATATAAGTAGAAATAAATTTAGGTAATAAGTGTACCTCATTGTTAATCTATTTAGACGTTAGTAGTAACCAGTCCCAAAACAACATATAACTTATTATAAATGTGTAACGGTTCAATTTACATTTCACCTCAGCATAACAACAAAATACTAACAAGATGATAGGTAAATACATAGAAATAATAATGATAGTGGAAGATTAAATGTGAGAATTATAGTTCAGAAGGAGTGAAGAATATTAGGAGAAATAAGTTGAAGACTAAGAGGTAAATAGGTAATGAATACATCCATACCGATTAAAATGTTAACATCTTTTAACATGATTGGGTCTAATAGTTTATGAACCGATTGTATATGTTAGTCTAATTGCTGCCGTAGTTCTTTCTACCTACTTCCATGCTAACCAGGAAAAAACGAAAATAAATTCTCTGAAATGTCATTTAATAATTACAAATGTCTAACTATGTTATTGACCAAGTACAATGTTGTTCAGCTGCTAAACAGTGAAGAGTATGGGTGCAATAGAATTTCACTTTATGAGTACTGGATGACTAAACCATCAGGCTGTCACATTATCACTTATCGTTTATTTAAAAAAGACTTTAAACAGTAACTCAATGATCTAAAGGCGATTGGGAATGTGGTAAGGTTTGAACATTTTAGGTTTGGTTATACACTCGTTTATGAATGCCAGTTTTCTCTTGCCAGAAGAAATGACTATCCGATGCTTGGTTTTCAGTGGTTATCCAATTAAATTTAGTTCATGATGCAAACTACAAAACGAAATAACATGTTTACATTGTGCGTATATCATCTAGTAAATTAGACGGGAAAATATTGAATCTAACTTACTGTCTCAAATACATTCTTAAAGCTAACCAAATGAATTAAAAGTCAGTGTAGATTTCAAGATCAGTAAACGAATATATTATAGAGATCGTGTAGAGGATAAAGTATGTTAAATGATTTAGAAAACTGCATCATCACAGTGTACTTCAAATTATCATTAGAAAACATAGTGAACGAATCAGTTATTAAATTCTAGTTGAACTTATTCACCTGAATATTGCAATTGATCTTTTGAATGAAGACATTTAGCTGTGTATTTCTAAATGCAATATTGATTGTAACTTTCAGTAAATTAAATTACGCATTTGGAATACATTCTAAGTAGTGAAAATTGAGCAAGTGAATACATAAACTCCTAGTTAGTTACTAAAATGCCCATATTTATATATACCACACAAAAATAAATGTATTATTTATTGGAAAAATGTATTTCAATGACAAGAAAGTAACATGAGCATAGCTTTTGAACAGAAAGAAAACAAAGGAGAATGATTAAGGTTTCATGCTGTTATATTCTTTTTTACGTGTATGCCAATATGTATGTCACGAAGAAGAAGATGATGATGATGGTGAGATAATCTTTTCTCAACAAAACAATTAAAGAGTTAAAACACCTACTGATTTGTACATACAAAACAAAACACACTACTATTCACAGTTGAAGTATAAAATTAACAAACTTAAACAATACACCCTAGACACTATAGGGGTAATTTAAGAAAAAAAAGAAACTAAGATTATGCATCTTTTTTTCGAATAGACAAAGAAAAAAGACTTTTTTTTAAAAGACAAAACTGCATAAGACTATCAAAGATTATAGTGAATTTCAATAATTTATTTGCAATTTTTACAGGAGAATAAAAAAACAACAGCTATCTAAACAGAAGTAGATCAGGTTGAGATAGAACTTCAGTTATAAATATATACTGACTGAAAGCTGAGCTTTCTTTAACGAATAAGCTATCGTTTCATAAAGAATTATGATCACATAAGTAATGACTAATTCCCTAGGCCACATTTACAGTTATTCAATTCTTACTTAAAACTTTCAATTGACATAGACCACTAAATTATGAAGTGGTTCAATAAACCAATGAATTCAAACTATTATCTGAAATTAATTAGTCAAACTATAAAAATAACTATTCTTCTTTTTAGTTCCAATGTTCAATAATTTTTGGATTAAAAAAAAGTTTCCTTGAATAAATTAGAACAGTTCATCATTAAAAGAATAACATTTCTTAAAATATATTTAAAATTTTTGAGTCCCACGTGCGAGATCATGGCTCCACACTGCTAAGGAGTCACATATGAAGACGAAACAACCATCCAGTGCTTCCAGGTTTTCAATAGTAGTCCAGCTTAGATCGATTCGTGATTTCAACCGTGAAAAACTAAAGATTTCTTAAATAAACAAATAAGGACTGATCATAATTTTAAGAAAATGGTTGCGTATCACTTAATTGAATATGACCTTCATGTTGTTAACGTCTCTTCCGTTCATACCATAACATGTGGTACACCCGATTTATTACAATATATCTTTATTGATAATATGTATTAAACTAAGATATTTATAAACATAGCAATTGAGAATAATAAATTTTAAATATTAGTTAGCAATGAAATCTATTTAGGACAAATCAGTTGAATAAATATACATCTTAATGTTGATTTTAAAATCGAAAGTCAATTATGAATGAATAAAAATACAATTAAATTCATTAATAATTATATATACATATTTTATGTATATAAGAGAACATTCTTACCAAAGTGATTGGTCTGCATCGCATAACTTTAATCTTTTCATCGGTATATGGAGAGAAATTTTGATAAGCTTGACTTATAGTTAGTATAGTTTCATATAAACCAAGATGATCATTCCCTGGTCTACTACATACACCATAACGACCAGTAGTCGTAGTTGTGGTTGTTGTTGTCGTTGCCACAGCCGCTGCTCCCACTACTGCCGAATTACCTGATAATTCTGATGTACATGAAGGTGGTGGAATAAAAGCGGAAACATGTCCACTACCATTGCCAATAGTTGAATCAATTCTCATTGAATTTGCAGATGAATTATGCGGTATTGACATTAGCTGGTCTGAATTATCTCTTCCACAGTCAGAACCACGTGTTCGTCTAGGCATTCTACCATATCGTACACTATCTTTTGACATACCAGCAGCAAGACATTTACGAAAACGACAATATTGACAACGATTACGATTTAAACGTATTACAAGACATTTTCCATCTCTTAAACACTTATATTCAATTTGTTTTTGAATACTTCGACGAAAGAAACCCTAGATTAAAAAAAGAATAAAAAAAAAGCAGTTTAATAAACGTTATTACCGATTACAAATATGTTAACAAATGTGTTATCAAACATTACTGAACATTGATATTACACTGAATATAGTAACTTTAACAGATATTTTATGCTGACGATATAGGGCAGAAGTATCTAGTACTCAGCTACAAAGCTTATATCTTTAGCTTTTATTTACCTACACGATAGAACGTAAACTTAGTACAATATAGAAGTCAGAAATCTTTAAATACCAAGAGAAATGATGGAAATCTCAATAAACAAAGGAAAGAAGATCAGATTATGAATAAATTAAATAAATATGAAGAAATATAGTTCAATTAAGAAGATGATCAAACTAGATTTCATTCACTTCAAAAAACATCTGCATACAACGGAAACTTATTCACGGTTAAATATTTTTAACAAAACCCTAGGTCAAAATGTATTCTCAGCAGTCCAGTACTTTCATGTTTTCAATAGTTGTCTAGCATAAATCGACTTGTGACTTCAACTGGGGAAATATTATAGTCTCCACAAGTCACTATACTGATAAAATGTAGTCCATAAAATTACCAGCCAATCTAGTTTTAAAAGATTGAGGAATAGATAAAAAATATTCTTAATGAAAGAAGATCCTTAGGAATTATGAAAACGTCTAGAAATAAAAAGGGTTTAGTATTATTACAAGATAATTTTCTATAGTCTTCTACTCTGCAAACTATACGAAGTTAGAGCTTCAAATTATCCAACCTTTCTTTTAAAGTAAAATACTTCTTTTCACATCTCATATTACTGGGAGATAAGATCTAAAAATATGTACTGGTGTATTCATAGTGTGAAGATGAAACGCTATCCTTAAGTTCTGAAAACTGACTTGAAATTGAATCATATTAATTTTTATCTTAATACACATTTTACACTTAGAGAAACATGAAAAACACAATCTTTTTAAAATTCAACGTATTTACCAGGTAAAGGTGTATGTATTTATCTTTGATTCACATTCTACGATGGAGGTTTAGTAATATTAACCGTTTACTCAAAATGAAGTATATAAAGTGGGTCTTGAGCCTGCAACCTAAAGGCTTAAAGTTGAATAAATTAAACAATGAACCACCACTCTATACTGGTGATAACAAGCATAATTATTAGCATATTGAATTTTAAAAATAAGTATTATGAATTGGAGAAGAAATATTCACTACTTCTCTTATAAAGAATACAACTTATATTTGAGTCAGTGAGTTACTATTTCGTGTATGTGCACTGCTGAGGAGTCCCATACTAGGACAAAACGGCCGTCTAGTGCCTTCAGGTTTTCTATGGTGGTCTAGCTTCAGTTAACTCCTGAATTCAGCTATTAAAATTACGATAATATCCACAAAACCCCTGAGTAGAAATTATTGTTATCATATTTTAAATAAGTTTAATTGAGTAATAGACATATTATCAGACAGGTTAAAATTTTGTAGGTCAAACTCTAATAGATTTGTGCGTTTGTGTATGATACTGATATCCATTAGACTGTACACATTTACTTAAACATACCTGAACATATTTACAATAGTTTAGTAATAAAAGTACAAAAATAATGGTTATAATAAAATGAAAGAATGTTAAGTGTGTAATTAGTCTTCCAGACTATGTTAAGTGTCATATAATAAATTTGAGAACATTTTCACTTATATTAAATTCACATTTTAGAAGCTAATCGGAAAGTATTACGTTTTCAATGTGAACTTAATTTCATGCAACTATGAAAAGTTGATCATTTGAGTAACAAGCTATTTACAATAAAATGACAAAAGATTCTTCAGCTATACTAACGAGACTATTTTATAGTCTAAAAAATGGTTTATATCACAGATTGAGTGATTTTGGCTAGATAATAACTAAGAACTAGGAAGTATTGGATAGTTATTTTGTTTACACATGAATCTTCATGTCAATAGTGCACACCAACTACATCACAAGGAATTAGACTGAAGATATTTAGGTATTGCTAGGAGAGTGCGTTAACTTCAGATCAGTTAGCTGTTACTTAGCAGTTAACACATTAAACTCCTGTGAGTTCACAATTTTGAGCGACTAGTGACACTAAAGATATACGTCTGAAACTAGAAAAAGTTGATAGAAAATATAATAATAATAAATATTATTATTATTGCTTATATTAACCCAAAGAGAGCAATTCTGATAAAGAAATCAACACAGATAATACAAAGAGTAATTGTTCTTTTTTTACTAATACGTTAACAAACCTAAATCACGAATAAATTTTAGTGGGGAAAAGTAAGGAACAGTATGGGGATTCGTGCAGTTGATTGTTGTTAAGATTACGAACTGACTTAAATTAGACAACCAATTAGAACCAGAAAGTAATGGATTACTATTTTGTTCCATAATGGGACTCCACATTCAATTAAGCACATACAATATTAAGGAATATTTAAACTATAATACAACAACAGTTTCACATTCTTTGATGATAATTTTTTTTCAGAGATTCAGAATGATTACAAAATGATTACTACTAAAGTTTATATTAAATGGACTGTGTTTTCAGTCAATCAATCAATTACAACGTAGGACAAGGCACATATGTGCATCGGTCCAAGTTACCATACCTCATTAGCACAACAGGAAGTAGTTAATTCAGTGGTGGTAATATATAAAAGAAAGATTGCATATAAGGATATAATACTGGGAGAAAGAACTGGTTTGTAAAAAGAAAAGCATAAACTAGTTTTAATCTCTTAGTTTAAGGGAAGACAGAGAGTGTATACACCGACGCCATTGTGATCGATTCTGAGCCATGTCACCAAGAGTCTCTAACCATTGGTTACGATAGTCACGCGAACCCCAACCAAGTATTCTGCATCTCCCAACATGACTCAGACTAGAAGTTAGTAACTTTAAGCACTGATACAAAGTTTTGGTTTAGCCACGCCTAACTTTCTTCCAACCATCCCGAACACCGGATAGCATTGCGCGTCGTGGTAATCGGTGTTCAGGCATACGTAACACATGACCCAACCATCTCAGTCGATGAACATTCACCAGCTCATCAACTGATTTACCATCATTCCCCAATACCCTGCGTTTAACCTCACTATTACTGTGTTTTGAGTAAGTAAGGAGTAATCAATATACTGGATAGTTTTTTACAGTTTTCAATGTTTTTTCTAGTCAAGTTCACTTTATCAAGTTAAAAAATAACTGATTTTCTTGAAGAAATCTCAACACCATAAAGAGATATCGTCATGTATGTTTCTGTTTGTTTTATCTTTATGATTTTTTGTTGTTGATAAAATATTAACAACCAAATAAATTTATCAGGTGTAATTAATTGTCCCGCAATAAAAAAATTACAACCCTTCAAACGAGAATACAATAAAGTGTATGCTTTATAGATGCATCATCAATGTGAATTTTTAAGAATGTGAGAAAAAAATACGTAAAACCCGAAAAACTAGGTATTAACATTCACCTAAAATAAACAAAATAACGATGAGAAGAAAAAGGATTTATTTATTGATTGATACCGTTAATGATGATGATAATGACAATGACAAGACTAATGATAATAACAGAAGAAATAGCAACTACCCAAGTTCATTATGCTTTATGGATGAAATTATAAAGGAATTAAACATGTTAAAACAGGCAAAACCAATTTGTCATAATATATAATAAATTTATCATGTTTTAGTCCGAACACAGTACATATATATGTAGCAGGTTTGGCCAATATACTTAACGTTGTTTAACATTTTATTGGGTTTATTAAGTTGTTTACAAGTGAAAAGATGAGTAGATAAATAGGTAGGTGGATAGATTAAAGACAAGATAGTAAATAAATAAACAGATAAATAAATAACTGAATATACATATACTAACCATTTATACCTATTTGGTAAAGAGAGACCATTCATTGTGTATGATTTATTATTATTATTATTATTCTAGTCTTATCAAGCAGTAGTAACAACCATGGAGAAATAATAACAACAATAAACCTGTTTTCTACGGCATATATACATATACAGATACACACATATACATACACTAGAAGATAACAACAAGAGATGTAAAATAATTAAGAAAAGAATAAACAATATTCTAATTAGAAAATAATATATTTACTGAAATTAAAACAGTAAATAGTGTAGTTGCCACTGTTTTGTATAGTAGACGATTGACGGAAATACAAGTAGAAAGTAGTTTGGAAGCTCTCGCAGAATGATTACTTATACTAAAAGAAATACTATGGAGTAATGCCACTGCATTAAAGATATTCAATCTGATATGAATTATATTTAGTTTTTTAAATCATTTAAATATTTATCCTTTTAGTATTATTCATATTTTGTTTAGCCATTGTATGTGCAATATTGACATTAAACGAACAATTGTGAGTAGGTAAGTTTAGCCAACTCGTAAGACCGTGATCTGATAGCAATTTGTACGAAAACGAATAATGTAGAATGTAAAATTCATAGTTACAAATAAAAATAAACAAGATATTTATTACCTTCATGTTTAAAGTTTGGAATTAAATACCATCGATTCTAAAACAGAATAAATCCGGGTATTCAATTTTCGCAAGGATGCGAACGCATATTGTTAATGAGTAACACTAAGCATTAGATACATTTCAAGTTATGACTCAAAATGCTAAAATTCTTGCGATTCATCATCCTACCACGTGTTCAAGCACTCGACCTCATATCATACGATTTATTATGTATAAAGACTATTGATACTGTCAGGTTTAGCAGTTTTAATCTGTAATACCATGTATCAAAATTTGTCTGTTGTTTCAGTCATTAAACCACCCCATTATTGGGACTCTACACTGGATTTCGTAGACTAGTTTCTTAAAAACTAAGTACAATAGAATGCAACCTGTAATAATAAGGTTGCAACAGTTAAATAAATGATTCATTTAACTAGTATACTTGACGAAAAGCTGAATTTTGTTAAGTAGTATTATTCGCTTAGTTTTCAATTCTAAAGTATTAAAACGTTCTTCTTAAATGTTAATTTATATTATTAAGTTTAATATCATTATCAATCACTCGGATCATCCGGATCAATTAGACTTTATAATTGAGCATTGAGCAAATAAAGTTCGTGTTATCATTTAAATAAAACTACCTAATGCTTTCACTCTGATAATTATGTTTTGAAAAAACAGTTGTAGACAGATATGCAATACATAAATCCTTCTATACGGAAGTATTTACATGATTAAAAACTAGTTAACTAAATGAAATGAAGCTTATAAGCGACTGAATACATTCAAGTTGACACGAGAATTTCGAGTATTTATCAATTTGAACAAGAAAAAAAGTGCTACACAATGATCATGTACAATCGATACTGCAATGTATATGTACATTTGCAAATGTTGTCCTTGACTTTAAAACTGTAAATCATTAACACTCAATCTTGTTTTCATAGTTTAACTAATCTGTAAACATGGCTGTTTCTCACTGTGTGTGTGAATGTGACGGGGTAGATGCCTTGTTTGTTTATTTGTTTTTAAAATTAGATATTATACAGTTTGATTAGGTATACAAACGACCAAAGCATCATCATAATAATAATAATAACGATAATAGTATTGTTAATAGTGGCAATGATAGCAATATTTATTATAATGATTTTTAACATTTATTAATAATATGAGTAACTATATCGAGTTGTGCAGATATATATTCACCCACGCTTATATAAACTAATACATACATACATACATACATACATATACACATGTATATACACGCAAATTTTAGTAAACAAGTGAATATACATATAAACTAAGATACCATATTCAATATTGGCAAGTTTACAAAATGATCATTGTGCAAAATTAACAAAAATGTTTCGTAGTTAATGAAATTAATAATGTTACTACTTTGTATAAATACATAGATTTAATAGTAATAGTCATAATCATAATGTAATGGCATTCTATTCATTAATAAATGTTTATATACATGTCAACTAACAAATATTAAAGATTAAATGTATGCAAATATGAAAGATGGATGTATATATATATATATATATATATATATATATATATATATATATATATATATATATATATATATTGGTTAAAAAACTCTATATGAATACGCTGCGATCTTCAAATTCAGCTATCCGTTGATTCTAGTATTAAAATATATTATAAAATGTAATACATGGAAATGTCTACAGTTATTTTCATTTATTCGAAAGATAAATAATTCTAATTAAAATGGATATGATGAAAGGAGGATTATTTTTATTATCTAGAAAATAAATATCACCAGAAAGGGATTTTGTGGATATTATAGTAATTTTAATAGTTGAATTCATGAGTCCATTGAAGCTAGTGAGAAGTTGTGACCAGTGGAGTTCAACCAGGTTTGTTATGAGTTAGTAACTCACTGATGACAATGGTGGACGGTGTTGCAACTTCATGGATTGGTTGAAGTTAGACATGAACACTGTTGGATGCCGGCCAGCTCAGTGATCTAGTGGTTAAACGTTCGCGCGCGACAGTGATAGGTCCTGGGTTCGAATCTCGCAAGACGAGATCGTGGATGCGGACTGTTGAGGAATCCCCTACTAGGACGGACCGGCTGTCTAGTGCTTCCAGGTTTTCTATGGTGGTCTAGATTCGATTGACTCATGAATTCAACTATCAAGTAAATATAAGATAAATGACATAAATCATTATGCTTATTAATAATTACTCCGATTTTGATTTCATGAAGGTTAAGTTGTTATGACCCAACAGATTTCAGTATAATATAAACTGGCTACCTGCTCTTTTTCCCTATTCAGTTCCATTCTATATCATAAACGTGTGGTATATAAGATTCTGAAATGGTATTGATAGAACATGTTCAACTAATCGAAGCCAGTGTATAGAGATGAGATCACTAAATTCAACTATAATCGCTATTCTAGAACACCAATTGTCAAACTTTGAAACTACTTACATGATGAGTAGTCCTTCGAATATAGCGGATTAAATGGAGACAGAGAGAGTCAAGTTTCACAAGTATGCATAATAACTACCCTAACTGACATGTTGTCTAATAGATATACAGTTTAATAGGTCTTCATTTGTACATGATTCCAAAACCATCTGTAAAGTAATGTTAGTTTTCACCAAAATATCAATATATTACTACTAATAATACTGTGAACATAATATCAGTAGTACAGTCGACAGTATTCGTAAATGAAATCACTAAGAGAAAATCGATTAAGAAAATAGCAACAGTAATCATTATCATCATCATTACAACTAACACTAATAACCAAGATGTAATTAACTGGCTTTATATTCACAGTTAAAAACACAAGTGAATACATGATTGCACACATACCTACTTACAAACAGAACAAACAAACAAACAGTCACATCTAACTTTTTTTGTAGAAAAAATAAACAAACAATCGATAAACAACTGAATATCAGGCAACCACTAATGAGTAAGTTAGACACAAAACTAGAGAGAGAGAGAGTAGTGATGGAGGGATTAATTGAGTGAATGCATAAATGAAAGGGTGCATGGACTCTCGTAAAATAAACTAGACGATAAGGTATGATAATAATTAACGGACTGACAATAATTTTGTAGTTTCAACATGTGTAATCTTTTTAACACTAGTCCTTAAAAGTGTCGTGAGTGTTTACATTTAGTTGGTTTTATTTATTTAATCATTTGACGAGCTTTCTATTGATAAACTGTACACACACTGATGTGTCCGTGTAAATTAATATTTAGACAATGAAACTTTACAATTCTATCAATACAATACTATGAATTACACTTTTATTTAATAACAATTAATTGATTATATTTGGCTGACTAACATTAATTGACTAATGTATCAATGTCAATAAAATATAGGTTGTAAATGTAATACAAAGTTGAGAATTTCTTGATGATGTTATTGGTGAATTAATAATAATGATCATAGATCCTGACATATGTATATTAACCCAAGTTGCCATGTTACATTAGTACGACAAGGTGAACAACGAAGGGGTCGAAATAATTGTAAGTAGCATTGATAAAAAGGAAGATATAACGTTGAGGATATAGTTCAAAAAGACAGAATAAACAGTTGTACATGACGGAATACTGGAAACGAAGTTCTGGAGTGAATGTATATAAGTTATTATGATCAATTTTCAGACATATCAACCAAAGTCTGTACTCATTACCATTTTATTGATATACATCAAGAATTAACAACTCTTACAAATAAACTTGTCAAGGAAAATTAAGTAAGATTACATTTATTAGAAAACTAAAACAATAATGATACAAAGTGTCAACATCTTAATTGGTAAGGATATAATGAAGGAAACAGATGTAGAACTGATCCAACTGGTAGTTGTATAGAAGATACATAACTAAAATATATACCTGTTCGTATTCAATATAACTATTCACATATATTTGACATTGTAAAATGTTTATAGAATTCCTTAGGCTTACACTACTAGTATCCATGATCGTCATTTATAATATTTAAAAAAGCGGAACTTTCAACTGTAATCCTTTACTGATAATAATTTATTGTTATTTCTTTAATCAAAAGTTGATCAGTGTGTAATTATTCAACCTAGAAGTGAATTATGCTGTATTTATCAGTTTAAATACAAGCTAATTCATAATCTGTTTCAAACAAATTAAGAAGTAGACAAGTTGAGAGTGGTTGATAATAATTTGATTTAATGTAATTCGCCAATCAAACACCTGTTACTGTTTATGGTAATGAGATACACTTTGGTGTAAGTAAGGATTAGTGAATTAACTGTCTACCTGATCATATACAGATAAGTGGGATTCAAATACACGACTCAATGATTGCAGATAAAACCTTATTAACGTAAATAATCAACCATTTACTGATGAATGATGATTCAACTTGAAATAGATATGTATTAATGAAAAAGATGAAGACGGTTCAGTGAAGTGCATTCTTTTTTTGTTTTTGTTTTTGATGATATTATTAACTTAAACTGTACAATCGTAGATTGTCTATAATGGTCTATGATAAAATAGACAAGTGTTTCGTCATGTAACAAAACATTCAAATTAGTTTTAATTATAGACTGTTATACATAACGTTAACTAATAAATATGATTGCATGACTTCATTGAAGAGAAAATGTTTTTATTGAACAGTCTATAACTTATTGAATAATGTAATCAGTTGAAAATTTATAATTAGCAGGATATTTTGATGGCTTATGCCTTGCCTTAAATTAAAAATACTTTTTTAAAAAAATGCTCACTAAACTTGTAATCTCTAGAAATCATTGAGTAATTGATAATATTCTTATTAACTAGTCAATTACATCTCGTTCTAATCTAATAAATATTCAGCAAGGACAGTAAACCAACAGCTTTCTGTGGAAGAGAACAAACCAGTTTCCAGCTGAAGAGGAAATTAGGAAAAGACGATGGAAATGGATAAGACATACATTACGCAAATCAACAAACTGCATCACGAGGCAAGCACTAACCTGGAATCCTGAAGGGAAGCGGAAAAGAGGAAGGCCAAATAACAGATTACATCGGGAAATAGAAGCAGACATGAAAAGTATGAATAAAAACCGGAAAGAGCTGGAAAGGATTGCCTAGGACAGGGTTGGATGGAGAGTGTTGGTGGGTGGCCTATGCTCCTCCACGAGGTGTAAGTAAGTAAGGACATTAAACATATATGCAATGATTAACTTGACGAAGAAGACTTCATATCTGAAAGAAATTTACTAATTTGTAAGTAGTATTCATCACAGAATTATTTTCATTTGCATTGAAAATCAGAATTTTTATTTTTCATAAAATATAACTTTAAGTGAAATGATAAACTATCAGTTATTTCCAGTTGTAAAGACTTTAAGTCAGTTCTGTTTCTTTTTTTGCTATGATGTAATATCCATACTAAAAAAAATAGTGTATTACAATTTGAAATCGTGTATATCTATTGTAAACTTTGTATGAATCGCGTCAGTGAGCACTGTGATCAATAAACATAATTAGATAACTGAAACGAATTGAAAATTACGCAACTTGTTTGTTAACTACTGGCTTACATACATGGATTGGCAACATAATTGTTGTTTGAGATCCTCTCAGTTTACAAATATCACAGCACTCCAAAACAGTTGATAGCCAAGTGTTGTAACCAAGGGATCAATATAGTACTCGGAGAACAAGTAACATGGATATTAAAGTATGGTTTCAAGTTGGGATAACGATCAATTAAGTAACGTAGTCAATCAGTTATAAGAAACGTGGAACGTGGGAAATTTGTGTTTGGTTTAAGTTGTCACACTATATCAACAAAGCAATATAAAACTACCAATATGAATACCAGAGTAATTGAATTAGTAACTGTATCATTAGTGATACAAAACACTAGACATATATAAACTAAACTGAGAAATAATGAATTCACATGATAGAAAAAGTGTAAGATGATTTTAAAACTCAAAATTTAAGGGAGTAAAAAGAGTGAATGTATCTGGACTATTGTAACCGATTCTAAGCCAAACAATATAATAGAACTTTTGACCCTTGAAAATAATTGTACAATATTTCCGTACCAAAAATAAAGTAAATACTCTGTCTAATTTCGGGCATTTATCCAATGTAGAAAGATAAATGAAACCAAAGATAATATAAAATTTAAACAATAATATCAGTTTAACTGAAAGTATGGACCGATCAATGATAGTACTTACTTACTTACTTACTTACGCCTGTTACTCCCAATGGAGCATAGGCCGCTGACCAGCATTCTCCAACCCACTCTGTCCTGGGCCTTCTTTTCTAGTTCCATCCAATTCTTGTTCATTTTTCTCATGTCTATCTCCAATTCTCGGCGTAATGTGTTCTTTGGTCTTCCTCTTCTCCTTTGGCCTTGAGGATTCCATGTGAGGGCTTGTCTTGTGACGCAGTTGGGTGCTTTCCTCAATGTGTGTCCTATCCACTTCCAGCGCTTCTTCCTGATTTCTTCCTCCACTGGGATCTGGTTTGTTCTCTCCCACAGTACGTTGTTGCTAATAGTGTCCGGCCAATGGATCTGAAGTATTTTGCGTAGACAATTGTTGATAAACACTTGTATTTTCTGGATGATGGCTTTTGTAGTTCTCCAGGTTTCTGCCCCATACAGTAGAACTGTCTTGACATTTGTATTGAAAATCCTGACCTTGATGTTGGTTGACAGTTGCTTTGAGTTCCAGATGTTCCTCAGTTGTAAATATGCTGCTCTTGCTTTGCCGATCCGCGCATTCACATCTGCATCAGATCCACCCTGTTCATCAATGATGCTGCCCAAATATGTAAAGGTTTTAACATCTTCCAAATCTTCTCCGTCAATTGTGATTGGATTGGTGCATGCTGTCTTGTATCGGAGAATCCTGCTTTTCCCTTTGTGTATGTTGAGACCTACTGCTGCTGAGGCTGCTGCCACACTGTTTGTCTTCTCCTGCATCTGCTGTTGCGTTTGGGATAGAAGGGCCAGATCGTCTGCGAAGTCTAGATCATCCAACTGCATCTTAGATGTCCATTGTATCCCGCGCTTCCCTTCAGACGTTGACGTCTTCATGATCCAGTCGATCACCAGGAGAAAGAGAAAGGGTGAGAGTAAGCAACCTTGCCTAACACCGGTCTTCACTTCGAATGACTTTGTCAACTGTCCTCCATGCACAATTTTGCAGTTTAATCCATCATATGAGTTCTGTATGATATTGACTATTTTCTGAGGCACGCCGTAGTGTCGAAGAAGTTTCCATAGTGTTGTTCTGTCCACGCTGTCAAATGCCTTTTCGTAGTCAATGAAGTTGATGTAGAGTGATGAATTCCATTCAATTGATTGTTCCACAATTATCCGTAGAGTTGCGATTTGGTCTGTACACGATCTATCCTTATGGAATCCTGCCTGTTGGTCTCGAAGTTGGGCGTCTACGCAGTCCTTCATCCTGTTTAACAATACCCTGTTGAAGACTTTTCCCGGTATTGAGAGATGAGTGATGCCCCTGTAGTTATCACACTTGCTGAGATCGCCTTTCTTCGGTATTTTGATCAGGAGTCCTTCTTTCCAGTCTGTTGGTACTTGTTCCTCATCCCAAATCTTATTGAAGAGAATGTGGAGTATCCGTGCAGTTGCCGCTACGTCTGCTTTTAGTGCCTCAGCTGGGATGTTGTCCGGTCCTGCTGCTTTGCCACTCTTGATTTGTCTGATGGCCATGCTGATTTCTTCAATTGTTGGTGGGCCAACATTTATTGGGAGGTCCGTGGGTGCTGCTTCGATGTTGGGTGGGTTCAGTGGAGCTGGTCGATTCAACAGTTCTTTGAAGTGTTCTACCCACCTGTTTTGTTGCTCTTCAATGTTGGTGATTACCTCGCCTTCCTTGCTTTTCACTGGTCGTTCTGGTTTGTGGCGATTTCCAGAGAGTTTCTTTGTCGTGTCATACAATTGTCTCATGTTTCCTTCTCTTGCAGCCTTTTCCGCCGTCGTTGCTAAATCTTCCACATATTTACGTTTGTCGGTTCTGATGCTCCTCTTCACTTGTTTGTTTATTTCCGTGTATTCAGCTTGTGCCTTGGCTTTTTCTGCTCTTGTTCGACAGGTATTGATCGCTGCCTTCTTGTTCCTCCTTTCTTGAATCTTATCCAGTGTACCAACAGTGATCCATTCCTTGTGATTGTGCTTCTTGTGACCCAGGACCTCATGACATGTTGAAGTGATTGCCTCTTTGATCCCCTTCCAGTTGCTCTCCACAGTAGTTCCTTCTCCATTGAGTAGATCATGAAAGGCCTGGAACTTGTTGCTGAGGACTATCTTGAATTTGTTGAGTTTGTTAGTATCCTGGAGAAAGGCCGTATTGAACTTTTGTGATACTGTCTGCCCCGTTGTCCAGTGCTTCTTGAGTTTCAATTTCATCTTGGCGACCAGTAAGTGATGATCTGATGCTATATCAGCTCCTCTCTTGGTTCTCACGTCCTCTATAGTCCTCCTGAACGTTTTGTTGATGCAAATATGGTCGATTTGGTTTTGTGTAGAGTGATCCGGTGAAGTCCATGTGGTTTTGTGTATGCGTTTATGTGGGAATACGGTGCCGCCTATGACCAGCTTATTGAAGGCACATAGATTTGCAAATCTCTCACCATTTTCGTTTCTTTCTCCTAGTCCGTGTCGTCCCATGATGTCTTCATATCCAGTGTTGTCCGTTCCAACCTTGGCGTTGAAATCTCCCATCAGAATGATCAGGTCCTTTGTTGGGCACTTCTCGACGATTGACTGCAGCCTATTGTAGAATTGATCTTTAGCGTCTTCATTGTAGTCGTTGGTAGGCGCATAGCATTGGATGATGTTCATTGAAATGCCCTCTTTCTTTGTTTTGAAGGAGGCTTTGATGATCCTTGGTCCATGAGATTCCCATCCTATAAGCGCATTTTGCGCTTGTTTGGACAGCATCAATGCAACTCCTTGTGTATGTGGTGCATTTTCTTCTTCATGGCCGGAGTATAACAGGAGCTCTCCTGTAGTTAGTCGTTGTTGTCCAACTTGTGTCCAATGTGTTTCACTGATCCCAAGTACCTCTAGGTTGTATCTTCTCATTTCTGCAGCAATCTGGAAGGCTCTTCCGGTGTCCCACATTGTACGAACATTCCATGTACCTAAATAAATGGTTGCTCTGGTTGTCAGAAGGGGCATCGGCCTCGTAACTTCCGAAGGAATTCGGCTTTCATCATGAGGCGTCATAATTCTTCTAAGTGAAGACCTTCTGACTCCCAGGGCAGAGTTTAAAAGGTTTGAATAATTTTTTCTGGTTAGCGATTTTTTAGCGAGTTAGTTTTCTACGGGATGGGGACGCTAACCCCATGCCCAACCCTCCTCCTTTATCCGGGCTTGGGACCGGCAGTAGCCCCCGGAGGGACTCCAGGCGGAGTTGATCAATGATAGACCACCATTGAAAACCGTGAAGCACTGAACGGCTGTTTTGTCCCAATATGGGGCTCCTCAGCGGTGCACATCCACGATACAAGCTCAGTAGTCGCGCAGGACCGAAGGTCATGAGTCCGAGTCAGGTATGCTTTGTCCTGGATGCGTATTGCAGAGAAATGGCCGTCTATCACTTGAAGGTTTTCAATCATGGTGTAACATTGATCAGTTCATGAGTCCAATGGAATGCAACAATCTCTACAACCCCATACTGAAAATAACATCGGTTATTGAGGAACAAATGAAATAAGTGTAAATAAATATTGATTCAATTATTTCCTAGCTCAGTTAGATGGACATATACTTCTAACAAAAATTAAATTAACAACATTCGGCGTACTTTCAGTTTCAAGCATAGCTAATCATTAATTATGTTGTAAACATAATATTGATAAAATATCATTTCTATAATTAAAAGAAATAATAATAACATCAACTCCGGGATGCAGGTACATCCAGCTGACTAGTCCCAAGTAGGACGAAACGCGCGTCATGGACTCCACTGCTAGTCACCATCCATCTTTGCTTACAATGCTTGTGACCTAAGACAACATCGAGGCAATCTGTACAGGATGCACATATTCCAATAAGAGATTGACCAACTGTAGTTTTAAATATCACTGGAAAGATTCAACTAAACAATACAAGATGAATACACTGTATATTTCTTATATCATCTAATCTACAATGATTACTTGCAATTATATAAAGATTGACAAAGCGACGGCATTATCATATGACCAAAACGTATATCCGCTTACATGCTTATACATACATTAGACATGGACACGAAAATAGCAGAAATGAAGAGATCATAAACGATTAACCTTGAAAGTTTAACAGACAGTTACGTAACTATTGTTTTAGCCAAAACTATATATCAATAATCATTGACTGAGAATTCTATACAGACAGTACTTTTTATACAAAAAAGAAATGGAATTAGGAATTATATGTATCAATTAATGTAAGATTGTAACTCAGTACAGAGCAGAATATTCTTTTTCTATGAAGATCAATAATTTTACCTTACTGCTTAACCTCAGTTAGGAGAAATATAATATAAACTTGACAGTCTAAATCAAATTAGAATCTGTTTATCAGTGGAATCTACATTTTATCTGTGACTCGTCATTTAGATGTAGATGCATCCCAGTATTGATGTGTCATATTGCAAAATATACTTCAATAAATGTATATTAAGTCATACTAAAGAGAACAAATAAAATCAATATTAGATGAGAATGATAGGGAAACAACCACAAAACAGAGGAACTAACTAGAAATATACTTAATTTGTGATAGACTTATTAATATCTTAAATATATGATATAAAATGAATCCACAAAAATAAATTATTTTAACTTAAAAGTACATAATTATGTACATTTTTTTCTATTTTAATAATAAATCCATGATTACCACCATCATTATGATGTTTTTATTATTTAAATACAGTAGTGCATATCAATTTGCACCAATCATAATATCGGTAAGTAATATGGTTTTTGTGTTTTCCTGGGGACTCTCATTTTGTCGTTGTTTGTTTTTTCCAGTCTATATTTGTTAACATAAATAAGTAAACAGATAAATAGGCAGACAAACCAACCAACCAACAAACAAACAAACATATAGTCATATAGATCCACAGAGTAAGCACATAACTGTATATGACCTTCGTTGAAATAATAATAATAATATGCAAAAGTACAACAATGTGGACGGACACACACACACACATATACTGACATATATAACATAGAGAAAGAAACTCAGTTTACTGATTAACTAACTGGCTATTCATCATTATTAAGGCAGGCAAATTTTTACACACTGATGTAAATAATTTTTTTTGTTTTTTTTAAAAATAAAATAATAAATGAACAAATAACAACAAAAAAATAAAAAAAACCAAACGTAAATAAATTCATGTTCAGCGATAGATGGCGTTTGCCGTAGTAGACATATATATTTGTAAACGAGCGGTCGGATTTTACATATATACATACACTACATCCTACAAACATACATAGATACTACATAAGTTTGTTACATTATCCACTTAGTAATAATTAAGAATCTAACTGAAATAAGACTTTTTTCTTTTTTGAAAAAAAAGAAGTAATTTCTAATGAATGGACGAATGAATTTCGTATTTATTTTTCTGGGCGTCTGGTGTAAGTATTTGGACTTTAAAATCAAGGGAGAGAAAATGATTATAAGGAATAAGTTAGGAAGTATCGATGACTTTCATAGGATTATTTTATTGAATGAAAATAATATAGAAATGATAAACAATATGATAAGAATGTTTAATTGTCTTACTGAAATGTTCATAAATTTTCTAACCACTTTGTAAAACGTAATTCTGTTGTGTTTTTTTTTCATAGTATAAGTGTGAATAGAAAGTGATGGGTTTTCGTGTAAAGTTTCTGGTAGACATTCGTGATAGCTGCTAACATGAAATTTAACTTTGATTTGGAATTTATTTGGTGAATTTTTTTTGATCAGATTCCAAATCATTGAGAATATACTTGCTATAAGATCGAATTAAACAGTTAGTTTATGGTCATTATTTAGCAGTATACAGTAGCTTATTGTTAGTGTAAAACTAATTCTTTGGAAATCGCCATCGTCGTCAAAGATTTACACATGAATAACCCATTACTTCATCAAAAACATGACAAATTTGATTGAGGTTATAAAATTGGATTTGTCACACTTTAATGCACTACTAAATGAAAGGAATATTTGTATAATACTCATTATCAACCTTAAAGTCTTTTCGGAAGATATAAATGATTTAAAGTTATTTATAGCTATATACACAAAAGGTCTCTGATTAACGATATCAATTAGGAAGCTTACACCCTGTTGTGCGATTCAGACAAACAGTAAATTCACAAAATACCATTAGCAATGTTTCCTATTTCAGTCCACATGAAATAGGTCCAACATATGAACCAAACATATCAACTGGTACGGGTCTACAACTTTTCTGGTTTAAATATATCCACGATTATGTATTGACAGTAATCCATTTAGATACTTTAATCTTTAAGGCTACAAATTCGCTAAAAATATACACACACCAAACTATCAGTGAGAGAATGCGTCTAAACTAGATGTAGGGTAGTGTAATAGTGTTAATCACTGAATTGGTTCACCGGCAAAATGTTTACTGTAAGAAATTAAGGGCTTTGATTTGATTACACTGACCATATGTATGATAGAAAGCTTACAATTTCTTTGTGATTCTTTAAAATGTGTTAATTTTTTATTAATAATGAATACAAAATCCAGCTAAAAGTCAGTTCTCATGAGACAACTGGTTGTCATGTTAGAGGTTTGACTGATGTCTAGTTACAATTAAATTTCGATTTCTATTCAATCATTATGTTATATAAGAAAAAACTCACAATCAAATATGAAATTCTAACAACTTGTAGGTTGTATTCGTCGCAGTAATATTATCATTGAAAATCAAGAGGGAATTTATGGTTGTTTTTTCCTTTGTATAGAACTTTGTAACAGTGAACATCCAAACCTCACCAGCGACGGAACTCAAATCTTGCGACAAGTGTCTAACCATTAGAACCACCAGGTCAGTTTCCAGTAATACAATTCTAATTCCTATCAATTTCAGTGATCTCTCAACTGGGTTCAATCTGTGGCAAATGCGACTTCACAAAACCCTCTTACATAAATTCCTACAATCGTTTCGAATTAAGGAACTATGAGGCTTCTTTAAGCTATCCAGTCAATGGTTTTAAATACGAAACACTAGAAACCTTAAGATTTCACTTGCGGTAGAAGTAATTCAGTATGATGTTATATTGAACAATCATAATTTATCATAAAGCAGTAGGGTTTTATTATGAAAAGTAGCATCAAATCAAAATCATGCACAATGTCATCATTAGAAAGAGTGGTGATTGTACGAGAAGTCGTGATAATTGGTTATAACGAGGCAGTTTGCACATGACACACATTTACCAATAAAGCCTGAACAGAAATTCAATCAAGATTACAAACAAAAGGATAATTCAAATTGCTTCTAAAAACATAAATGTTATACATGTTACACAAGTGGGTGGTTATCTGAGTTCAGTAGCTTAGTGGATAACCCACTGGCATTTAACGAGAAGGGTACTGGGTTCGAGATCCCATGCAAACGTCAACTTCAGGATGAAAATGTGTCCAGTTGGCAGGTTTCAAATACGATAAAACGCGAGTCCTTGATTTCATCACTAGACACCTATCCTATAACAAATAACAATGTCATTTTATATTCACACACAAACTGTGAAATTGTACTCTATTTTGTGATAGCTCTCTGACTTGTACAAACTGCACAAATTCTCTATACGCTCAGTCATTACGCCACGAATCAGTAGTTATTTCTTAACTTTTGTTGAAAAGAAAAAAACCTACTACTTGCTTTACAAATGGAGTCATAAAGCTTATTGACTATTTAACATAAATGACCTTTTAAATTTCCTATGAGATAAGAAGTACGTAAACAGAATGATCATATGATTGTTTATTTATTTTTCCTTTGGCTAGGAAAGTTTAGAAGACAGACTTGGTAAAAATCAAAATATGAAAGGAGGGACATAGATTGAAAGTGGGAAAGAAATATAAAAATGGATTGTTTGTAAATAGATAAACTTATTGTCTTTCAGTCGACTTATTCACTATGAAATCAGCTAGACGGTTTTAAAAGAATTGGCTCGTCTGTTAAATATTTTGGGCTAGGTTTCAGTGTTTAAAGAAAACCTCTGAAACAACAGGTAATATTTGGTGATTGTTTTTTCAGCTGTTAAGATAGGTGCAAATTATCTGCTTGGAATCCACAAGATAATTGTAAGAGAGGATTAGAGACTTCAAAGTGATATGGTTTAAAGTTAGTAGAAGTAGTGTAGATGCATTTCTTGTCTACTAAGTAACACATTTTAAACGCCTATAACTTTCAATAAGTTTCGAACGAATTTTCTAGTTTTTTCCTTATTCGATTCAATATTGAAATTAGCATTATCAAATCCGCCCCATTTAACCTACTCACCGCAGTTTCTCCTTTATATGTGTTCATCTTGTTGAAAACTCCAGGTTAGTATGAAATTAATAATTCTAAACCATAAAAATCAAACGCTATGATCGTACATAGAATTCAGTAATTTAGTAAGTCAGTCATAATCAACGTAGAAATTGGCACGTATGTGCATTGTTTCCAGTTTTCATTAGCATAGAGAGGCGTCAGAGTAGCAGAAGTAGTATGAATATTAATAGTGGTAAAAGTGATTAAACGTGGAGATTATTCGAAATGAAAATATGGGTTCATGGACTAAAAAGTACCATAAGTTAATTCGGGAACTGGAGATCAAGGAGAATAGAAGGTGTGAGTGCACCTGCGCCGTTGAGAACGATTCTAAGCCATTCCACCCAAATATATCTATCCATTAGCCACATAATCGTATAGAACCCAATCACACATTTTTCATCTGCCTACATGGCTTAATTTAAGTGTCAATGACTTCATGGACTGATGCAATATGTTGTTTTTACCACTCCTAGATTATTCCTATACCAGCCAACCCAGCGAATCCAGGTAGGCGGCGATTGGGTGTATGTAAAACATGCCCCAAACCACTTCAGTCGACGAAGTTTCACTACTTCATCAATAGATTTGCCATCTTTACTCAGTATCCTATGTATAACCTCAACAATGCTTACTCAGTGGTATCAATACCAATGAGTAGTGCCTTGAAGACAGTTATGATCGAATACCAATAATCCACTATTCTTAATGGGGATGCTTAACACCTATAACGTAGAACGGAGAGAACGGCTAGGTGATAAACTAATTGTTTTGCTGGTATATGAGTATCTTACCCACGCTACAAGAGACGTACTAATTACCTATTATTTATCTGATATACTCTAATTTTTTTTTAATTATTAGAACAGTCTTAGAAAAGACACTTTGAATACAGAATTGTACACATATTACCTTAGATGAAATATGCCATTTTAAAATGAGGAAAAATATCGAGTTGTATAAGCTGTATAAAAAACAAACAAACATGAAACAGAAAATTCAAAACAATGTAACTTCAAAACTTCACCGTCTACAAAATTGTCACTAAATTCATTGGTTTCATTTTAATAATCTGACTACTTTAGCGTTAAATGTAAAATGAAAATAATTTTAAACTTTTGTCTGAAAATCTCACGGATTTATATTCTCATATTTAATTAACTAACCTACAATAAACATGGTGCATACGATATTTGAATATTTGACAGTGTAAATTGTGAATTTATTAAAAGCTTAAGTAAATCAATAGTATTTCAAAACACTGTGTACCATAAGATAGTGGTTGAAGGTAGTCAATAGGAAACCGTGGGTCCGGGTTTCCTGCTATTCAGCACTCATCAGTAAAGTGTACCTGTAATCTTGAGGGATCTGGTGCACGCAATGTCGAGTCACTTAGACTAGTGGCTACATTGCAACTTGGTCGATAGCATTCGATCTGCACTAAGAAGGACCTGACACATATGTCATTGATCACCAACCAGTGATCAATCAATTGTAAACTGTGTATCATAATTAAGAAATAACAATAATATCAAAAAACTTAATAAATATAAGTAGCTTTTTGTTTTTTAGTTTCTTACTGATGAAGAATTTAAATGTTAAGAAAAAGTAAAATCATATTAGATTTTAGGTATGAATTCAATAACAACAGATTACTGACAGTGACTTCAGTGAATAAGAATCTTGATCATTAAAACGAGTGAGTTATAAAAAAAGTTCTAATGTACAAACGAGATTTCGGTAAATTAATTAAATGAAAAAATGTTTGATTTCTAATTAAGATTAATGTATATCCATTAGTTGTACTAGAAGTGTTAAATAAATGGAATAAAATAATCAGACAGTAGATAAAGTTAAAGAAATTAATTAGACAACTAATTAAGATTTTCACAGTTTATATCACTGACTGATCTTAGTTGAACAGTTAGGATGTATTGGACAACTGGTTTGTCCTAGTATGTGACTCCTCAGTAGCGTGTATTTACAACCCAACTAGAAAGTTCTTGTGAAAAACTGTGACTAGTGAAATTGTATGTGGAACAGTTATCCAATGTAGGCAATAGAAGATGGTTGTGCAGCATTGGAAAGTAATTGACGTTAGGCATGTAAACCATTGGGCGGTGACTTGGTGGTCTAAATGATAAGAGCTCACGGAGAGATCTATGGATGATGTATTTTATCGCTGGCGGGGTCGTGAATGTACTCTGATAAGGAAACTTATACTGGTACGAAACAGCGCTTCTTGGTTTTCAATTGTTGTTGACTAAAGTTGGTTGGTAATGTAAACAACAGAATTCAGTAAACTTCACAAATACTTTACAATAATAATTGATATTTATGTGCTTTTCATAAAAGTTTTTAGCAGATTATTGAATAAGTTAATACAAAGTCACTTAACACAGTAGTAAGAGCACACGAGTATTTCTATTTTGTCATTACATCGAATTCATCAATATTGGTTTTATGAGCCAAGTAGTACTGTAAAATCATGCATACTAGATATAACTAATAGTATGATGGGAGAACTAGCACTTTATTTTTTAAGCTGAGATTAGCGTAAAAGGATCAAAGTAATCATAAAAGAATCATGATTAACATTACAAAAATGAAGTTATATTTGAGATAGCATTAGACTATGCGTATTCTATATGAAATTCTTTTTAGTAAAGAAATGAGATATCATTAATGTAAACAAGCTGGTAAACAAAGTGGATAATGAAAAATTTGTCCAAATGAGATAATTGACTATAGGATAATTACTTGCCAAATTTAACTATTTTATTTATTACTTTATACAGTTAATTGTTTTCTTCTTGATTGAAATGTGTGCGTGTGTGAGGGTAGAATAAAAGAATTTTTAAAAGTACTGCCCGCAATTAAGCTAGGTTTTATAATCAATACCGTTAACAGAAAATGTGGTTAAATGCATATCATTTTTCTATTTTCTTTGATAATTATTTACATTGAGGTTGAATTAGTTGATGAATAGGACTGAGCAATGTATTCGTTAAATGAGACAGATACAAAAAATCAGTGGTTTTGTTTTAAATATATTAATTTATATATAGCAATCTACCCAGTCCTCAATTACCAAGTTAAAACTTGTTAATGATACTTACAGTGGCTTTGATTATTTCGCCAGAGATGTTTCTCAGTCAAGTGATCATATAAAATATCACAGATTGTTGGCGAACAATAAGGACAGTCTGAAAAATACTAATCAGTCTGGAATTAATCACAAACTATTCTCTTTTCCTCGTATGAGATTATAAGAAAACAGTTGAACAAACTTTGTGTAGAAATAAACAATGTCTACTTATGCAAGGATAAGAGGTCTCAAGAAACATTAAAACGATAAAATAACAATATCAGCAAGAAATATACTCAAACAATTTTTCATGATTACTAAGCCTTTGAATGTTTTCGATCAGAGGGAGAAAATCGGAATATTTAATTATTTTGGTCGAATTTCACTGTGCTCTAAAGTAGTTTTGCCTATGATTAGTGAACATATATTATTAAATGGACATATGCAAGCAAAGTGACAGCATCTAGTAATTTAGTAAAATATCAAACCGAGCAAGATCTGAAGTCAAACGTCAATCCAATGTATAACGGACGAGTTGACGAATAATACCACTTTTTTCATGAGGGAACTAGGTGGAAGAAGCACGTACCAAAGAACGATTGTACTTGATTAGCGTTTGTTAGTTTAGCAAGGCATTTTATACTGGGTCGTAAGAATGGTGCAACTAAGTACGTTAAAATGTTATAAAACACAGCTAAGCATCAAAGTTGCTGGTGTAGAATTTCGTGTTTTGCATAAAGAGTAAAAACTAATTTTGAAACAAATACAGTTTATATATCTTTACTTACGTCTGGACTTTAAAATTTATAATTTCTACTGGCATTATTATATAGTTAGTTCCTTTAGTTTCCTCGTAATAATGCCACTTTTTTCCACGAAAAAATACTTAAACGAATCGGTTGTCAACAAAATTCAGATTAAATCGTCTAGAACACTTGACAAACCATGAAACTTTAAACCCTAATCTTTTAACCGAAAGGCAACATTGTAAAGTAAGATGAACTTTGTATTTTGAACTACCAACCAGGTTAGTCTGCAGTCTTAGCATAACTTTCAAATAAGTGTTAGTTAAAGTCTCGGAGATCAGAGTTAAAAATGTAGGAACGTATTGAACACCAGTAAGTATTACTGTCGTTGTTTTAGGTAAGTTGTAAAATAAGAACAAAGTGTTTTAATAAACTCCTAAAGACTAGCTATCACATAATTATCAAGTTAAGGCACTTCTCCAGACTAAGTTGACGCGAAATGAGAATGAAGTCAGTGTGTTCCTGAATTTCTTGGTTGCTTTTAGCACTGTTACCATCTTTCAGACATCGTGAGATATCTAGGATATACTACATTGTACTAAACAAGTTTACTATGAAAAGTGACTACTTTCGCTATTTTATAATGGTGGGGTAGTTCTTGAATATCTAAAACTTTAAACGACAGCTATCTCAAGCTTTATTTTTAGAGCTATGTATGTAACAAAGCAAACGTATTCTGAACGAGAAATCAGGGATTTACGCCTACTAGTTTTTGTCTAGCATTCGTTTTCCGTTTTATAGTTAAAACAATGATAATAAAAGTGTGCGGTTTGAGTACCAAAACCAAGGGCTGAACACTAAAATTAGGTTAATTGTAAAAATAATACCTGTTTAGCAGTACTAAACCGAAATGACCCATGAAGTGATACCTTTTAGATATCCCGTCAAGAACAACACTGTATGTCTCAAGAAAATTTAAGTTATGTGGATGTCGATGTTTAACTAAAAACTAATAGCAATGATAAATTGGACATACTGAGAACGTGGACCTATTTATTTGAAATATAATTAAATAAACTTTGAATATTTCGGGATCACCAAAGACTTTTACCCAATAAAGCAGAAACTTAAATAAGAAATCACGTCACTGAAGTCTAATCCCTTAGCGAATAGTAAAACGATAGTGCAGAGAAACATATAAATAAATTTAAAGAGAGGTTCACACAGAAACACTCACCTTGCAACCTTCACAAGAAATCACCCCATAGTGGTAGCCACTTGCTTTGTCGCCACATACCTTGCAAGGAGTGAATGTTGCCTTTATGGATCCAACGTTAGAATTACTATCAGCAGCAGATACTTCAGAACCTCTTTCTATGGTTCTAGACGATCTGCAGTTAACCAATGACCCAGGACCAGAGCTGACTGTTCCACAAGGCGTAATAGAATGATCGGGTACGCCGTTAGGAGAATCTCGAGGTGAAATTTTTCCAAGAGAATCTGTACAAGTTACATCACCCATGTTAGTATGGCTGTTGTGAGGACCTAACTGGCGAGGTGACGTAGTGATGTGAAGAGGACGTAAATCAGAAGAATGAAACGGATCTGAATATGGAAACTGTCCATGGTCACGATGTTGGGAAAAATGACTTTCTAACGAACCAACAGAACCGTTGTGTTGATCCCTGTTGACAAGCATGGAATTTTGTAACATATCATGAGGAAATATTTGTGACAGACCATAGCTGTTGTTAGGAGCTGAACAAATAGTGGACGGAACCTGACGTTGGTAGAACGAATTTGAAACACCATGTGAAGAGTTGTAGCTTGAAGCATAGGCTGACGGTGGACTTGGTAAAAAACCCTGGGGAAAAGAATGTCTGGACGGCAAAGGATATGGATGATTAGCAGACATAGGTAAATTGCTACAGTCCGAAAATCCTGGGTACGTTTTATTTGGGAAATTTAGATATGATTGATCAAGTGATGGGGAACCATTTGAATCTGTGCATCCAGGAAATCCAGATAACGGAGGGGAAGGAATGATTGAGACAGAGGCACTCGCATTAGTTTTTAAAGAGAAACTGCTGCTTACACCAGAATCAGAAAATGATGCGCTTCCAGGATCTGCTTTGAGGTCGAAATTTGATTCTGGGCTTATTGCCATCACTAATAAAAATTGATTAAATATGTGAAACCAAATTAGAAATTTGCAAATTATGTTTAATTAAGGGACGTAAATAATGGATCAAATTAAGCCCTACAAGTACACAGATAAAGAGCAAAGGAATACAGTCTTACAAAACTAGTCTACATGCCAGAAACTCCAAGCAAGCCAAAACGTTTAACCACAGCGGCAAACTTGGGTTACCTAAGGTCGTTAAAGGATCTCTATTTGCGGTGCGTTTTAACAAAAACAGGGTGAAGTACATGAATGTTAGTACGGTCTACTGATAAAGTTTGCTAGACAAGTGGCACTGTACATAATTTTTCTATAGTTAAACAACGCTTAGACACACCATAATATTTGAGTAATAATTCAGAAGAATTTAGTCTTCAGTATTTAGCAGTCTTCAGTCTTCAGTAATAAGGATAGTAGGTTGATGAACCTGTGTTAATCCCGACACACTACTTTCCAGTGAAGGTCCAGCTTCTCCTTGAAAGTATTCACTGATATGGCTGATACCACTTGTTCGGGTAAGGCGTTCCAATGATTGACTACTCGATGAGAAAAACGGGATCCCACTTTAAGTTTATTAGATCGTGGTTTATGAACCTTCTTGCTATGACCTCAGAGATTATTAGTGCTGGAGGGAGCAAAAAGATAAGACATATTAACACCCAAATCATAATTAAAGATACGAAATGCCAGTATAAGGTCACCTCGTGTCCTACGATACGACAAGGGGAAAAGATTTAGGCGTTTTAAGCGCTCATCGTAAGGGAGTCTAGAAAGACCCTTCACCAATTTCGTTCCCACACGCTGGACACGCTCAAGGGAGTTAGTATCCTTTACCAGACACGGACTAGCTGCTTGGATACAGTACTCTAAATGTGGTCTAACATATATGGGATATAAAATTCGAAACGTTTCCACGTCAAAAGATTTGAACGCTCGGCGAAGTGAACATAACGCACGAAAACCTTTGACAGCGGCTGCTTTGCAATGCGCAGTTGTTTTTAAGTCATGACTTAATATTACTCCTAAGTCCTTATGCTCTTGAACGCATGGAAGAGGTTTACCCTCAATAGTGTTACGGTAACTATTACCGTGACCGACGTGCATTAGTACACTCTTCCTAGCATTGATTTCTAAGCCCCACTCTCGAGCCCATCTAACTAAATCGTCTAAGTCAGCTTGAAGATTCACATGATCAGCCGCACTTTTTATTGTTCTCCAGATTTTTACATCATCTGCAAACAATAATGTCGACGACCTAAGTAACAGTGGTAACTCATTAACGTAGAGAATGAAGAGCAGGGGGCCTAAGATGGTGCATTGGAGTACACCACTTTTGACCGGCTTCCAATCGGATAGCGTTCCATTGACCCTAACTCTCTGTCTGCGGTCACTTATTATTCCGAAGCTCGTGAGGTTCTGCATAAGACCTACGTGTGAAACCTTGTCAAACGCTTTGCTAAAATCTATGAATATCACGTCGACAGACAGACCGTGATCTAGGGCTGCTGTCCAATCCTCCCTCGCAATAAGCAAGTTAGTCAAGCATGAACGCTTGTTACGAAATCCGTGTTGCTCAGGAGCTAACAGATTGTGTAAATCTATGTGGCTTAGCAACCTAACCCGAATTATCTTTTCGAGTAACTTAACGACTATGCTAGTTAGACTGACAGGCCGGTAGTTAGATACTATCTGTCGCTGACCGTCCTTAAATATAGGACTAACTATAGCGTCCTTCCAATCTCTAGGGAGTTGAGCGAATGAGAGGGACATGTTGAAGAGTGTCGCAAGCGCTTTTGAAATAATGTCCGCAAGAGATGACAGCAACCGTGGATGTATCCCGTCAGGGCCCGGTATCTTACCAGGTTTGAGGTTAGTTATCAACGGAAGGACAGTTTCCTCAGTCACCTGTACTGATTCAATGGTTGGTATCTCGGTGTGAGTGGGACAAGTATTTGTTACAATAAACGTAGAGAAGACTTCGCTAAAATAATCTGAAAAAGTCTCAGCTTTTGCTTGATCTGATTCAGCTAGCAATTCTGAATTTTCGTGTAACAGCAACGGGGGAATACCATCACTACGTTTCATTTGCCGTTCAACATACGAAAACAATCGTTTCGGACAAATACGGCTATCATATACTAACTGTCGTTCGTAAGTGGTACGGGATTTCGCTATGGTTTTCTTACAGATATTACGGTATTTTTGATACTCACGCTTAAATGGTGCATGACCTGTCAACAAGAATAAGTCCCAGAAATGTTTCCTACGCTTTAACAGCTTCCGGGTTTCCTTATTAATCCATGGAGGGCAATGTGATAGCTTACGTGCTGACCATGGGATAAACGGCGACGTTACGGACTCGAATGTAGCCTTAAACTTATTCCATTCATCTTCGATCAATCCATCCGCGTCGACCGACCAATCGGTCGAGATAGCACGGTTTCTGATTTCCGGAATATTAGCTCGCCAGATATTGGGACGGGGTGGAGCAGATACGAATTGTATACCATGTGTCCTAAACTTAAAGTGAATTACAACGTGATCACTGTTCACTAGTGGAGGAAGGTGCTGGATATCAAAGACATCCTCAGAGTGGTGGGTGAATAGGAGGTTTATCGAGCTATATTACTCCTTGAAATTTGTTACACCGTGGAAGCCCGATTCTTTTTGAATGTATCAAGAGAAGGAGCTGTTGTTGTGAGTTCTAGTAGAGAATCCCAGTAGTCACTACTCCGGTACAGAAACAAAACTCCAGACATAAACGATTGTATCTCAGTTTTTTTAACTTTCTTAGAATGTCCTCTGGTATGATCAGTTATAGATAGAATGGAAAGATGAGGCACATAAATACTAAGGTAATCGTTTAGTATACGACAAGCAAGTATTAGATCACTCCGTAAACTGCGTTAGGATAATGGCAATAAGTTGACATGTCTCAGTCTGTTTACATAGGATAGGTCAAAGAGACCTTTTACCATTTTGGTACCACGCCGTTGGACTCCTTCCGGCATATCCGACTCATACTGGGGATAAATACTAGCTATTTGAGAGGATTTATCAAGGGTGATAGGCTTTCTCTAAAACTATGTTGTTTTTAGATGAAAGACTATGACCGTCCACGTAGTCTAAGTAGCCATTCGAATGATCGTCACCACTAATTTGACAACTCCACTGGTTAGACTAACGGGTTTATAATTACTAAGTCTATGCTCTCTGTTCTGCGCACTGGACTGATTATCGCGTCTTTTTAGTCTCTTGGCAGTCCGGAATGGGAAATATATATCAGCCAGTATGCTCAGAGGTTCAGCAATTACATCACACATGGCTTTCATAATTCGTATATGAATGTTGTCACGACCACTCAAGTTATCTGGTTCGAAGTGCTGAAGCAAGTGTAGGACTTGTTTCCTCAGAAATGGTTCATCGAATTATCTTGGCAGAGTAAATTTTTATACATTAATAATACTTACTTAATTATCTGAGCCTGTTACGCCTCTAAGAATAAATCCCCCGACAATGAATCTCCAATCAACAAAATTATGGGGTCAACTTTTCAGTTTTTATCAAGTGCTATCAACCGTCTTGATATGTACATTTTATTCCCAGAGCCTTTGTTGTTGGGTCTGCCTCGCTTTCTTTGATTTTGAGGATTAGAAGTTGAAGAGTGTCTTTTTACACAGTTTGATGGTTTCGATAATCCATGTCTTATTTACCTCCATCTTTTTCTAATTTCATCTCAGGTTTGTACTTCGTTCCAGCAGGTTGATGCTGATGTACAACGAGTCAGAGATATTTTTAGGAGTATAGGGGTTGTGGAGATTGTTAAGTTTTTGATTAAGGTCATGAACCGATTGATATTAGCTGTCTATAACTGTGTTATTTGATGATTGTTGTATTAGTTCCCTGAGTTACTGATCGACAAAACTGTGCTGCTTTACTTTCCAGGTTGAAAACTCTGATCTCGATCTTTAGTGAATATTTCTGGAGTTGCAGATGTCTTTCAATTTAAGGAATACTGACTTTGCTATACCGATTCGCACCCTAACATCTGCCCCGTATTCCTTTGTTTACCGACAATACTGCCCATCTCATCAGGAGCTTCACTATTAGGCGTTATTTAGCTACTGCTCGCTGTCTATAGTTTGCGACCTTTCTCTTACCGTTGTGCATGATGAGGCGTACTTTAAAATCCCTCAACTACTACCTGTCTTTACTTGTATTTATTGATATATGTGATATAGAGGGGCTTAGCAGTCTTCAAACTCCGGCAGCACACAAGGTGTCTACTGAACTCATAGCTTTTTAGATGTGGAAGTCTTCACAATTCAGTCAACAATCAGGAGAAGAAACGGCCTGAAAAGAAAGTTTTGTCCAGTATTAGTCTTCACCTGGAATGTTACCACGAACGACTCTGCGATTTAATCTCTCTTCAGAGTAATGAATGATGGCGACAATCTTTGCAGGCAATTTGTAGTGTAGAAGAAAGTTTCATAAGGTTCTCCTGTTAACGTAATCGAGGAATTGGACTCATAATGATGGACTTCATCAAGTCATTCACAGAATAAAGGTCCATTATGTCGCTATCTGGTCGGCACATGCTTATTCTTTACAAAATTCACAAAATTCAGTCACTCCACTCTGTAACCCTGAGTTCGGCCATACACGACCTTATGTCAATCGTTCAACAACATACAACAACAAAGGCAAATAACTTTGATAGAAGTTGAGCAACGAAAACATACACAAAGGTTCTTAAGAAGTACGAAAGATGATTCAAAGAGGCCTAAGTGGAAGTTAAGCTGCAAGACAATGTTGTTCTATAAAACACCTTGGAGAGATTTTCCCAGTATTCCATCCTTTCCCTCCCATTGTAACCAAGCTCTATTTTATTAGAAGCTAAAAAGTGTAGATTACAGTGTCGAAATACACCATCTTTAGAATGCTGTTTTTGCGCAGCAATGATATTTTGAACGTGTTTATGAAGTATTTTACGTTCATTACAAAATTAATTTAACGTTAAGCTATCATCTGATGGTCGGTAGCGCTCATTAGTTTATGTCAATATTTCTGAGAAGCACATTGGGTGATTATTAAGTACGCCCTTCTTAACATCAAAGTTTGAGAGTGAAAAAACCTGAAATAATTTTCGAACATGTTATAAGCGAGATAAACCAGCAAATTGTTTTCGCAACTTTAACCTACTTATGTTGTTAAGTTAACAATTATGCTGTAATCTGATACATCGTAAACGCTTAGCCTGTTATCGGTCCAAAATAACATAGTAAGAGTGAAAAAGAAATATTAAGATAAGAGCCAAAGCTAACAGCGAAGCAGCTTGCAGAACGTTGCTGTGATATTTTAAACAGGCACACCAGCCTATCCTATGGTATGGAAGGAAAACATGAAAAGGATGAAACTGCTTATTTTTAGTAGCGATTTTAATATCAGTTTCAGAATAAGTTTTCCTGTCAGATTCATCTGATCCACCGAATATCAACTAGTTCTTGTTAAACACTTCAAACTGTGCAACACTATTTATTGTTGTTTTGTTGCATCTGTATACATCAGTAAGTCAAAAAATACTGTTGAACGAAGTTGTTACAAAGTTGACCGAACGAGTTGCACAACTCAAATTAAAACCAACAAGAACTCGTCAGTACGTTCAGCTTGCTTTAAGCAAATTATTTTTAAGGGTGTTTGATTTGGTAACTAGTGCACAGTCTATGAAACTGGATTTGGAGTGATATGTTAAATTTTGTTAGCAACAAGTTTTCAAGTGATGCATTTCAGATGGTCTGTTGTGCCAGAGGTTGTATATTTTCCATTTCCTTTTCTAAATTTTGTTGTCTGGCTGTACTTTCATAGAAGTGACATGAGAAGACTTGCTCGATCTCCCCATGTGGCAGTGATTCCTCCACAAAGTGAGAACGATGGAATGGAAATTGAAAGCTGGAAATACATTAGCCCAGAGGATGTACGTTCGAAATAAAATGGTGTGTAAACAATAGTGGAGGCCTAAAAGGGTCAATACGAAGACATTATCGAGACCCTATGACTAATCCATGCAAGCATAGTCACTGTAACAGTTTACCCTTCTTGGTAAATATATTATTCTGTCGACACTGTTATTCAGAGGTCCTTAAAAAGCAACTTTCCCGGCTACCACAAGTGCATGAATCAGTATAGGCAACAACATGACCTTGACGTAAAATAATATTGCATTACAGAGAGCCAACGATATGACTGTAGGTCTGTTAATCTCGTGGTGCACGTAAATTAGTCAGCAGCAACCGTGGACATAAATCTTATAAAGTCACAGTCTCGACGACATGGAGGGTATCAAGCTTATAATCTGTGCTGAGCTATCAAAGTTATAGATCCTCGAATACAATTAAATTTGTTTAGGTTTAGTTTTGCTAAACCGTTCAATTAACTTATTCGGTGGACAATGTCATTCGAACAATAACGATTTACCTATATATCTATATTGTTACTGTCACATTTGCGTGAACGTGTATGCTTGATTACTTGTCACTGTCTACACACGTAATGACTTGCTAGCTTACATTTTGGTTGCTTATGTTACCCAATGACTCATGTGCCTTCCTATATATATGTACTTCTTAAATCCTATCAATTCATTCGCCGCTGTATTCGATCGACCCCATTCACTTGCATACGCAGCTCTCGAGTTAGTTTTGTGTGACTTAGTGATTTACTGTGTACAGTAATAAACTCTGGTTAGCGCTTCCTGTAGAATCCAAACTACGGTTTGGATAGATGAATAGCCATCCAGGTACGTTAGACACGCGCCCTCACCCATCGGAATCAAAACAAGTAATCGGGTAAATAGCGGTTCTATAATTCATCATAAATTTATATGTAAATCGTTACCTAAACAAATATTACCACCCGGCTATTCAACCAATAATTGTTCAATCAATCAAATCTAAATTACAATAAATAGAGAGGTTGATAAAAGATGAGGGAAAATTACCAGTCACAACAAATGAACGTTATTCTATCCTGACTGGATAGAACGCACACAAAAGGAGGAACAAATCAATATGGCTACCGCCAAGAACAAGTGTCAAGTAAAACAACACAGATGCAGTTCAGGAAGAAACACAAACTTAGTGAATGCGTAAGAAAAACAAAAACTATGATAAAAAAATACAAGTATGAACAATTCAAATGTAATCAAAAGACAACAATGTACAACTAAGGGGATCAATAGGAACTAAGTACAAGTATATACATGGAGGGATTTTCACCAACACACAAATTATTCAAAATGAATCTTACACTTCGTACTGCCCTCTGAAATGTATACACTGTCGAGAGTTGCCTAATGACAGCTGTCAGGATTAGTGATACGCGAAACTTCAAGGATTATATCGAAGATTGTCATTTACAAGGTCATTGGCTACTATGGAATTGCACCTTCAAATAGTCCATCACTTCAACGCTTAACTAAATGGCTTTGTATTAGGTCTAGTCCTTGCCTTGTGACAGGTAACGCCCATCTATAGAAACTTTAAGAAATAACATAACTATCGAGAAAATTGTTTCTCTGGATAGAGTCAACTAGCAAAAGAGATAGCTCTAAGACTTGAGTCAATCGATCCTAGTTTATTATCAGAGACCTGGACCATCTATTATCAACCGTTTAATATCTCTTGATCAGTCTCACGATATATAAATACAAGTTTAAGTTAATGAATTTGGCTTTGGGATCTAATATTATTTCACTTTTTGGGAAGTAGTTTAGGCCTGACGTTGACTTATTTTCGTGCTTATATCGATGTCTATATGCAACGATAAATAATTTCAAACTACTGTGTTTTGTTACTTTTCATGGCTATGACACGTCTCAGTCATATCAGCAAAACTATATGGGGAGAGAGTAGGCTTTTAGACTAAATTTCACACACAATGCATTGTAACATGAATCCTTGTGTTGACTGATCAGTAGGTCGTCACTGTTGGTGGTAAAATTACTCAAATTGAACGCGATATGACCTCCTGTCTAAAGTCAGAGTCACATATCGTGATTAATACCAAATATGGCCTACTTATTCGTCAAAACCAATGCAAAGCAGCTTTTTTGGTGACTGGCTAGAGGTAGGATCTTGCAAAAAGAGCATAATTTATTGCAAAGAACAGATTAATGAAGTACAGAGTCATGATGTCACCACATAGGCCAGTCGATGACATGGAAATTTCCTATCCGTATTCATTAACTCGGCCTAGGCGTATGTTTAGCTGCTCAATGTCCAATGGCATGCCATTTAATGCAGATGCTTACCAGTCTAGCGGATGATTTAGCTAGGGCATAGCTACATTTCGTTGTCCTTACATTTCTACAAAGAGTAATAGATGAGTATTGTCCCTTTAATCACTGTTAGGTATACATATTAACTCGGCAATATTAATCTCAAGCTATGTAACCTCCTCGTTGCTTTGAAATATTATCCAACTCGCTCCGTGATGGAGAATGAGTTGCGTTTCTGTCTTTGGATTTCTTCTTTCTACGCCCTTCTGCTATGGTCTAAAAGCATCGAACACATTTTTCATTTTTATACCAAATATGATTTCTACTAGAAACATTTGGTTGGAGTTGATGGATTTGAAACTATTCTGTAGACCAGTAAAGAACAATCGAGAACTTTTACTTTTCTCTTTTGCTTTTCCTTGAGTAGTGCTCTTTTAAAAGAGTGCACAAAACTCTCAACCTGACCATTTTTAATAATAATAATAATAATAATATATTTCTGCATGTGCAGGTACACACCGTTTTTACAGGCATGATCTATAAATTACAACATTTGTTGATTCGCAAAATGCTTCCCAACTTATTAAGTTTATAGTTGTTATAAAGTGAGATCGTAGAGCGCTTGCTGTAAACTATGACCTTGAGAGGACGCGTACGTTAAGTTTGCTCCAAACGTCAGAAGTTTCATAGCTGTGCTCTCAGAGCAAGATTCTGAAGGAGAAAAAAAAAGAAACAGAGGAGCAGCAAGGCACTTGGATATGAACGCCAAAGGTTGCTTAACATTGTGTAGTAGAACGGACAGAGGTATAATAAATTAGAATAAATTCATATTATGTCTTGTTAGAGTGAAGTGAAGTCAGAGGCTCCATATTAGAGAATGTACTAATAAAGAACAACGAGTAGTGATGTTTAACAAGTTGGAGTAAGCTCACATGAAGGAAGGGAAGTCAAGGTTGGTACAAGGGAAGCGGTTTATTAGAAGGGTGTATATATAGAGGGTGAAGTGTTAAGAATACTAGTGACTATATCTTTTATTGTCTTTTTCTTTTCTTTTTTTGTCCATCCGATGTCAGCCACGCAATCCTAGTGTAAAAGTCCGAGTTAGCATGTTATAGGTTGTCTTAGTAGAATAGCTAATCCAGCATATTATTGGAAACATGAGTCTGAGTGGTGAGCGTAGGAAGACAATCTATATCTTAGATTGACTGTCTTATTCTCAATTATAAAGAGCCTGATACATACAAAATGTTCTGTCCCCACAAACACGGGTGGATTGAAGTTATCGCCCTCACCATCAATGCTTGCTGGTCAGTAACTCCACCCTCCCTCCTTTTGTGATGTTAGGCTCATTTAAGCTTATTTTTGTATATACGTCATACCTCACACAATCCTCTGTTTCACAACTTGTTGGAAAGCACTATTTCTATAAGTACCATTTTACAAGCTTATCAGGCAGTTACAAGCTGTGGACTGTGGGTAAAGCATCGATGCAGTGCCTCTGTTGACTATAGTATAAAGTATAGTTTGCCAAACAGAATATAAGCGTTAAGAAGGGTATATTGTAGGATAGTTGTTTATTTAAGCAGGCGGAAAAAGTATAGAAGTATGAGTTGTGGATAAGGGAACGAGTAGAGAAATAATATTAATTGCTAGTCAACATTGTGTACAGAAGAGTAAAAAGTTAATATAGGATAAACAGGAAGGAACTCACAGTAACTTGGTGCTGATGTTATTTTCTGTTGTCTTAACCAGTTGATTGGTAACAGGTTCCATAGATGCAAGACCACTGGTAGTAGGCAGCCGATTGTCGGGTCCTCTTGACTTTTTAGGGTGGTAGTGATTGTCCCTTATCGACCGAGTTTAGTTTGACAGTAATGATAGGTCCAGTGAGTTACCTGTCTACTTAAAGTGAAGAAATGGGGTGGAAAAAGTAATTAATACAACTGCAAAGTGGAAAAAATAAGGCAAACTGAACTTGAAGTCCATTTTGGTCTAGACATGGAGAGAGCCTATGATGTCTGAGTGGGGTGCTATCTGGTTGAAAGAACATATCTAACTCCAAATCTTCTGCATAACCTTGAGAAAACGGAGTATGTGAACCGTAAGCCATTATCTCATGAGTAAACATGTGGAACTGAAAGACGATAAAACGATTTTCAGAATTTTACAATAGCGTTCTGAGAAGTAACTTAATTCACAGGCCAACCTCCGTAATGTAATGTTTGCTTGACTTTATATAGATGTAATCAGTCTCATATAACTACACCATAGTGTTTACGTTTACTGTGCACTTAAAGCTTCAGAAGTCGGTGCGTTATGGTCCAGGAGAAATCCAGTATTAGATATGGAGATTCATATGCGCTTTTAAGGTATAGCGGACTTTTGAAGTAACAATTTCAAGTCAAAAGACTAATATAGGACTTGTATTTAGTTAAAAAACTGTTTTTTAGTGAAGTTTAGTGGCTTTGAGCGGTTAATAGTGTGGTTTCCATGGCTTTCAAAAAGGGCAGTGATTTTTGTACTTGTTGTGATTATACTTGCTTTTGGTACTTATTGCACTAAAAAGCATTCTTGGTTTACTTTAACTAAGAGTTCTTTGGTTAAATTTTTAAATTTTTTGCTAAATTTTGTCCTGAGTACCTGTTTTTAGTCCTTGACTAACTCTTGTGTTCACATTGTTATCATTTTTTGTTTTTAAACCCTTTAAATCGAATTACAATGGTTGGTAAGACTCACAAATGTGGGCAACCAAATTGTTTGTTCTCCGTTGAGGAGGGAATGCAGTGTGACGATTGTAAGAAGTGGTATCACAAAATGTGTACACGACTAAGTCCGACGGCTTGAAAAAGATGCTCGAAGCCTAACTCGCATTGTCTTTGTATGTTCTGCTGTACGGATAAAAAAGTACTAATACAGGAGGCTATGGGCCTATTGACTTTGGCCTGCAAGAAAAACGATGGCGGAAGCACTGATAACAGGAGCACTGACGATGAAGAATGTGTCAGTGAAGTAAGTGCTGCTACTGGACCCATTAAACACCTGACCGCGGTTGACGGGAACGTGAAATCTCCGTTGACATTAACGAGAAATGAAGTGTCGCTTGATATTGACATCGGCAGTCATACACCTCTAGTCGAAATCGAAGATTCGGATAAAACTGTCACCGTTCCACATAGTCCAGGTGTAGCTGTTCTGAGTGGTGACAAATGGACTTCGGTAAGAAGAAAAAAATAAGAAAAAGGCTGTAGGCAAAACGCAGCTGGTCAGCAAGACATTGGAAGGGATGTTATCAGAAGAAAAATCCTCACCGCATGACATGACAGATCTCTCTGATAGATCAGTCATTTTTCATAAGATAAGAGAATCTTCAGATACTGAACCAAAGGCAAGATTTGAACATGATCTCAATCATATTAAGACATCATTAAGTATACGAAGCCTACTCAAGACCCTATGATACCTGAAAAAAAATAATACAAAAAAATGAAAAGGGCTCTAATTGCTTCGATAAAAAAAGATAGCCAATTGTATATCACAATACTGTTTCTAGCACCATATTTCATTTTATAACCACACATAATCCCATACTCTCAGCTCCTTTCCGAATCGCCTCCATTTGTCAGTTGTATGTCCACTCACACCTCGTTAACACTTATTTTCTTTAACCTATCAAGTGCTCTTTCTTAACAAATACCTTAATAAAAGAAAATTAGACTGAGTAATCATACCTTAAACATTTCTTCATGAATATTGGGTACTCTGCCCCTAGTGTTTTCTTTTACTTGCTCCCTCTTTCAGCCCCCTTGTGATATGGAACGAAAGATTTTATTCTGCACCATCCTCAAAGCCTTAGACATTCCAAAGGGATATAAGGTTGCGACATTTAGTAGCTCCCACCTTCAATGGACCTATCCTTGACCATCAGTTGCACATTCGCAACGCAACTTTCGTGAAGCGCGCCAACTGTGATAGTGATTAAAACCATCTACATTCATATCTTATAAATTACCAACCCAGCTGTGTAATTTACTACAGTGGATATTGTATCATTTGTATCAATTTGATCTTGCCTGTAAACTGGCATGCCTCATGTTATTTGAGAATAAATTATTATTATTATTATTAAACTACTCTTAGATACAGTTTCAGGAGTTAGTATTTGTAAGCTTTATAGAATAGGATAAAAGGTGGATTCCGAAAGTCCTCAGAAAAACCGCCTCCTAAAGGTTACATTCAACACGGTGGAAGAAAGGAACCTGATTCTAAGTAATTCACGTAAACTGATTGGGTCCGGAATATATGTCCGTGAGGACCTCAGCCTAGCTGATCGTATTAAGAGAAGAGCTGCAGAAGCGGAAATAAACGAGCGTCGCCGAAACGGCGAAAGAAACCTGGTTCTTAAGGGTTTTCAGATTGTAAAAGTTCGGAGCAAAACGATCCCCAAGCCACTCTGGGTGGCAATGGAAAGCTCTCCACAGACTTAAAAGTGTGATACACAAATGCTCGCTGCCTACTAAATAAAATGGCGGAGCTGAAGTCAGTGGTGGATAAAGAAAAACCGGACGTTATCGCTGTCACGGAAACTTGGTTAAAGTCAGAAGTATTAGATAGTGAAATCCAATTGACTGGTTTCATAACCAGTAGGGCTGATAGATTAAACCGAATGAGAGGCGGGGTTATTGTGTACACGAAAAGTACCCTAACCATAAGATTAGCTGAGACAGTAGCACATGTTTCAGGGACATGTGAACTGGTGAGATGTAAGTTGAAATGCCGAAGGCAAGATATTGAAGTAGTTGTAGTTTGTCGCAGTCCAGAATGTGTAGCAGATGATTTTCTCCCAAGTAAACTTAAGTCCTGGTGTAACAACGGTAAAAGCCTTGTAGTAGGCGACTTTAATGCACCATATATAAACTGGGTTAACTTAGAAGTAGGGTCATCCATATCGTCGTTCGACTGCAAACTGTTAGAAACCTCGATTGGACTAGCATTATTCCAACACATTAGACATCCCACAAGATACGACTTAAGAAACTCTTCCTCTCTTTTAGATTTAGTCTTCACACACGGTGATGACTTTGGTCAAATGGCTTTTCTCCCACCATTTGGGTGAAGTGACCATGCAGTCATCTTATTCGAAATCATGGCTGAGATTGCCTGTCAAACAGTTGCGCCGGCCCGTCCTAACATATGGAAGGCAGATATGCAGACAATTAACTCCGCAGCATCGGCTGAGAACTGGGAAATTGACTCAAAGGCATCAGTACAAGAGGCATGGACTCTATTCAGGCAGTTATACAATAGGGTAACTCAACCATACATACCCTGGACTGTCCCCAAGAAAAAGAAGCACGGACATCTCTGGATAGGGCGGGATATTCGACGCTTACTAAGACAAAAGAAGAAATGCTGGGATGTTGCCATCCGCCTTGGCACAGCAAGTACGATGGAACGCTACAGATCGATAAGAAACGAGTATATAACTAAAATTCGGGAAGCGCAAAGAAAATATGAAATGCAGCTGGCAGAATCTGCACTCAAGCAGCCCAAGAGGATATTCTCGTACATAAACTACAGAACAAGGATTCATCATTGGATTCCCAACCTAATTAAAGTAGGAAGTGAATCTGAAATGATAGAGGAAGATCAGGAAAAAGCTGAGGTTATGGCTAACTACTTTGGGGCAGTTTTCACTCAGGAACCTCCTCTAGAGAAAGAACCAGACCCAATTACAGAGTCAACAAACCAGCTGCTCACCGTGGACTTCGACCAAAACGACGTGCTTAAGGCTCTTAGCACCCTAAACATGGAGAAGTCAACAGGATCAGATGAACTACAACCTAAAATCTTGAGACACATTGCCCAATATATCGCAGCCACACTGACTGTGATATTCAAAATGTCACTTGACTAAGGTGTGTTATCTATGGACTGGAAGGACGCAATCGTCACTCCCATACATAAAACAGGTCTACGACAAGTTCCATCGAATTACAGACCCGTAAGCCTCACCAGTGTAGTAATTAAAATACTGGAAAGAATAATCAAACGGACCATAACGGCATTTATGGAAACCAATAACTTGCTGAACATGGCACAACATGGTTTTAGAAAGGATCTGTCTTGTACAACGAACCTCCTTATAGCTAGGGAGCTCTGGATTAATGCGTTAGACAACGGAAACTCAGTGGATGTTGTCTACATAGACTTCAGTAAGGCTTTTGACAAGGTGCCAACTAATAGACTGCTATTGAAGTTGGCAAACCTTGGTATTGCCGGACCTCTTTTAAAATGGATTAAGGATTTCCTAGTCGGTCGTAGGCAAAAAGTAAGAATAAATTCCAAGTGCTCCATCTGGAGACCAGTACTTAGTGGAGTACCCCAAGGTTCCGTCTTAGGTCCTTTACTTTTTATAATGTACGTTAATGATCTTACAAGTATAGTACAGTCTCCAAAGTTATTATACGCTGACGATGTAAAAATTTGTCGAGTAATAACTGGAGACAACGACGCATTTACTCTTCAGGCGGACTTAAATAATATGATAAACTGGTCTAAAGAGTGGCTGATGCCTGTCAACTCGGAAAAGTGTGTCTACATGTACTTGGGGGATTCAAAGGTTAATACGTACAACATAGGGGATGTGTCATTACCCATAGTCCGGTCTCATAAGTACCTAGGGGTGACAGTGAGCAATGATCTTAAGACGACGGCCATTGTCAGGAGGTCGCAGTTAAGGGGTTTCGAACCCTCTGGGCTTTAAAAAGGGCATTCACCAAGTTTGATACTACCATGTTCACCACATTATATACATCTTTAGTGAGAACTAAGTTAGAGAACTGTGTTCAGGGTGCAAGCCCCTATTTAAAAGGTGACTCAAACATACTAGAAAAGGTACAGAGGACAGCTACGCGTGCAATTCCGGAACTCCGGGGTTTATCATATAAAGAGCGGCTTGAAAAACTGAACCTCTTTACTCTGTCCTATCGCAGACTAAGGGGAGATCTAATATTGATGTACAGAAAACTGAGAAATGATTTCGGACCTAACTTATTCTCTCTCTTTCTTCTCACTAGATCGGGACACCTCAGAGGACATAGCAGGCGAGTAGAAAAGACAAGAACGAACAAAATACCCGTGGCAAACAGATTTTCACACCGAGTCATCAATACTTGGAACCGGCTGCCTGAAGCAGTGGTGTCCGCACCTTCAATTGACTCTTTCAAGAGAAGACTGGACACCCGCAGAAGCATACTAGAAAAGGAATAACATAGGCCGTAGGTCTTCTGTCCTTACCACACAAATCTGAATCTGAATCGTTTGTTTTGTGGTTTCGCGAAAATGAACTTTATTTTCGCACACTTTTTGAACGTTTTATTTGTTGCTGTTTTGTGGAAACGTTAACTACATTTCTTATCATGGCTGGAATAGGAATGGCGAATGAAACAGTATATTTATCAATATCGTAATAATTTTTCTTACATTTAGCATCACGTGATTGACACAGAAGTGTGTCAGTTAAATGTGTTTGTACAGGTACGATAAATTTTTAACGAAAAAGGAGTTTGGAGTATTCTGAATAATTTAAGTGTTTGATTCATTTTTGAAGTTCAGACATTGATTATGTTGCGCTTGAAGGTCTTTATAACCTTAGGCAGAATTTCTGTTAACTCTAAGTTTCAGATCAATGGACATCGTTTTTGTACTTAAGACTAAATAGGCACCATACTTCAGAGACCATAACATTATAAGGCAAGTTTCATAATAGTCGTGCGTTTGAACATCTAAAATAAAATCTCTGATAGTTTATAAGCATGAGTAACTTAAGGTTTTTTTCAAGGACTCCATTATTATCACGTAATGATATATAACAGTAAATAAGATTGATTTGTTGTAAATATACCTTATGCAAAGTGAAAATTTTGCACCGATTTCAGAAGATCCGTACTGTGTCATCGTATCTGCTATCTAAATAGAACAACTCAATCCAACGCATCAACCACACAAGTACCAAGAACTTTGGTGGACCATGATGAGATAGAAATGATAAAATTTCACAATCGCTCACAGAGGTAAATTAAGGTGTTAGGTGGTGAGTACACCCTGTGAAGGAAATGTATTTGATGACACGTTAGTTACTGAGAAACTGCTTATCCATAGTCATCATTCAGAAATCCTTCTTATCAGTTCAAAGCATTAAAATCGAAGCCAAAATATAAGTAAGACATAGAATGCAAAGAAGATTCCATACTTAGATAATAATGATCAAAATGATCTTGATGGTGAACTCTTCAAAGTATGTGACTTCTAAAACGAAAAGTACAATACCTTTTATAAAATGTAACTGATAGTATTATGAATAGCGTCTAACAAAAATAATGTTTGCCTGTACATAAAACTGCTGTGTTACATCAAATATCTCTTTTTGTGAATCAAAACACTAGTCATTTTCCTTATTAAGGTTTGAAAAGAGCTAAGTTAAACGTCTGTGGGTCATCCGAAGAAACTTTGAAAACTGAACTTCTAGAGTGGAGAAAAAACATACAGTTATGTAACATGATGCAAAATCTGGAATCAGTACTTCTAAAGCTTGTAACGTCAAATGCTGTTCCTGCGAAGACATAGAAGGAAAAATGACCTGTTGTCATTACTGCAATTGACAAACCACAATAATTTGACATTTTAAAATAGAATAGACAGCTGTATTTGAACTGACTTTCTTTCTGAATAGATAACTGAGAAACTTAGGTTCTGTTTTATAAGTATTTAATCCGAAAAACTCCGAATGTTATATTTTTTGCTGCAACCGGAAAACAAATATATCCAGTCGCAAGTTTACAAGTGATAGGCTTCACCCAATCAAAATTTACAGGGACAGATTTTCACTTACTACTTATGCACAGCTCATTTCATGGGGATTAATGAAACACACTTTAGTTCATTTCGATGATCTTCCAACCGATATCTAAACATTTTTACCTGAGTTGCAGGGAGTTTAAATGATTAGAATCTAGGAGTTTCTTCTCACATCTAACTGTGTCTAATACATCCATCTAATATCTGTTATTCGGGAAATTTCACTATCAAATTTTGTCTGACTACTTATTTACTTACCAATTGGTTATATTATCAATAGAAAACTCCAAGCGCTAAATACTATCCAAATAAACATGATAATTATATTCAAATTAAACATATTACACACAGATCTAATGTCTCTCGGTATTCAATACCACATTTTTTATTTAGGTTTCAATGAGTTAGTCCTAAGTTGCTGATCGAACTAGTCTCTTAAAGAAGCACTTTATAATTTGGGTACCTAATATCGGATAAGTTACATCAGAAATCTCAAGAACTTGTGGAAGTACAAAGTTCAAATAGATACCTACAAAATATTCTTCTAACAAACCGACACATCACTCAATGGTTTAGTACTGCTTAATTGTTTGCTATGAAAACTCTAAACCTGGAAGCATTTCAGTTTAAAAAGCATGAACTTTGAGGTAGCTCCTTCCATAAACGTCGAAAATTGCAAGCAATAGCCCTATTGAGTTCCAAAATATTTATGTTGCTTACAGGTTAGTAAATAAAATTTCACAAAGTTGCGGGAAATGATGTCATCTTTAGCAATTAGATCCACAGCCAAAAAAGAGTAGTTTCTACTGTGACATTTTGTTATTATTGCGGCTGTTTAACGTTCCTATAGTCAATATAAGGTAAATTGCAATGACTGGGCAAGTGGTAATAGTCACACTACAAACAGCTCCATGCGTCCTGTTAAGTTTTAGTGCAGCAGTATAGCATAAGTTTTAATGGTGTTTTATAACGCAAAGTATAAGTGAAAAACACTTCTTCCAAGCATCTAATGCATAAAGTTCTATTATTTTAATCAAAGTAAAAGTCTACTACGGTGTCTTAAATATATACGGTCAACTTTTGCGTGTACAGATGGGAAGATATTTGTAGCTTTTCTGATATATTCGGGGTACTATAACAACTTTTATGAAATTTGCTCAAATACTATATCTTTTTAATGTACGTACATGCTAGTAAAGACACTTATCTTTGAAACCATAACTATTGTTACAATAAATATCATGAATGATGTGGAAGTCTTTATTTTCCATTGCTTATTGTAATTCATTTTTTCAGGGCAGAATTATGCCATCAAAGCCTGTATTTCTTACTTGCCATGATTTGGGCTGTAATCGTGAGTTATTATTTAATAACTATTTTGTATATTCTGAGAGGACAATATTCACTAAAACACCTGATTATCAATTGAATATTATTTCTTAATTCATCAAAGTTTCTACTTTGTTCGCTGGAACAGTTATAATTTTTATTGGAGTTGGTTGTTTAGATTTCATTCATGATAGAATCAAAATTAAAGTTCATTATGAGCTAATTAGTGATTCAGTTCTAGCTCATATAGTAAGCCGTAACTTATGATCCCTATGTGATGGTTATTGATTGTTATCCAATATCTGATTTGTAGTGTTACGTCAAAAAGTCAAGTTTAAACAAGTGAGTTACACTACTATACTAAAACTTTCTAAAAGTAGGTAGAATATCTACTGGACGTTGTAAGTGAACAGTATAGTAGGTGCTGCCTCTCAAACTACTTTATATTATTTCTGGTTTTAAAAGCCTCAATTAGAGCAAGTTTGTTTAATGGTACAATGTTTGAAATAAATGCGTTACATTGGGATTTGATTGACCCATAGTTTTAACATGGTATACTAAACTCTGGGATGTATATATATATATATATAGATTCATTTTTTAGAATGGTAAATGAATCCATGAATCATGGCTAACCAAATTATATACATAACGACTTATGGCAGTATTCAGATACATTATAATAATAAACTTCAGATGTTATAGCAAATGCATTCTAAATTCCGCTATTAATAACCACTAAACTCAGAGTGTCACTTCACTTATTCTAACTGAGATTATCTGCGCTGCTTTCATTGTCCAAGTGTGTTGTACTCAGATATTTCGAACAAATTTTTGTTTATTTAACTAGCAACTTCTAGATAATAGAGCATAATTCCCACCAAAAATTTGATAGTTATCAGCTGTCTGACATAAATAATTTCAGCGTAGCACACCCCAAAGAGACTAACAAAAAGCATAAATATGGCGGAATTTAACTTTTGAATTGTGATTTTTAATAGGAGCAATAATTCGTATCACTTACTGGATAACCGAACTGAAAGATATCCGAGATTTTATGTTTAGATATACAACAACTTGATTATATATATATGCCTTATAAACAGGAATTAAAATATATCTACTTGTTGAATACCAAGAAAAAAATTTAATTAGTTTTCAAGCTATGAATTCTGAATCTTAAGCGTTTCATTTTTGAAAAAAATATAACATGACATTTAGTGAAATGATTTCTCTTATCTACTTGAGTTTGTTATATTAAAACAGATAAGATAAACAGAATTTTAATTTAGAATGACGTGCGAAATGAACTTTTTAAAAACAATTTTTTGCAAACGTGTAAAAGGTATTTGAACTTTTTTAGTAATGGGCTACATTGGGGTCCGGCATATATACTTCTTAATTGAAACTTATCAAATAAGTCTACCTCAATCCTGATGTTGATGTTTATGCTATAAAAGCCAACTCACTGTCAAATAAACCATTGACTTGTGGTATTTACTAAACTTTTAACGGATTTGATGTTTATGTATATTTTTTAGGGCTTATTGTTTTGACTATCTTTGATCTCACTTTATCGATTCCTTTCAGGACATAGACCATAGGTAGATAACTTTATCCAACATCTGTATAAGATTTCCATCTCAGTGAAAACATAAATGCTAGACATATACAGCTAACGAGCTTTATGAAGAATGAAATACTCATCCAGATTTTAATTGGTACTGACAGTGCAATTTATTGAGGCTGTCACATAAAGAAGTGATATACCAACAAAACTTGTAATTTTCAGCGTTATTTTTGTACAAGTACTTTTTTATTACTTAATTGGCACTTCAAGTTCAGATTATTTCCTGATTAAACAAGTAGAAGTGACTGTTTTTCTTTACCTTGTTAGTTAAATTACATGTCAAACTATACAATGCTTCTTAATTGTTTTTCCGAATACATTATTTAATGATAAGAGATGTAATCCTCACAAGAAATTCCTAAGTTTAATCGAAATTTGTTCAATGATTGTACACATCTAGTCAAATCATTATTTGTGTATAATGACGAACGTTTGGACGTAAAACTGCTTTTTGTGTAATAAGAATTAACCAGTAAAGAAAATTTAAATCTTATAACACTAATTTTAAGTAAAATAGTCCTGATTTCATTGAAAAGGTCATCGGAAGTTTCTCAATTAAACCATCTGACATAGATAATGTTATACCCTCAAAAATACTTATGTACGACAAATATGAAGTCAAGGTGCTTCACGGAAGTATTAGGCTACTCTATTGACATGACTAGATTGAAGTTGATCAGTGAAGTTTAGCTAATACTAGAAATTCAAGCTGCATAGAATTGGTCAACGTTCAAACATAAACTAAATTCATCAATCACGATAAACATAGTGTCAGTATAAGCTCTATGATTTCAGTAATAGATTATTTAGTCAGTATTAAAAGTTTTTGGATGGTTGTACCAAGTTTACCAATCTAATATGTACAGTTCATTAATTAGCGTAGGTAAAGAGGGAGTTTAGGATCAGAATTTCCTGTTGATAGTTTTCAGTAATCTTGTATCACGTATACTTGATTGTAATGTAATGCTTAATAATCACAATCCCATAACACAACATTAAAAAAGATCACTTATACTATATGACTCAAACAAACGATTCGATTATATCTCCAAAAAACGTGTCTTCCCTTTTTCTCTGTCTCTATCTCTTACATTTTAGTTTTGCCTTTAGAACACTATGAAAAACAATCAGTGTTCGTTGATAGTCAGGACTGAAACTGATCAGTCTCTGTTGAGATATGTGTATGTTTTTTAATAATGTCTGAAACAATATCCCTTAGGTTTTAGTCCTCATATGAATATTAACACATATACAGGAACATACAGTTTATTATTATTATTATTAGCTTTATTCAATATTATAATTTTGGTACAATATAGAATTCTCAGCGCAAAGTATTTCAACAAGTTTCCGTTTCTTTCTTCTTGGTCGGTCCTGGCGATAAATATTGAGGAATCGCCAGTTAGATGTTAGCAATCCAGTAAATGAACATCTGAATAATGTACATTCTTTTCGTTGTACATTGCCAGCAACCATATTGTCTCTTATTGAGTTTTCTGTAACTTTGACAACGAAAGGTTGTACACATTTCAGAAACGCAGCAGAATAGGTTATGCGATTAATAAACATAATGATATATTAAAACAAACAACAATAGATAACTTGTTGAAATATCTAGATGGCAGGAACAGGTAGCCCAGATGCTCAAGCAGGCCCAATGCTGAATAAAATTTAAAAATCATTAGAAAAGTACTACGAAATCTTGTATAGATTTAGTATAAATTAGAAAAATTGCTTAAAACTAAATATTAGTCAGTTTTATTTGTAGTATAGAACTTCCTTTAATTAATACTGTCCCTTCTTTGTTTTTTACCATAACTTTGTTTCTATTAAAAACAGTAAGGAATAATCGGTTACTACATGAATATGGTATTTCATTTAAATTCTTTGATATAAATCTCTATTTCTTCTTTCATTGATTTATGCTTAGACATTTTACTAGTAAATGTTATGCCTGACCATAAAAAATTACGTATATATATATATATATTACATTGAAGATAACATAGTTTATAGTAGACATCTTGATATGCCTATATGTGTAAATAAAACATTCGTAGTTTCTTGAGTATATGAAAGCCTAATTGTAAAACTTTTCTCTTTAGGTTGAAATGTAAAGTTGTAGGAGTGACATCCACTAGGTTTTATTTCTATGCTAAACTACCTAGAATTTCTTTTAACATTTGTTTACTACTCTCCAAATTTTCAGGAATAAAAGTTATAGTTTTAACTTCAAGCTAAGTAAATTCTTTAGTGGCAACTGTCTCAGGATAGCAGTAAGCATTTCGAAAAAAGTGTATGGGAAATTAGGACTTATTCAGTAGTTTGCATTCATCCCTTCAACTAAACAGTAATTATGTATTTACTTATTAAATAAGCTTTTTTCTCTGTCTTCGTTAATTATAATACCGGAATGCAAATAAATATTACAGAGCATATTTGTTGAACACATTTTGTTAAATAAATATAATCGGAACACTTGATTATATATATTCTCTAACATTTATTGTATGTTCACTTGGTATTGTTTTACTTGAATCATCCCATTGATGTTTAGGCCTGCAATTGATCTTATTGGCATATGTGCATATTGAACGTATTGCCTCGATATTTCCTTAATTCATAAGCATCATATACTGTATATGTTAAATAAGGTCAACTGCTTCAGGCCACCTGTATATATACTGCTTAATAATAAGAAAGTTAACTCTGTTGAAAATTCCTTGAAATGGGATGAATTTTTTAAATGAATTAAACAGAAATAAGCGAATGTTCTACTAGTTTTCCTCATATTATGACCTTAAAATATTAACTGTCTTAAAATTATAGTGATAAATGCTGACTTGATTGTTAGCATTGTTGTTATTGTCTTCCTCTTATTATATATATTTTGTAAAATAATTCTAAGTGGGAGATCGATTTGTTTATTTTGTATTGACTTTCCGTTTCGGTTATTACTTTCAGATCAATAAATGCATTAATTGACAAATGCCCTACGAAATAAATCGTTTCTCTCTTTCTCTCCGCCTGAATCTAATCATTTTTATGCTGAAATGAGAATATCTAGGGCACTAGTACGAATTTGTAAGAACGAATTTCAATATAAACACCCTCATTGTAACTATTTGGTCTAAGTTAGTTTTAATTCAGACATTTAAATAGTACCCAAAGGTTATCAATTCAAGCCTAACTAATCTCGGAAAATTTTCAGGAATATTTCTGAAGTCAATCAATTCATCGTCGACAATTCAGGATCTAGGACAAGTTTCAATTCGACAAATATTGCCATGCTTTACAATGATAAGAGATAAACAAGCAAAAGACCGGAATATTATATATAACTACATAAATGGTGGCGGTATACTTAATACAGAAAACGTAATTGAAAAAAGTCCGAAAAAGTCTGAAGGTTTCGTAGGAAGTGATGGAATTTCAGCCCCTGTATTACTAAAAACGATCATCAGTTATGTAACCTAAAATCTGTAGGCATAACTTATGATTATTTTGATAGATTAAATCAAGAAGTCTGCATATGCATACATGAGTTAGGCCATTATGTTTTCATCTGGCTATTGTTACCCATCTGTAAACATACTATAATAGAAAAAACAGTACATTTTAATTGACAGTTGAGAATATGTTGCAAACGTTCTGGCCACCTGACTCAATGACGCCTCACCGTATATAAACCAGCTCACGATTTTTATATATTACTCCTATACGGAACCTCAGCATTACTGACTTGTTAATTACACCCTGGGGAAACGATATGCTAGTCATGAAATACTTGAAACATAGGTATGCTTTTTTAGATATAATCCTTAACCCCTGTCAATTCGTTCAATATGAATAAAAGATTATCTTCCTGAAATAACTACAAACGCTGATCATTCGGTGATAACAGCGTTATTATATGTGGTCAAATTATAAACCAATCAGTGCAAAAAAATATTAATCACAATATAGCACACAAAATCCGACAACTACTGACCATTAACCTATGAACACAATTAAATTTATTCAGTTGAATGCTAGTCTCAAGATGACGTGGAGATTTCTGATTCATTATTTTTTACCAGTAATAACAAAACACACTACATACTACTGTTCTCGGTTATTTAATTAAAAAAAACAATAATAGATGATATCAAAAGTAGGTACATGTTAATTAATATCAAAAGTTTATAACATCCAACCATCTATATGGTCTTGTGCATTTACGAGGTATGTTATGGTCAACATTTTTGACCCAGACTCTGTTTTTAAGTTAGTCAAACATGTAATTATTTCTAGTAAAACCAATTCTTCTTCTTACCTGAATATAAGTACTTATATATTTGCGGCCAAACTGTTTGACTGTGATGGTTTAAAGCGTTGTTGTTTGTTTTTAGAAAGGAAGCGTTTGCTGTTAGTTAAAACTATAGCTTTCCTTTGCCAAACAGACTAAGAAATTCTTGGAAGATAGATGATGCTAGAAAAAATTTTATTTCAGTTCAGGTATGTTAAGATTTACGTCATCAGCATCCCTAAAGAGATTAAAAATCAAGCATTGAAATGTCGTGGCGTTTGTGCTATGCTAGCTTGAAAATTTCTAGATGTTGATAGCTTTCATTAAAAAGTACCAGTATAAAATCATATTCATGAAATTTTCCAGTTATAAAAATTTATCAGTTGAAGATACTACATTCAACAAATTAGAGATAAAGTTCAAAGAAGTATTTTTTATATATTCCTAGTTCATCTTAGATTTCTATAGAGTCAAATAAGATTGCATCATAATGTGATTCGAGGTTACGTATTAGTCAGGGTGTAAGAGAAAGCTAGAAATAATTTACGAGTCAGAATTATGAAAGATAATTATCCAGTTGACAGATATGAAGAGAAACGAAAGGATAAAAAAAGCTATGGTAGTAAAAACGACGTACATTTACATTTTAATTCCATGAAAAAAGAATATATTTCCCAAAAATGGTAAGAATTACAGACTGCATTTATTACTTCAATATGTTACTAGAATTCCAAATTACTTGAGAGATTATTCTGCGCAAACTAACTTCTTATAAAGTACATGGTAAATATCCCATAAATTTCTATTACATTATATCAAGTAAGTTTAAATTTTGTAATGAAGTGATTATTTAGGTCATAAAGTGAGATTAAAACCTACAGTCTAATTGTATCATTTATCTACATCAACTTTTATAGGTAAAGTTAGTTTTTAGTCTTTAATGTTATCGAAACAGATTCATTATTTTATCAATCACACATCGAACTACCAAAAACAACACTTGGATACTTAAATTCTATAAGTGATTTGATGTTCAATACATAATGTTCTAATATGAAGTGAAAAAAAGGTGATCGATCAAAAACACTGTATCTAGATTTCATGCTAGTGTACATTTGTATATGAAATAAACATTATTTCTTTAAAAAACGTGTAACATTACTCGATCTTAAAAGCTTTTAGTAATTTTTCCTGATAATAAACACTATAGTAAATATCTTGTGTTAACATTATATTCTGCATAGAACATATTATATATATATATATATATATATATATATATATATATATATATATATATATATATATATATATATATATATATATATATATATAAGGTGGCAAAACAATGTTAACCAAATTGATTAGTTTTACCTACATTTAGGATTTCTGAAAACTATTTGTTATATTTCCAAACGAAATCCATTTAATTGATTTTAAGAATCCAATAGTTTTAGAAGGAAACTACAAATTTCATAATCATGTGACATCTTCCTCAAAATTCCGTGACAATTCATTCTATTTGAAATAATCCATCTATAAAGATGAAAAATTTGTGGAGATTCTTTGACTGGTAAGACTAATTTGTAGGGACAAACTAACAACCTTATATAATAGTTTTGAGGTTGATGGGTATAATTTAAGTAACCTTTTTAACTACTGGATCTATAGCTTCTAATTTTGGCAAAAGTCTAGGAAAAATTTATTTAAAAGAGAAAAGATTATCTTAAAAATCATTTTATGTGATTGTAGTAAGGAATTAAAGCCAACGAAATTTCAAGATGAAGTTGATAATTTTATTTCCTGGGATCAGCCATTATTAAGTTTTCACGATCTGACTCCTTTTTCACTTTTTCGAAAAAGACTCTTAAGTAACTGATAACTTTAATGATGAAATTGATTTTACAAACACCAGTAACCGGTGCAGTTTCCTCTGTTGATATAAGCAAAATTATAAATGTTCACTGGTTCATTAATTAATGTGACACAGTATTCAATAAATAAATTTTTTTCGTTGAATAGCTTTATGTATGCCATGAAGAGAGGTTACATGTTAAATATTATAGAGATGATAAATGAGAGCTTAATAGGTTTTATTTATACTCGTGAAACTGAATATAATTCTGGCTTATTCCACAATACTTAATTCATTAGTTATCAAAGCAAGATACTGACTTCGTTTTTATGATCGTGGAATTTAGTCCCAGGGTCTTTTATACGGCCAAAAATATGTGAGAAAAAAAGAGCGGGGATTAGTCTGTAACCAGGAGTTTGGTAATAAACAGTAATTATATTGAACTGCAATCTGTTAGTAAATATGCTAATTTCGTGGTTTGAGATCACAAAGACTATAGAATTTAGTGACTTGAGACATTTTAAGACATGACTTGGCGCAAAAGCCAGTGACAATACTACTACACCTAAACAATATCCATCTGAATCGTCTTCCTGTTTGACTTCCACTGTTTCAATATATGTTAACTGTTCATTTTTGTATTGGTTGTTTGAATCTTCCCATTGACGTTTAGGATTGCATTTGGTCAGTCTCTTGTTAGCATATGTGCATCCTGTGAGAACTGCCTTGATATTGCCTTAAGTCACAAGCATTATAAGCAAAGATGATGGTGGCTAGAAGTAGACGGGTCGCAAATAAAGAGGAATGCACGTCCTGGGTTTCGCTGCTGGCCATTATTTTCTCTGCTTATATATTAGCTGTGTTCCCTGTTCATTTTTATGACACAATTCTCACTTCTCTATTTCTACAAAAAATTCTGATTTTATTTTGCATGTCCCGTTTTTAGTCGTATATTTTATTAAAACGTTTTTCTGTCTTATAAATTAGGAAGTCAAAAATATTGTGTACACGTAAATGAGAATCAAATGGATTAGTTTATCTTAGTAAATGGATTACTTGTTGTAATCCCATTTTATGAAAAAGTAATCTTCACAAGGTTGTAAAAACCCTGAACACGTTGATATATTTGGTGGTTCTTGTGAGATCTGATAGTTTTAAATTCAATCCTTTGGAAAGTAGAGGCTGCGTCCTACTGGGATATTTTAAATGTAGAAAAATATCTGTCAATTATGTTATAGTTGTAGATAGTTATTCAGGTGATATAATTTCTTCAAACTATTTGCAAAACAAAAGAACTGGCATATCTTTACTATACTAGTAAACCAACCAGATTCAAGAAATACTGGCTTTATTTTTTGCGCAAAATTTATTAAGAGCTAATTAAAACTTGCCCATACTTTGTTCTTATAGAACTCAAAATCGACAAATGTATCTGTTGAGCAACAACATAATAAAAATGGCAAGTTTTTAATGTTGATGTACAAGAAACACGGGTTCCTGATGTACATTATATATGAAATAGTAATTACTCGTTGACTGCACCGGATGTAACTCAAGATAAAGTTAAGGGTGTTTGTGGGGTCCTTCGAGGTCCACGATGCATCAGGATATAACCGATACAGAAAAACTATTTATTTATATATGGTGTAACAATCCGGGACCATCATTTGTACACATAATCACAGAGCATTTCGGTATATACATTAATAATGTTGAAGCACTATGGTTAAGCTTAAAGTACTATATTCACCCCCATAAAGGCTTTAAGATTAAAATGACACAGATTCACATGAACGAGTTTCCATACCGATTTTATTATCGATGAATCTAATGGTAGATATTATTAAGTTTATTAATTGTGTAAAAAGTTATTATAATTTCGAACATGTATGGTTCAGTGTAGTAATTTGTTCGTTATTCATATTATCTGTATTTTGATTAACTAATAATTGAATTAAAGTTTACAAGAGCACTTTTAGGTTAGCTCAGGGTCTTTGGTATAGTTTTGTTTCACCTAAAAATCTTCATAAGATAACTTATTGAGTAGAATCTTTCAGCATTTTCATTTAGCGTTGAACTATTATTTCGATAATGTAATAAGAAAACGAAGATTATCAGAATTATGTCATATATTAGCGTAGTACATTTCGAACAATCTGATCACACATATACTTGTTAAGAGCATTTATATGTAAAAATAAAAGATCATCTAGACTAGAAATAGAGGGTAAGAAGAGATAAGGATAATAATAAGAGTAGTAATAATGTGAACACAATTCGAAACCCTATCACTCTGGATAATAAGTCAATATTTACCAGGGTAGGTTTAAGGTAAGAACAAACTGCTCTTATCAAGTATATGTGTGATCAGATTGCTCGAAATGTATTGCGCTTATATATCACATAATTCTGATAACCTTCGTCTTCTTATTACATTATCGAAATTTATCAAAGGGACTAATTGCTTTGAATTATTATTTCTTTTTTATTCTTATTTATTGAATAATAAACAATTCTCTTCAATTTGAATATATGCATTTTTAAAAATATTTTGATGTTATATAATTTGAAATTTTGTAGATTGGTTAAAATTAGAGATTAATACCGTTGGACGCCGGCTCAGAGGTTAAGCGCTCGCGCGCGAGACTGATAGGTCCTGGGTTCGAATCTCGCGGGGTGCGGGATCGTGGATGTGCACTGCTGAGGAGTCCCATACTAGGACGAAACGGCCGTCCAGTACTTTCAGGTTTTCCATGGTGGTCTAGCTTCAATTGACTCATGATTTCAATCTGTGAAATTTCTAAAATCTCCACAAACCCCTTCTGATGTAAATAATTGTTTGTTTTTTCTTCAACTTAGTTGTCTGAAGGTAATATGTTTTTTATTCAGTGATTGTTGATTTTTCAACTGTAATTTATCTAAGGTTAGCTTGTTCAATAAACTTCTCTTAATGTATGATCTTCATAAATATGCATTTGTAAAAACACATTCCTATTTATACTGTAATATAATGTTCACGAAACCCTATATTATAACGAGAAGATTGTTTGCAATATCGAGGCAATACACACACGATGCACATATGCCAATAAGAGGCTAATCAATTATAGTACTAAACATGAATGGGAAGATTTAAGTAAAACAATACAAAGTGAATCTAAACTTCACCTTATTGCACAAGCAAGTGGCTATCAGAACTCAGTAGCTAAGCGGATAACGCGATGGCATTTAAAGCGAACGATACTGAGTTCGAGTCTCAGAGTGAACATCAACTCTGAGATGCTGGTACATCCAGTTGACGAGTCTCAAACAGAATGAAACGCGCGTCCTGGATTTCACTGCTAGCCACTATCCATCTTTGCTTATAATACTTGTGAATTAAGACAATATCGAGGCAATATGCATAGTATGCACATATACCAATAAGAGACTGATCAATTACAGTCTTAAACATCAATAGAAAAATTCAAACAAACCATATCAAGTGAATTTGTATGTTAACTTTCATTGATTCTAATAATACAAAACAAGATACAATAATTATAATTGAACAATTTAACTTTGACGACTTTGTCATATTTTATTCTTTAAAGAAAAATTAAATAAACTGTTAAAATATTCTATTTTTATTTTATACTTTTTATTGAATCCAATACATCTTGTTTTAAAATACCGACTAGTCCATATGGATCAAATATGGGGAAAAAATTTTTTTTATTTATTTAACAAAGTATCCAGATTGTTATCATTGATTTGTAAGTTTTACTTTTATAGGAACAATTTTTGATTTCACTATTAACCAATTAATTTGTTTTTGAATGATAAGTTGATTGAATGTTCAATATTAAAGGATTGTTTAAGATTATGCAATATATCATGTTTAATTAATTAAATGACATAGAATTAAGATCTACCTAATATTTTTGCAGTGGTATCTGATACTGGTCAGTTGAACGATAATGAATTAATAAAGTAAATTGACCTCTCATTAATCAATCATGGTTTAATGAATCTAAATTGATCAATATACATCCTTATTTCTCTAGCTGAATTGAGATGTCGAGATTTTATGTCCAGTAAAGTTTAAGGAAATCAGGATTTGATTCTTTTATCTTCAATTCTTTTCTACTGGAAACTATCTTTATCATTAAACTAATTGACCGATGCTATATTTGTAAGTGTTGGAATCTTCCACTTGTTGGAAATCGCAATAGATCAGTCTTTTTTGTCATGTGTGTATCTTTAGTGGATTGTTTCGACTATGTTACTAAGTAGCAAAAATTGAACTCAGTAGTTGAGATTATAGTGCAATGGATGTTGTCAGTAAAAAAATACTAGGTTCAAGTTCGTTTGTGAATATCAACACAAATGTAGGTAAATCCAGTTGATGAGTCCCTAATTAAACGAAACGCACCTTTTAGATTCCAGTGCTTATTACTATCCAACTTCAATTAAAATAAATAATTGGCGGCTAGTAATACTCGTTCTTTTGTATTTAAACATGAACACAATACAAGTATTGACCCATTTTATCTTGTCATACTTCGTAGTAATATAAAGAGCGATGGAAAAAGTGACAAACAACGAAAAGAAAATTAAAAAAGTTTAAATGACAATAGCATAAATCATGGAACAATTTAAATGCTTGGAACAGTTTTACTTGTAACAAACCAGTGAAATTGGGCAAAGAAAAATACGAAACAACCGAAAATCTGATTAGTTTACCAGCCGTATTTTAATAGTTTTAGTGACCAAAGAAAATGTCATAAATTACTACTTCACACTGGTCGTATTCTACTGTTGTTAATTCTCAGAAAAAATCACATTTATCTGTGAACACACAGAAGTAGAACAAATGGTTCGTGATATTTAGTGTCGGACTAGTCTACTGATTTATTTATCTACATGGTTATCTTACAGACCCATGGATGAAAATCAATATTGAGATGTAGATACATCCAACTAATGAGTCCTAAATAGGACAAAACTCACTTCTTCAATTCCGGTGTTAGACTTATACCATGTGTTCTATACAGACCACGAAGGTTATTCACTGTCGTGTATAGAATAATGTGACTGACATTGAGTTCAGATATCTAAACTTTGGAGTCATTCTAAATCTTTTAAATCTATTCGTTTGAATTTCATTCAAATGTGTTGAAAAACACGTTATGGAAATTAAAGTTATATTTCAATATCTTACGCTGATGATTTTAACTTAAACATGCTAAATGATCAATTTCATTGAAATGCGACGGTAATTAATTTTGAAAATGAAACTGTTGTGACTTTAAGACCGGCTAGTTATCACGTGATTTATTCGTCAATCGAAATACGACTTATACTATCTTAGTACTGTGCCAAACCAATGACGTTCGACCGGTATAAACAGCCTAGAGTCCTTATTGGTTCTTTATCCGCCTTATCCAGTTGAGTCCGGAACACCAATAACAGCTTTCACTATGCAAATCATTTATTTCAAACATACTTGGTTTATATATCAGCCAAATAGGCCGCATCTCTCCATAAAACAGAAAATAACAGTTATACAAGATCAAACCAGAAAGTTGCTGTAAACGTGGGAGACGGTATTCAATAAACTTAGTATAAATTAAGAACAGTTAATAGTGTAATAATAATCTGTATGTCAAAATGGAGCTTATAATAAGAGGAATATGAATATACACAATCTAATTACTGAATCGTTATATAATAATTATATATATATATATATATAATATTAGTCCATTAATAGTTCTCAGGAGTTACCCGTAATTTAATCTTCACGAGGATATAACAGAAACGGTTAAAAAGAATAACTTTCTTTCTACTGAAATTTGATTTTATATTTTTTTAACAATGAGGATTATAAATTTGATTCATCTAATTTTTGTTTCTTTATGAGTTTTCTGTTTATATGACCTTATACGACATACATTTAAGATTTAATCAACTCTAAGTTAACCATTTCTGCCATTTATAATATCGTTTAATTCAATTTCAGTATTATAAACATCTATATACATACGTTCTGATGCACTAAAATTTATTGTAATATACATTTTAATGTGTGTTTGTGTAATTTGAATAAAAAAGTTAACAAAAACAATTGTTTGTCCAAATATTTCAATATTTTAATGATAAAGAATTACCAGGTAGAAATAAGAATACATTACTTATTCTAGTTAAACAACTCAGTCAGTCAGTAATAACATAGAACTTCGTATGTACGTACATCAGTTTGTGTTGCCATACCACATTAGAACAGAGATGCAGTTGTCGATTCAAATCCCGTAGTGGTAGAGGTAGTAAGAGTATAAGCAGTAATCGGAAACATTAGGACTTGAGGATGTTATTCAAGCAGTGTAATTCAGTGAAATAAATTTGGAAAGAGAAAAAAAGGACCATTAAGAATTCAGAAGATTAGGATGTGGAAGAACATAAAGAGTGGATGCACCTGCGTCATTGCAAACGATTTTGAGCCATGCCATCCAAGGTCTCTAACCATTGGTTACTATCATCAACTATTGAAAGTCAAGAAATAGGAGACAACTATTTGATTGTATTATAAAATTTCCCAGAGATGCCTCATTCATTTTGAGTTTTGTTGATAATCATTGATTAGCGAAGTTTAACCTTGTCAAGTGTAAGACAGTTTTTTAATGTTTAATTGCGGACATCACTCACTGAATTCTATTTATTAGAGATGAAGATTGTTTAAAATTTAAAAAGATCAGGTTTGACTTGAAATCAAAGAGTAACTGATAATAACTCTGTCGATCTGTACGTTAATTAATTAATTATTTCATATTAGATTTGATATGTTGATCCCAATATTATTTTTACTAGATAAATTAGATATATTAGGTCATAAGTAGTAGTCTATATGAAATATATTTTCTTCGACAAAACTAATAAATAAGCATGTATATCTATGTAAACCTGAAACACAAAATAATAAATATCTTTAAGTAGTAACTGTTTATATAGACTGAGATTTAAAGGGAGTGCATTAGCTAAGATTGTGACTTAATATTTAAGAAATCCTCTTCAGAAATTATTTGCTACAATAAAACAATATATCTAATTGGACAAACATTGGACAAACCACTGAATATGAAAAATAGTTCAACATAGTCACATCAGTGGAACAATTGGACGAGTTTGTAATTGATTTTTTTGAATATTAATCACCATAGATAAACAAGCAACAACTAAGGATAATGAAGAGTTCTTTAATTACTTAATTGAGGGATATAAAATATGTTGAATTGTATGTCCAAATCACCTTATATAACTATAAATTTACTGGATGTTGGGTGACATGTCTCAGAATGGTTCTCTGTGGCTCATGTGCATTCACTCTTTATTTTCGTTTATATCCTAAGTTTCTAAATTGTCTTATAAATTGTTTTAATTTCACTAATCTGTCTTAAATTATATCTTCATTGCATAATCTTTTCTACCACTACCAATACTGATAATACTTTTGCTAATCTGGGATTTGGCCTGGCAGTTTCATCTTATTATGCTGCTGGGGTATGGTAGGTTGAACCGATGTTCATAAGTACTAAGTTCTACTAGTCTTTTAAATAACTAACTGACTGACTGTGTGAGAATAAATGATACTAAGTTTCAAAAGAAATTTACGAAACTTGATTACCAATATAAACTTAATTTTTACTAAACATTTTATTCAACAGACTATATTGATTCACAAATGACCTGGCATTTCATTTTATTAATTGAACTTATTATACTTTTACTCACATACGTCTGTCTATCTATTAATTATTACATAACTTCTGTCACTGTCTCATTGGTTCATGTGATCTGCATTAAGCAATAAAGGGTTATATATATATATATATATATATATATATATATATATATATATATATATATATATATATATCATAAAAGCTTGGTCCACGTTGTACATTAAATAAAACCATTGAATTCACTTGATATTGTTTTACTTGAATCTTCCCATTGATGTTTTAGGACTGAAATTGATCAGTTTCTTATTGGCATATGTGCATACTGTGCGTATTGCCTCAATATTGCCTTAATTTACAAGCATTATAAGCAAAGATGGATAGTGGCTAGCAGTGGAATTCAGGACGCGCATTTCGTCCTCTGAGGTGCAGACACATCCAGCTGATGAGTCCCAAATAGGACGAAACGTACGTCCTGAATTCCACTGCTAGCCACTATCCATCATTGCTTATAAAACTATTGAATATTATAATAATAGCTGTACTTAAGCTTTATACTAAATCATTTCAGTATTCATTCATAATTATTTCTATTAGGAATTTTAAACTTTTCAATATACTACTAACTAATTTGTGATCAATTAATAAGTACTGATTTTATAAAATCATAATGAGTACTTAACAGAAAAAATTGAATTTTTAGTCTAACCAGAAAGAGAACTAAATATAAGGAAAGGAATATATTTAGAACTATCAGAAATATATATAATCCTCGTTTATATGAAGTTAAGTATATACATTAGTGTCGAGCAATTATAGAACTACCCTAAGCTAACTAGATTTTGTTAATTAATCTTAATTTATTTCTTCTAGGGATAATCTTAAGTATATTTTTCCTAATTCAAACTTCTGTATAACCTCCCTGGTTTTTCTTATTGGTTGCGATCATTTTTAAGGTTATGTTTTGTTACTAAATATATTCTCTTTCAATTTTAACTTCTTTGATGATTAACATTTTTCTCTACTCTGCTTACCTTTTTCTTTGTTTTATTATTGGGATAATTCTTATAGTATTGTATGTATGGGAAATATTACTATTGACTTCATACTAGTTCCAGATTATATCCGAAAAATCTTGCAATCAGGAAACTATCTTAGGTCAACTAAATTATTTATCATAATTTAACAATAATTAATACCATTGTTTTTAAGTTGTAAGCAATTGAAGAGAATTAATTAAATGGATAAGTCTATATTATTATGCTACGTTTATTCCTCTTCCTTTATTGAATTTAATCAATAGGAAAAAATTGCATAAAATAAATGTACTTTGGCTTTAATAAATAAAGATTAAAGCATCAAAGGATTAAATGAAACGAAACCGGAAACAATTAATAATAACAATATAAGTCGAGATGAAAGATAATTTACGTAAGATGGACATTTTATAATACAACGTAACTAAAACAAAAATCATAACTATATAAATAATAATATATTGAGATTTAGGTAAAAGTAAATACTGGATAAATTTCTTATATATGCACTGTTTAAGCTTTGTTTTATGGATGGACTAATCTTCTGTTATGAAGAGTTGGAAACAAAGATTTTGGGTGGATTTTTTAAAATAGAATCGCCATAGGTGTTAGTTAAGTAGTCATAGTCAGTTTAATGTTGAACCATCGTGTGATTAGTGCTTTTCTTTCAGCCTTGTAAGACCAAGCTGAAATATGTTCTACATATGTATGTTTAAAGCGAACGCTAGATATGAACAGTTTATCTTGTTTGAGTAAACGTTAGATGTAAGATGGGGTGACAGGACAAAGAAACATATCGTTCATGCAAACAGAAAATAATTTAAAGTCGATAAAAGTTACTCAGATAACGCCATATAATCTATCGAAGCAGTGTCTTATAATTACTTACGCTTATTTTGTAAATCACATAACAGAATTAATTTTCATTAGATCATTATTGTTAACTACTTCCAAAAGTACAAATAGGAATTTTATTGTTACGTTCACATAGGAACAACTTATAAATTATATATATTCATGTAATATATAAAATACTTGAAGTCCATTCCTTTGTTACAATTGTAAAAGGTAAATTATTGGAGTATAAATAAAATGTATAACATTGAAAATACTTAATATAACTCTCATTTGTAAAGAAATATTTTTCATATGATATAATACTACTATTATTCTTATTTTCAGTCTTGAATTATTCTATCAATTTTTATAATATTTAAAATGTTTTGAAAATAAATTAATTCAATCATTTTACACAAGTACAGAAAGTTCATTTTTCTTTTCATTTCTCAAATTAATTTTACTTCATAATCATGAGCTAAACTGTGAATAGAATTTAGAGAAAAACTAGGTTCTAGAAGAGAGCTTGTAGAGGTTACTGAACCTTAGTTGGACAATCATTGAAAACAGACAATCACTAAAAAATTGCTTCATTTTAGTATTGGGCTCTTGAACTCCACTTACACAAATCCATGAACTTCAAGCTTCTGGACGATGAGTTATCTTTAGACTCCCAAGCTATGGTTTATATGTCTTACTACAACTAATTTGCGATATTGCTCGACAATCTTCCAACTCCATATCTGAGTAACTTTCTCACTATTTAGATGGTTAAAGCTCACTGGTCACAGCTTCTCATCAAAATTCCATAAATCGTCTCTCAAAATTAGTCATTAGTAAGAACATGACAATCTCCAGTATAGAGAGTTTGTGGAGATTGTTGAATCCTGTAATTATTTTTAGGTACTTGAATAATTACTTGAGATTCAACATAAAATTTTTAATAAATAAACGAATTAGTCTGTTCTAACATAATCCAAACTTATAGATAACTTTGGACAGTATTTTGATATTATGTTTTTACAGTAAACCCGCAAAGAATATATTCGTGAATGATTGTTCAGGAAAAAAATCAATCCTTTTAATATATATATAGATTGAATGACTGCTTTAACATCACCTTCACTTATCTGTCTATATCTTAAATGCTTGGGTGATAATGGAATATTTCATACTATCAGAAACTCATCAGTCGGATGTACCTGAATCCAAGTGTTGATGTGCCCAATGAGACTCGAACTGCATGTCGGCTACTTTTAATATCACAGCGTAAATAAAGGTTATATTAAAGTATTTTTTTGAACAAGCCAAGTTTTTGTCTGAAACTGATACATTTATTCCAGTTTTAATAACGGAGTCATGATAACGTTTTTGAACGGACAATATTTGTATTACACTAGGTAAATAATTTTTAGCTGTCGTAATTCAGCAGAGAGCTAACACTGTGTGTGCTACTTATATTGACACAAGTAGTATATGATGTTAGTCGTGAACAAAATGTCTGGAAGCAGAGAGACAACAGGATCGAACTGTAAAGAATGGAAACAGAATGCAATTTGTATGCAAATGCAAGAACAATGAAGTCTGAGTCATTTTGGAGACAATTGATGGACATTTTGCAGATTAAGTGTTTACTATATGATTGTTAGATTTTATTAACAAGTCCTGTAATTTCCTGTTCAATACATTCGATTGTCCCCACTCGTGTTCTGTTCACTACAACACCATAAGTGATTAAGATGATAATATGTTAGTATTTAAACATAAACATATCAAAATATTTTCACAATAAAGTATACATAAATTTAAGTAACTGAAGTTAAAGTTTTTGAAGTAGTATCAACTTTTTACAAACAGGAAAATGTGCCGTTGGTAGGAGTGAGTTTTCATGAAAGTCGGGATTAGAGTTTCATATAGCCCTCCATCAACTATCTAAATGTATACTGCTTGCACTACGCTGTAAGATCACGTAAATGAGAGTTAATTTGCATGCCCGATTGAAAGAGTACAATAATCTTAGTAAGAATTTATGTCTTATTGTTGATAAGTAAGATTGAAATTGATCTGTTGCCGATTCTTTATTTTCATTCTGAATAAATAGAAGCTTTTGACAAAAGGTTGTATTGAAGTAGTACATCAAATCTCATTGAACAATTAAGTAACTATCTGAACTCAGTAGCTCATTAGACAACATGCTATAGTTTGAAGTAATAGGTACTTTGTTTGAGTTTTAGTATGGATACCAACACAGCGGTGCAGGTATATCCATCTGATGAGTCCTAAAAAGTACTAAACGTGTGTTCCAGATTTTACTATTAATCATATACTCAAATACAATAAAACATTTTTATTACTCTCTTTTTAACCAAATGTCATTTAATTGTTTTACAGTCCAATAATTACATTATCCCTTAATAAGTTCTTAACATACGGATTAAATGAATTGAATATTTATTTACCGTTCATTCTAAACACTTCGTAATGTTTGGAAGTATCATCATTAAATACATTTTATTTTGTATAAATAACAAACTAATCAATAGGTTTAGCCTTTCTTTCCAGTGCAATTATTTTTACTGTAATTTCATTCACCTGATTTTACACACTGCCTTTTCTTCCATATTTCTTTTCTGCATTTATGATATCATCATCATATTTTACATCCATGATCTATCTACTAAATACAATATGCTTGGTCTTTTTTTTCTATAATTCCCATCGTCTTTATCAGTAATCATCATCTTCTTTGTGTCCAGTGTTTTCCAAAGATATTTGCGTGTATTTTGGTATTTATCTAAATGATAAACTTATTCATATATATATATATATATATATATATATACATCAAAGTTGTCTTTACAGCTACTGTTTCCAGCCTAATATATAAATTTTATTTCATTTCACTCTATTTCGAACCACATTTTATTTTTACACTATTCTAATTAGGGTAAAAGAAAACAACCGGATTATTATTATTATGGTGTGTGTGCGTATTTTTCAGACTATATTATACAATAGTTTCGACAGAAGAAAAATGTTATAAATTGTATTATCTGAATCCCTTATGGATGTGAACATGTATAAACTTTGGTTAATAATGTTGATTTGGTTATAAGACGTCTACTAACAATGATAATAATAACATTACCAATAGCAGGATATCTTTTAAAAACTGTTTATTAGTTTGCGAATCGATATTTTTATGCAGGTTTATGTCATGTATCCAAGCGTAGTCCCGCTTAAGAATAATAATGTAATTCGTGGAATGCTTTATCTTGACACGGTTTTTATATTTTCTAATCATGAGAACAGTTGAAAAAGTTATTTACTTATTATGAAACAGTCCTTTATACGTAAACTTTTAATATAGTGGTGATAACATTAGTGGTAATAATAATACTTATATTTATTGGTCATGGGGATCTGACCTATTATACAGTCTAAGCAGGTTGTTTATAGTCTAGAATTAACTTAAGGAGAACTATGAAATGAAGTTTTTATTACATTTTTTCAGTGCCTACTGATCAATAAATTGATTCTTAATGTCTCTTGTGATTTCAACAAATATTGCAACTTTTTACCATTTCTAAATAATCACTGTATAAAGTACTACTTATTTTGCGGACTTTTCTTTAGGATTTAAAATTTGTAGTTTATTCAAGATATGTGACGTAACTAATATCTCAATAAATAAATTCAAATACATTTAGGTGTGATAAAAATGCTGACCAGTGTGAGATTCAATATTCGATTTTTGATTAGGACCTTCTACTCTATATTTAACCTAAACTATTACTTGTATGAAACCTAAAGTCAATCAAGTCTTATTTTCAAGTTGAATTATTAGCTTTCTCTTGATAATTTGAAACTTATTTGTGAAAAATAGTCTTTAGACTTATCGCATTTATTGAATCTGCATACTAAAAAGTTGCTTTTTAATAAACTGTTGAACTTTTGGTGCAAATTGATGATATACTCAAAGTTAACAAAGTGTCAATTTTGCGTTCTTGCTCATGGGTAAAACCTGTCAAGAATCGAGAAACTGTATTTATATTTATATGCTAAATCTGAAAATTTAAGGCCATTAAGGTTTTATGGCTATCTAAACCAGAGTACTAAGAGTAAGATTTGAGTCCCCAATGGGATCATCAACGTTTTGAAAACGTTAAATGCTACTAGTTGAAGGTTTTAATAGAACAATCCAAAATTAATTAAAATTGTCCAATTATACCTAGTTTTTCCCCGTCTAATGATCAAATTCTAGTATTCTTTTAAATTATCCACTATTTACGCGGAAGGTTTGTGAAGACTGTTAAGCAAACTGACGTAAGTTAGATAACTGCTGGGATCCATATGTCACTGGATAACTGTACCTTCCTAGTATATAACCTCTTAGCTGTACATATTCACAAGTCTAACTGACCGTAATGGACCTTTAAGTTTCTCGGCGAGGCATTAACTTCAAAACCACTGATCTGGAATCCAATTGTTTAGATTTCTATATTCAGTCAACCATCTTGGGACCCAGGCAGACACCTAATAATGGCATTGGAAGATAGTTGGTCAAAATCGCTAATTGTTTGAAGTTAAAAATACAAACTGTTGGAGGCTGGTCAAGCATTCTGAAAGTTAAGGATTTGTCAAGAGATCTGAAAATAATGATTTCGATTACTTCCTTGGTTGTGGATAAGTCTCGATGAGAAGTCTGTTAGTAAAGCAAAATAGCTATCTAGTATTATTTATACTACATAAAAATACATAATTGAATGTAAACATTTCTACTTATAAAAGACAACTACAAGGTCTGATTCTTAGTGTTGAAAATATCCACTAAACTTGAAATATGTATATAATATTATTTGCTTATTTTGTCATTTTTAATACTTAAAACATTGCACGACATAGGTTTTTCATATATTCTGTTCTTGATAATAATGTCCCATAATATCTCAAGAGTATTTTAATTTTAAAGAGAGTAAGAACAAAGGTTGGTGCAGAATAATATGAATTCATTTTATTTCGTTAGGTTCTCATCAGCTGCTTACAACCTAAAATATTTGAAATTCAACGTTATTATAGATATTGACATACTTATACAACAGAGGGCGATGAAGGATGAATATATGTAACATAATGTGGTAAAGATTTCGTTAGAGTTAATGAGGTCATAAAATTTTTGTTTCGAATATATAGAGTTTGGGAGGGAAGGTTCCAGAAAACTGAAATAGTGATTAGAAATCATGGAATTAAAACACATTAGACGATTATGTAGTGAAGTAACTGAAAATAGATTAATGTTAATAAAGAGAGATATGAATTGAAATTGGTCAGTTATGAATGATGTAATTATAAAATTCAGAAAGAGTTGAAATGACGTAATAAAAATAAATAAAATAAAAGGGGATGGGGTGAATGTTACCAGGGCAAAAAAAGATTTATTACTGTTCCTTTTTGTATACAAAGATCTGGTTTTAAACGTTTGATTGCTATTGCTTCAGCAAATTTCAAAAGGTTTGAATTTGATTGTTTGTTGATCACCTTGAAGGACTTCAGTATATCGACTTCGGGTCCTGTGTCAAGGAGATGTCTTGCGACAGCGCTGCTAAATGCTTTTAGTCCGTTTGATCTCAAACTGTTCGGAATATGTTCTTTGAATCGGACGTAGGCTCTCCTTTCTGTTCTACCAATGTAACTGCTTTTGCAGATACATGTAAATTTGTATACACAGTTGGTGGTAACATGAAAGGGATACCTGTCGACCTTTGATTGTGTCAAAGAACATGTCGTTTTGGACAGGACAATCAATTTAGCTGCAGGATATGTTTTTGTCAGTGCAGTTTTTAGTCTCATATTGATTGACCCTGTGACATTATCGCCTTTGGGTTGAAAACACATGTTACTGGTGGAAACTGTTTCTTTTTTTCAACTATGTAGTCTGACATATTACTTGAATTTGGTTATTTTGTACTATTTAGACATGCTAATACCTTATTATATATTGATGACATCAAGATATGTATTGAAGTTGCATTTTTTGTATCTTTTAGTCAGACAAACGGAAATATAGGTTACTGATTTCCTGTAGGCCGAGAGATGGAATTCCACTTGGTTCTTAAATTTACATAAATTGAATGTTTGATTCATCTCGGATACATTTTTCGGAGATTTTATTGAATAACTATATATCTATTATTCTGATTATTTTTAAACCCATGTTTTGTAACTTTTAACTATAAAGATATGAGTAAAGAATTTACTAACTAGGTTATTTTTCTGTCTGGAAGATACATAAAACAACAAACCAAAATAAGCTTAACCAATAAACGTTTAGTTGTTCTGGACTAGTTCATTTAATGTATCTATCTTCAGTGATCTGTTTGTTTGTGTATAATTTTTTTGGAACTTCTGATAACCCTTGTTGTTAAGAAACGGTTTGTACATAAAATGATGTTTAATCATTAACATAGAGAATGTAGAGTCAGGATAAACTTGTTCTTAAAAATACTGAGCCGACGCCTTCATCTTTTCGCTCAATTTTCTAAGATAAGTGTGAGAAATCCATTCATTACAGTTCTGTTGCTAAGATGAATTCCGTTATATTATTCTGAAGTTAATGATGGACTATAGTTATTTTATCGGATAGTGTCATCATCACCAGTTACCTTTTTGTTGAAATTAATGCAAAGAAATAACATAGTAAACATATATACTCAAGCATTCATTTAAGTTGTCCTCCATCTTTTATTTACTAATTTTAGACTATCAATACGAAGAATTTGTGGTACATTCAAAAATGCTTCCAATTATGCAACGATCGACATGGGTTCATATTGATTTGCCAGGTCAAGGAGATGGTGAAGAAGAACTACCATCAAAGTAAGAAAGATTTGTAATCACTTTTTTATATTTATCAAGAAATCATATTTAAAAATTAAACAAAAAGGTTCACTTTTGTTCTAAGTCAATCAATTTTATGTAACGTACAACTTGTTACATATGTACATTTGTTCAAGTTATAATAAATTAGCATATTAAGTTGTCAGATTAGTAGAAATAATAACAGTATCATCAGTAATAAAAGTGATTAGGCATAGAAAAAATAAGTAGAGGAGGAAATATGGTTCATGAAATTAGAAATCTTAAAACAATTTGGAAACCTGAAATCTAAGGACGAACGAAGAGTGAATATACCTACTTCATTATAAATGATCCTGAGCACATCATTTAAAGTATCTAACCACTGGTTAAGATAATTGTATGGATTCTAATCATAAAGTTTCTAACGACCTACATGGTTTATTCCAAAAAATGCATGAACTGGTACTACATATCACTTTTACTGCCCTTAGATATTTTCTCAACTTATTCCTACAACATCTAACTACTCTTATCAAGATAGTTGGCAATTGGGTGCGCTTAATACATGTCCAGAACACCACAGGAAATACAAATAAAGACTCAACAATTTATCAATCATTTTTCCATCTTTATCTGGTACCTTACATCTAATCTCAGTAGTGCTTCCTACATGGCCTCAGTATTCCTAAGAAATACTCCAAAGGAATCTATGATCACACACTAGTAATTAATGAATGTCTATTTTTCAAAAGCCAGTTTTATGCTATAGAAAACGGTATGACTTTTCAGAACAATTTCCTACTATCATATAGAGGATAAGTTAGTCTAATAATATAAGTTGATTAAACGGTTAAATAACTTCCTGAAATAATTAGTCAGTTAACAATTATCTTGTAGTACGCGCAAAATATATTTATTGAAGTTCTATTATCAGTTATTAGTTTGTATTCTTTTCATTTTAAGAAAAAAATCAGTATAGGGTCGTGGAGATTATTAAATTCTTGATTGAGATCTTGAACCGACTGATGTTAGACCACCATTAAAAACCTGAAAGCACTGGGCGACCGTTTCGTTCTATTGTGGGACTCCTCAGGAGTGCGCAACCACGATCCCGCTCGCGGAATTCGAACCTAAGGCCCTAGTATTGCGCGCGGACACTTAACCTACTTGACCACTGAGCCGGTCGGCATCCAACGGTGTTAATGTCTAACCTCAAACGATCCACAAAATTGCGCGACCATCTTCCATTGTCTGAGGTAGATACCTGTCTCTACCCAACACGGAATAAGTCCACAGGTTAGACGTTCGCCCGCGAGGCTGAAGGCCCTGGGTTCGAATCCGCGAGCGGGATCGTGGATACGCACTGCTGAGGAGTCCCACAATTGGACGAAACGGTCGTCCAGTGCTTCCAGGTTTTAAATGGTGGTCTATCATCAATAGGTTCAAGATCTCAACCAAAAAAATGTCTTGACTAAAAGCTTGTACCCCATTCTTAATACATAAATTAATGTTATTCTAATTAAAACTTGATTCTTCTCATTAATATAAACAAATTATGCTTGTTGATGAATTTATTTCATTTTTTGATGGAACAGTGAAAAAAAACTTGATCTGAAAATCTTTTCATCTCATAAGTTCTTATTATTTATAAATAATTTGAAAATACAGTAGTTCGTGACCATTTTAAAACAACTGAACGTTAGTTAACATGAAAGAAGTACTCTGGTTATAACAATCAATATCAGTCTGATATTACGTGAATGTAACTAATAGGTTCAAAGATTAGGACTGGCCTATTACTGTTATACACTAAGCAGTAGTCTCTACCTTTAATTTGAGAGAGATTTATAATCATATATAGATTTGAATTTGTGTTATCTATTATCGGAGTCAAAGACCTATCTTCGCTCTAATAGATCAATTAATAATAACAAATACTATGTTGTATGAACCGTAATATTGATCTTCTTGATTAAAAAAGAAATTGAATACTTGATATAAACATCGATTTCTTAGTGATTCCAGCCGTATCATATCAATAAGAATCGACCATTAGGGAATTCATCTATCTAATTTACTGGGTGGTAACTTAGTAAGTGATCTACAATACTCAAGCAGTTTTAGGGAAAGTACAATATAGCATTAGTTACTAACTCATAACTGATTGAAGAAATATATCCATCTTGATCCATATCCCACCAGTACCACTAATATGTTCTCATAAATTAATAGAAAAAAATTTTACATCCAATTTCCACAGATTTCTACATAATTCATATCTATGAAGAAACTAATCTTATAATAGTGTAATGATTGGGTACCGCTGGTCTATAAGATGTCAAATTCTCAGTTTAGACACTTATTAATAATAATCGTATTAAGAAAACTTACATTATTTCTTGACTACCAAACCATGTCATTAATTCATTATGGTTTTTTATCTATCATTTGATTTAATAAGTGGGAAGTTTGTTATGTCATTGAATCAATTAAATAACTGTTACTTAATGTCACACACTTTTGTATCAAGGATAGAAAAAGTAAATTTATTGTCCTTAACTTTAAAATAATTCCGATTTCTAAGCTTAATTAGACAGGATTAAATAATTTCAAATACTCATTATCACCAATAAGTTTTTAATATTCTAAATAAAGTGAGAAGGAAAAGCCTTGGAGAATGACATAAATTCATTATATTTCAAGGCTTCTCATAAGCTAGCAAACAGCTTAAATTTACACTAGTAATGTTATAAAACATTTGTTATATACCATAATCAATGAAGCTTGATTGAAAATGACATATAAAAAACGAAACAACATATTTAACATAAGAGTTAACATTTGTTAGTATTGTAGTGCATGCTACTTATTCTGATAAATATACGTATTATGTAGCATCGATAGGAAATGGAATGCCTGACAGCAGAAGATTGAAATGAATAGAGCAGAAAGGAAATTGAAGAGCAATAAAAATGACAACAGGATTAGAGGAATAATGGAGTATATTATAGGCAACTCAAAGAAGATGTGCCAATGATGTATTTAATGCATGATTTTCATATTTTACGAAGGCACTCTATAATTTTTCATAAAACGACAAATTGATTTGCCCCACCTGAATTCTCGTTCATTACAGTACTTATACATTAAAGGTGAAGTTATCTAAGGAAAGAAGAGAAATCAAAAATGTTAATGAAATATATAAAACTTTAAAACTATTCAGAATGTTTACACAATAAATTTTACTTAAACAAACATACATTTTAACAGACATTATACACACTGAATACACAAACTTGTACAATACTGTTCAACAGTAATTAGAAAAGATCATGTGTTTAAGAAATAGAAGTTATGTCTTAAAAATATACACTTGGACCTTGAAAAAAAACACAAATACTCTGGCAAACTATGTAGCCTATCAAGTTGAAACGTTGAATCATCTGTAGTTGCGAACTAAACGGAATAACACAATTTCATAGTTTTAAAAGAACCCCTGTCCATGATAATTAAATAATTCATATGCAAATCATCGCTACCGAACTCAATGTCATTTTATGATTTGTTAAACAATTATGATAAATAAACCTATGAAAAATGTGAGTCGATTACGAGATAAACATCACCAATCAAAATGGAAGATTTCCATATAATATTAAGAAAAATAATAATAAAAGTTAAGAATAATAATCATTTAAAGTTGATTCAATAATCTGTAGGTTAAACACTTACTAAGAAACCTAAAGATGTTGAATTCCGTCCTAAGGTGAAATCATGAACACACACTGATAAATAGTCCCATAATAAGTTAGAATATCTGTTAAGTAATTCTTGATTTTTACTAGTTGTCGGTAAAGTAAAACTACAAAATATAAATCCAACTACAAAATTTCAACAAACAATTTAACCAGTTTATTATTATTCAAGTATAGTTGAATTATTTCTTAATTTATTTGATGTATACTGATATTTCACAGGTTAAAATCATGAGTCACTTGAAGCTAGACCACTGTGGAAGACCTGCAAGCACTGGACGGCCGTTTCGTCCTAGTATGGGACTCCTCGGCAGTGCGTATCCACGATCCCGCACCCCGCGAGATTCGGACCCAGAACCTCATGATTTCAACCTGTGAAATTTCTAAAAATCTCCACGAAACCCATTCTGATAATAATCAACTGCTCACTAGTGACTTACTTCAAGAGACACTCCTGGAGTTCTAGTGAGAAGCCGTTACCAGTGGAGTTCAACCAGGTCTATTGTGAGATATCAGCTCACTGAAGACAATGGTGTACGGTGGCCCAACTTCGTGGATTGGTTGAAGTTAGGCATCAACACCGTTGGATGCCGGCTCAGTGATCTAGTGGTTAAGTGCTCGCGCGTGAAACCAGCAGGTCCTAGGTTCGAATCCCGTGGGGTGCGGGATCTTGGATGCGCACTGCCGAGGAGTCCCATACTGGGACGAAACGGCCGTTTAGTGCTCTCAGGTTTTCCATAGTGGTTTAGCTTCGAGTGACTCATGATTTCAACCTGTGAAATTTCTAAAAACTTTCACAAAACCCATTCTGGTATACTGACATTGTTAAAATTTCCATTAACATTTCACTAGTATTGTAGTAAACAAAACACCAGTGGAGAAAATCGAATGTATTTAACACGAAATTACAAGACTTGCTATTAAAATCTAATAATCATGTAGTAGACGCTTAATCTGTAAAATGTTCATCAATTGTCTTAAAATGACTCAGACTTCATTATTCTTGCATTTTCATACAAATTGCATTCTGTTTCGATTCTTTACTGTTCGATCCTCTTATCTCTCTGTTGCCAATCATTTTGTTCACGACTAGTATCATATACTACTTATGTCGATATACATAGCACACAACACAGTATTTCTTTATTACTTAAAAAATATTATTTCAATGAATTATTGTATATCACGGGAGTATAGTTTATTTATTTCTTGATATTAACTGTATTCTGTTCTTCACAAGCAAAAAGCTCATTGATCATAGAATAACATATGCAAACGAACAATATCAATTTCAAGTTCGATTATCAGGTTTTAGTATTTATGCATGTATGCAGAAAAATATTAAACTAATCGAACAAGTCTATGCGTTAATGATAATAACCAAGTAGATTACATAACTGAACATAATAAGTAAGCATTCATTTATATTGCTTGTTTGAATCCTTCCATTCATGTATAGGAATGCAAGGGATTAGTCACTTCCAGTATATGCATATCTTTTTTGGCTAACTCTGAAATCGATCACTAGCTGCTATCTTACTCTGTTCATAATTTCAAGGCAATCCACATAAAATGCACATACATCAAAAGAGACTGTTCGATTTCAGTCCTAAAAATCAATGGGAAAACTCGAATATCCAATACAGTGATGAGTTCAGTTAATAATAAATATTTTTTTATTATATCCGAATGAATAGAAAACTTGTATTTCTGGCAATTTGTAACTCTGAAGAAGTGGCTTAAATTAATTTACGAGACTTCAGAGATACAATTTTTCTACTCATTGGGATATAACAAAAAATATGTATTCATTACTAACAATTTCAGTTTGTCTGAAATAAAAAACTAGTATTCTGCAATGCAGACACATCCATCATATGAGTCTCAAATAGGATGAAACCTGTGTCCTGGATCCCAGTGCTAGCCTCCATCTGACTCTACTTATAACAAGTAAGAAGTATGAGTTGATAATAAGATGACAGATGTGATAATAAAGTTTCACTATGGAAATTAGTCCAAAATTCGGAAAAATTGACATCGAAATAACTATCATTAGAAATTATTAAAATCCCGTGATAAAAATTTTCAAAGAATCAGACCGCGAGGAGTATACTCGAGCAAGAAGTAAAATAAAGTATACGAATAAAGGATATGGAAAACAGTGAAGAGAATGATGATTAGAAAAACAGTTTGTTAAACCATATCCAAATTAGCAAGGGACGTCAGTGTAAAACTTCATACAAATCGTTTGTTTGACAAACTTGTAAAGTAAGAATAACAAGAAGTGGAGAATGGAGTGAATTTATTACTCTACATTTTCCATATACACAATAACTTTATTAACATACAGTTTCATGAGCTTTCATACCATCCATCTTTTAAAAATAATAATTCAACTGAATCATTTCTTTATTTCCAGTTTATAGTTTTTATTATATTTGGCAGAATTATTTTAATCATGATTCATAATTCAAAATATTCTTCAACTCTCCAGCAGTTTAGTCACTCAATTATTTACACCCCTGTATTTTCATACCATGCTACATTGTTATGTTCAACAGTGAAGTGTTTATGTAGATTATTGAATTACATAGTTAATATCAAGGGCTTACTTTAAGAAAAACTAGTTACGGGACGTATGTTTCGTCCTAGTAAGGGACTCTTATTCTGGTGATTTATTATTACATTTAAATTCCAATTCAGGATCTTTAAACCACCCAGTTGGTATTCTTTGGTTTACATAGAAATTTTAACCAATTTGTGATATTGCTAAATTACCTTTCAATAACATTTGGTAAGTAGTTGGTAGGTTTATCGAAATTTATCATGGAATGATACTACATTGAAAAGCAGTGAAAGCGAATAAATATCACTAAATAGTTAGCCAAGGAATAAATCAGATTAAAAAAGAGGTATTATTGTATTCCTGACTAACTGGTTTAAAAAGTGACGTTTACAGTGAGCCAATATCACAGCATGAAGTAAACTTTATATGACATTCTAGTCAGGTATTATTAACGTGTACAAAACTAGATCAAAAAATTTCTTCAGTGCTTCATTGTTGTTTTCACTTCATGTTGAAAATCGTTATTTTGATTCAAAATTAAATAATTTTCAATATACTAGTCAATTGTAAAGGGGAAATCATTTTTATTTTCTAAATCAGTAAAATTACTTCCAAGTTTTCAGATATATCTTTGACTTCAATTTTCATCAGTTATGAAATTTTTCTTCAAATCAGTAGGTTACCTGAAATCTACTTATTTGACATATTGATCAATATTTACGTTAGTTTTACACTGGGAATGATCTATCCATAATCTTCTTTCTGGAGAAAAATGTACCCTAGCTGTGGTCCCGTTTTTTTTGCGTATGTATATGTGTACTTGTATGTTATTTTTAAATTGACATATTGTGTCATATATGTGCAAATGTTTTTTTTTAAGAATTTACTTCTTTTCATCAATAATTTAGTACTTGACTAATGATTTTTTATCTAACTGAAAGTGCTGACACATATACTATGGGATATTTCATGCAAACTAAGTTGACCATATGACTTAACCATATCAATGTTAATGAGGATTTATCATAAGTTAACTGAATCTATTCAATCACATGTTAGCTACAGTTAAGGTCAAAATTATTCTGTTAAAGAAAAATGCAACTAAATTACTAGTCACTGAAAGTTTACTGAAAAAAGCATTAGTCACACATCGACATGTATGTAAATTTAGAATCCATTTTAGTTTGGTTAATCAAATAGTATCATTAGCTCTCAAGTGAAAAAGGAATCTTAAAACCGAGTAATCAAATCCACATTCAGTTACTGGGTTTTTCCATTTTTATGACATGTAAATTCATACTTTTAAAGAGGCCGGCACCTATTACAAAAATGATTACTATGATAATCGTCTCCCCTTAATTCAGTAACTGAAACATGATTTCATCTGATGCTATTATTATACAGTATTATATGCTGAAACTACTAAGATACAACGATACAGAAAATTAACATAATATTCAAGGAGAAATAATAATAATCACATCCATTCTACATATTTTACTTATAAAACTATTATCAAATATGAAATCGTTGTGATTATGCTAGTTATTTCATAATGCAACCCATATATTTCTACTTGCTCCGATATGATGTTGAATTTCCGTGAACTGTTGGTATAACTTGGTAAATGGGAAAAAAAGTGAACATTAAAATCTAAACCAGGTAATCATTTTGTGACAGAATGTAGAAATTCGTTTCAATATGTATGACTAACCGAAGATTAATTGATTGATGACAATGAAGAATACGATTCTGGTAACGTCATGATGTCATGATATAACGTCATGATATTGACTTTCCTGATTTAGTACATTCATAAAAGTTTCATAACAATGACAGTTTAAATGTCAGATCTGTTAGTTTCATAATCGCAACTGTATCTTTTTGATATACATAGGTATAAAACAGTGAAAATATTGTTTAACATAAAGGCCTATAGACATGCAGTTATTTTCTATGTTAATTGTGAATCAAATAAGTTTAGCATCTCAAATATTTGCCAAACATTTTCCATTACAACATATAAACTTACCAACCACGTCAAAATATGATAATCTAAATAGTGGTACAGGCTTTGCTTTATAAACCATGGGCCAGTTTATAAGGTCCCAAGAACATTGGTGTCCCCTAGACAATGGTTCGATCATAATCTAAGACTGCAGTAGTATACCCCTACGACTATATATATATATATATATATATATATATATATATATATATATATATATATATATATATATATATATATATAAGTAATACTAAAGCGGTAGCTGTCTACAGTAATCATGGTGACGTCGGTGTCGAACAAACAAATGAGCACAATCACAAATGAAAATCGTGTAACAATATATCTGGTCATTCAAAACACCAGATTCCATTCACTACTCTTATTCTCTTATTGTTCATATCACCTTAAGTTTTTGGTTTGTGTATTTTTTAAACATGTTAAGATTTATAATTAAATAAATTAGTGATCTTCCAGTCTTATAACTAACACAATATAAAACGTTGACAAAAAAATGTTAAGATGTCCTTTTACGCCTTGTAAAGTTTTCCGTCGGGTGAGTTCGCTAAGAATGGAGACATTTCATAACGCGTAGAATTCATGGATAGCTCAATATCACCATTAAACTAACAAATTTTAGGCTATTGGATTCAGATATAAAAAGCATATTTCTCACATTTCTATGTTCTGAATGGATAAAAGTAGTCATCTCACTACCTTATTTCACTTTCGACTTGATATGTCGCATTGCAATAAACAATTTCCTAATAAAATTCCATTAAGCTCATTTTTAATAAAATGTGATTAGTAAATCTTTAAATAAACTCCAAGTGACTTGGGGAAAATTCAATTAGTAATATGCTGACATCCTCTGTAAAATTTAGAATGAAGATCAGTAATAAATAATAAAACAATGTTGGCACCAACTTTCCATAAGTTATTCATATGCTCTCAAGTCTTCTATGATAAAACAATAGTGTTGCCAATTAAAAATAAGTATTTTGCTTCTTTGTCCATACCATTTATTCACATTTTCAGTTTGCTACGTATAAAACCGTTTTAAAATTTACTGAGTAATGACCAATGTCGTATTACTCTCATAATTTTGTGCCGATCGAATTCTACCTGTCAGGTCACAATGTGGTCACTAGTCTTAATGAGTTGACCATATATGAAATACTTTAAGATGTCCAGTGGTTAGAAATAGCAAACAGAAAACGTTGAAAAATCCTTTTTTCATGCTAGTTGGCCCTTGTCAGCGAATTTCCACCATAATCTTGAGTGGACTGGTGCTCCTAATGCAATCTGATCCCTGACTAGACACAGTCTGAAGAGTTCGAACTGAGCTATTTTACAAGTGACCTCCTGTAGGACTGAGATATTTACAGTTCATTGATTACTGATTGATGATCCATGTCATTGTTTGTCTAGTACTTGCCAACAAGTGAGAACTCACACATGCCTAAATTCAAGGTTTCTTTCCAATTGCTTACAATCACTAAACATAAAATAGGTTTACCTACTTTTTGCCTTCGTTATAAGCACAGATGGTTGGTGGCTAGCGATGGAATCCAGGACACCCGTTTCGTTATATTTGGGACTCGTCATCTGGATGAGCCTGTGGCCTAGAGTTGATAATCACTTCGGAATTCAAACATAGTACCGTTCGCTTCGAACTCCAACTGAAGTACAGCTACATCCAACTGATGAGTCTAAATAAGATGAAACGCGCATTCTGAATCCCACTGCTGACTACCATCTATGTATGTATATAAAGTCTACGCAATGTACTTATAGTTTTTTTCCAGAGAAAAGTATTGGTTGTTTCTTTTTGCTGAATTAAAACTGTTTTAATCTCAATGTAAAGTAACTGACTTAATATATAACAGTTTTTGTTCAATGTATTACTTTTCTTGATTTTGCAACAACAAAAATCTAATTTGTTTTTCTAGGTAGTTAATTGTACATAGTCTACCAATCAAAAGCCACATAATAAATGAATGATTACTGTATTAGTTACTTAATAGCTGATTTAAAATTACAATATTTGATTGTATACGTTCTAAATAATGGATAATGTTAATGATAATAAAAATACAAGATTTGAATCAATAATCCTTTTAGAGGTATTTTGATTATTATTCAATCGGATATAATCATATGTAACCTGCTTCGGTTTGGGCACCCGGGCATTATCTCAGCCCTCACATAAATCGAATGATTTATGTAGCGCATATCTATTTAATGCCTCCTTGTACCAATGTTTATGTGTTTATATATAATCATATGTAACACTTTACATTTATGTATTAATGTTAGACTATCTATTACAAACAAAATGTTATGAGTAGACAGAAACGTATAAATGCAGGGTTATAGGATACTTATAACTTGGAGGTTAAAAAGTACTTAATGTATTTGTACAATTATGATGGTGTTTTCATATGGTCCTACTTAATTTTTAACGTCAACAAAATAGAAACTAATGTGGGTAACGTTGTCCTTAGGTCATCTGGATTGTAGGAACTTTATTTTCTTGAATAGCTGATGTAATTCAGTCACCTTCAAGGAAAAGGCTATTGCTAGTTATCCTTCCTGAATACATTATTATCTATGTGTTCTAATTGCTTCAACTTTAATTTGTAAAATGTTAACTATTTTTTTAGTTATTTACAAACTTTTCTTATGTAACATAATCAAATGAAGGCTTAGATTAACAAATACCATAACAATTTTTGTATAACGGTCTACATTACTTATAAGTAAATCAACAGAATGTTTAACGAATTTGTCTGTTATAATAAAGTTCATTTAATTTCACTACACCTACACAAATTCACTAAGCGTAAATTATCTTATCATGTGTTAGACTATCGTTGCTGATCTAAGAACAACGTAAACTATAATAAAAGTGACATTCATAATGTTAGTAATATTTGTCATCTTAATATTTACATACACATCTATATCTATCTTTCTATCTATCTGTTTATCTAACTATATGTATCTTCAAATTCATTCTTATTTAAGCATGTGGACATCAGTTGTTTTGGTGGCAGCTTTAACTTTTGATGTCAATGTTATTACTGTTTTATAATTTTTTTATTTCATGCGACTAGTCAATATCTACATGTTACTACTACGATTCTCAAAGAGAGTTGAATAGTAGTCAGCAGTAGAATATAGGCTTCTCGTGTCGTCGTATTAGAGACTTTTTAACCGGATGCGTCTGTATCCCTGTTAATGTTTACAACAGTTCTCCGACAAATGTGCTATTTACTAAACTATTGAGTTAAAACCGTCACCACCTTATGCAGTGAGCATGAAATTTGATTTATTGTGTATGAGTTGACTAAAGTTTCCTCTTGTTGCTTGCCATTACTCAACCCTACTTAGAAAAGGCTTGTAAATGAGTGACAACATCAAGGTAATCTGGATGAGATGCATATATATCAAAAGAGATTGCTTAGTTGCAGTATTTACTAGTGAGGGTGAGAGGATTCAAACAACTCATACCAATTGAACTTGCTACTACTAGTTATCGAAATATTTCCTATCTTATAAAGTGATATGATTCTTTTTTTATTAACAGATTATTTGTCTAGGAGCTATATTATCTTATTTTAATGCACTGCAAATGATTGGAATATGCTGCTTAACAAAAACGATAAAGATTTGTATTGAACAATTGGTTCTTCTAAATTTCCTCACCCTTCTATTAAGAAATTGACTTGTCAAAATCAGTATTACATTTTCAGTTGCTGAGAAAAGTTCGCCATGGTCTTGATATCTGCATCCGATTTCCGGCACCATATGTACTTTGACCTTTTTCTTTTCCTTTTACCTTGAAAATTCCAAGTTGAAGCTCACCTTGTAATGGATTTCTGTAATTTTCATAAAATGTGTTCTATTTAGCTGCAGAGTTTCGTCATTATTTCCTCCTCAGCTGACAGCTAGTTTGCATCATTTAGCAAAGTAATCAAAAATTACCAAAAGCTTACTTTATGTAATAGTTTCTGAAATCATAAGAGATAATAATCTATAGAACAAAAGCCAAATATAAGAAAAGAATTGAATAAGGTAATAAACAGGACTTATAATTTTTAAAATTCAGAGGGGTTTTGCGACAATGAAATTATAAGGGATTTAATACAACTTTTCTGTACACAGACTCCGGATTTGAAATAGTGAATTACTACAGCCTCGGTTGTACACAAATTCATCATTCAAAACCTTTTCAGAAAATTCTATATACTTTTAAGGGATTTTGAAGGAAGATCCACGCGGTGGGTTGTGACCGGAATTGACTTTATGTTCAAGAACAGAGTAGTTGATCGGTTTGTATTCCTTTTTAGATGACCATGCACGGTGGCGCTTGGATATTCGTTTTCCAAGTACTTGCTTTGTACGGCCCATGTGACTTGTCCCACAAAAGCAAGTAAATTGATAGATGTTTATTGAGGTGGGTCAAAGTGGCAGTTTGTCCTTAATACTTCCTCGAATGAGTTTCGTGCTGGAAAAAACAGTCTAAGGCTCTGCTGAATAAAACTTGTTTTTCAGGGATCTGGACAGTCTACTCTTTAATATCCCTTGTATTCTTTGTTCAAGAATAAAATTATTTTCGGAACTTTGGTAGTTCTTCCAACTTCAAGTGTCGGTTTAAGATTACTATCAATGAACTTTGATTGGAAGCTATTCTTCAGATATGTTCGTTGGATTTCATTCAGCTTATCATAAAGTGTATGTTTAAAGCATATTCGTCTAGCTCCTGAGGTTAAATGATGAATTAAATTTCTCTTCCATCCCAATGGAACCCAACTTGGGACGTTCACATACTACCAGTTACAGGTTGGCTTTCTGTACAACAATTGAAGAAACCCATCTGATCTTGCTCTTAGTAGGACATCAAGCGAGTGGGATACTGAGTTCAACTCTGCTTCTTTTATGAACGTAGTTCATTAGTTACAATTACTGAATTCTTGTAATATTTTATTAAGGTCGCTATCTTTGTTACAAATGGTAAAAGTATCACCTAGACATCTCTTATAAAGATGAAATTTACCAAATGTCGACTAAAGGATAGTGTTCTAAAGGTTGGCCACAGAAAAATATACTAGAAGAGCCCAATGAAGATCCGGTCATGACACCATTTCTTTTGTCTATAAAGATCAAAGTCGAATTTCAATGTTGACGTTTACACAGAGATTTCAGATTTGTACCTCTCGCTTCAAACACCAACGGTTTACCCACTGAGCTAATGAGTTTAGTTTTTGAAAAGTTAATAAGAATTTATCTGTAAGGGTTTGTGTTTTCTTGTTATTGATATGGAGGATCGCCATCACACAGTCTCTATTGAAATTTATGCATCTTGTGAGAATTCCTTCAATATTACCATTTATTCAGACGTTTTTTGTAAATAAAATCCATGTTTTGTTTCATAGCACGCTAAAGTGATTTGTTTACATGAACTAATATTAAATAAATATTTTGTATTATTGAGAAAAAAACATCCACCGGTCTGGAACTTCAGTACAGTCATTCCAATGTTTTTATAATGATTGAAAAACTAATCAACAACTATCCAAACGAAGTCTAGTCGATTCATATTTGATTAACCTTACTACTTTCTTTATTTTACTAAGACCTAAGGATACAACTGGTCACAGGAGAAAATTCAAATAAAATTACATTTGTACAATAAAATCTCTCCTGTGTGATGTTCCATAGGAAGCTTACTTTTTGATCAAAAGATAGTATAAATTGTAAACTGATAATCTTGTTTTTACCTAAATCTGCGCTTTGAACAATCAAATATTCTCTTCAACTTCATGACAATCATAATTCTCCATGTTGTGGATTGATTGAAATTAGACATTAACATCGTTGGATGACAACTCAGTGGTCTAGAAATTGAGTGTTTGACTGCGAAACCAAAAATTCTGTGTTTGATTCTCGTATATAGGATCGTGGACTCGCACTAATAAAGAGCCACATGCTAGAACGAAACAGCCGCCCAGTTCATCTGGATTTCCAATAGTTGTCTAAGTTAAACCTATCCATGACTTCTATGATATTATAATTAGACTGTATTTCAGATAATACCATTCTCTGGCATCTACCCCTATCACTAAAAAGTGATATTTATACATTCATTCTGTTTAATAAAGTATCATATATTTTAAAATTATTTCTTTGTCAAATATTTAATTTATTTTATTATGTAACAAATTCTATTTTCATAACATCCGAAATAGACTTAGAAATAGTTGTTATTCACTTTATCTTCCCTTTTCCTTGCAACTAAACAAAGCAACATAAAAACTGAATTAAAAGCACCAAAAAATAATTTAAATTAATTAAAAATGTTTTTCAAAAAGTTGACATGCATGCATAAAACAAAAAAATAGATTGGAATAAACAAAGGCGTATGAGGAATAAGGATCAATTTTCATGTCGATAAATTTGTTTGTCTTTTTTAAAAATGGCTACCGTATGATATTTTTATACAGTCTTTGAATTGGTCATTTGTTCAATAACTGAAACATATAATGCTTAAAAGTTACCGAGAATTTTATTATTATAACTATTATTATTATTATTATAAGTATTGTATCGTAAAGTAGTACAAAGTGACTAAAAAAAATATGAACAAACATAATATATTGTTTAACTACGGAATTGAAACCAATATTATATTTGTCTCCTCCATAGTCTATGACTTGAAACTGAATAAACTATTTTGACGGTGTATAATTGACGACAATCAATAGGAAACTCTGAAATTAAAACTATAAATAATAATTGAAACTAAATACGAAAATTTTCATAAATAAGATTTTTTCTAAAAATGTAATCAGTTATGTTGATACTTAAAATGCTCCGTAATAAGTAAACAGCTATTTTAATTACTTATATTTTATTTGATTGTTTTTCATGTCATTATTACTTTTTTTTAAAAATTTGCTTTGTGAACTAGATTTCTGATAAATTTAATTATTTCTCATTTTTACAACTTATTAGGTGGAGATTTGTATACTGGCCTTTTAGTGACACGTTCAGTTTAAAGACTAGTGTTAACATATGAAAATATATCCGAAACCAAGAGTTAGTGTCTGAAACCCTAACTCTAGGTTAATTATTATCGAAATAGATTTTTCTCTAATGACTGAGATCATTTTGACAATTGTTGTTAGGATGTAGTGAACAAGAACATAAGTGGGGACAATCGAATGTATTTGAACATGAAATTACAGAACGTTTTAGTAAAATCTGAGAACCATACAGTAAATACGTAATTTGCAAAATGTCAATCAATTGTCTCAAATTTAACTGTTGCTTTTGTAAATATCAGTCAATTGTCTTAGACTTCATTTTTCCTACATTTCCATACCAATTGCTTTCTGTTCCCGTTCTGTCCTCCTCGATCTTCTTGATGTTCTGCTGCCAGATATTCTGTTCCTGACTAGCGCTATATACTACACCACAAGGGAACTAGTGCTGGAAAGTTATTTTTGTTTTAGTTAAGGCCTTTAATCACAGACTGCAAATACTACATGAACAGAGATTGAGTTCAATAATTTCAGAAGTTAATAATCTGTAATTGCAAGCTACATCGTTTTTGAAAGATTTATGAGTAGTATAAAAGTTTGTAATCCTGGTTTACATCGAATTGGTTTTAAAAAAGGCTTGAATATAAATATTGTTTAACTAACCTAATTAGATTTAATAATGGAAAAAGAAATAAATAATAAAATTGCTCAGGAATTTTTATCGGCTGGATAATAACATTTGTTATCCTTTTCCAGTTTTAAGTGCTTTCATGTTTACTCAGATTTAGTTCATTTAAATGTAGATCTTTACAGTTTGTTTTTTTCAGCAAGTTTTATGAACCTGCTTGTATGTAAATGAAACAGTTTAAATTACCTTACCTGAAACTAGTACAGTAGCTACGCAAAATGGTAATCCCATGTGATATCTACATTTTGAACTGAGACTACAAGTATCAGAATAAACTTTGTAAACATATACATTTCATTAAAATCATGAAGCGTTTTAAGGAAGACAAATATTGAAAGCCTGAAAGAACTGGACGGCCGTCTCATCCTAGTTTGGGACTTTTCAGCAGTATGCATCTACGATCTCGCACTCATGATTAGAACACAGAACCTTTGGTTTTCGCCAGACTCAGTAACAACCTGCTGTTCTTATTATTCTGGTCATTTTATCTCATACGTCTATTTCCAACAACCAACGGATGATCTATTTAGAAGGATTTTTCAAAAATGCTTAAGAAATGTTTGACAAATTTCACTTTGAATAAGATTTAAATGGTAAAAATCTTTTAAAAATAAAAGTATTTACCTAGCATTCTTCATTACAAGCATTCCCAAAATTACTGTCTTTTGTGCTCTTCAGTGAAACTTAATAAACTTTCATTCCGTCAGTCGTTTGTGTCCGTGATATTAAGAGTTAATTTATTGAGTTTCATTGAATATTAGTCGGGTGAACAAGTGGATCTCACGTAATTATTATTACTAACATAAGATTATTAAGTATGTATATGCCAGATTATCGTTTATTCCATTTAAAATCATACTTAATTTTACTTTCGAAAGGTAATGATATTTGAATAGTTTCTTCAAACCAGTTTGCTTAAATTACATTACAGCAATATCTTATATTTTTCTGCAGGGGAGGTATCATTTCATTATTTCAAGTCTGAGCTATGTGTATAAAAGCGTAACGTCAAATTTTTATCATATAACGATTCTAACACCTAATATTTTACACACAGTTGGTTATTGATGCTTTATCCTAATGTTTTATAATTTTTGGTCATTTATTACTACCATCTTCATGTCTTGAATTGACTCCTCATCTTACTCCTACTCCTTGAAAGAATGATTATCTACAACATAGTTGATTTCATCCGATTATTTTTCCTTTACTTCTCGATCGTTACGTAACTTGTATACTACTTTTTATATTTTTTGGTAAACTAAGCCGGGTAATTGGCATAAGTGACCTATTCACTTAAAACCCAGATCTTGACTACTTGATACGATGATAACTATTCAACATAAAATAGAAATTTAGTACTATAATGTGATAATTTCGGCAATGCATTAACCGACTAAATATAATACATCAAATGAGACCATCGAAAGGAAGTAACATCAATTTAACATAGATGTAAATGTTACGCACATTATAAAATTTTCATAACACAGTTTAACATAATATGTGAAGATTATATATAAAATAATCTCAGCGGTTGAAATTTAAATGACTCCAACGTTTCGTCCAGCTAACTTGTCCGGACTTCTTCAGCGTAACATTTAAATCAAATCTATGCTGTGCCTATCTAATCATGTTTAAATGATTTTAAGAAGCAGGATAACATCAGTCAGTGAATCATGGGAAAAGTCCACAATGTGAAGATAAATGATTGATTATGTGTGTGTGTGTAAGATTGAGTTATTAATAGTTGGTATTAGGTGTTAACGTGCTTTTATATAAAGTTCATATTCAAATTGTGTTATTCCGCGTAGATAGTCGTGTCGATTTCTTTTCGTAATCTTCACCAGCCAGTGTGATATTTATTGTTATCTCCTGACCCTTTCTTTTAAAGTGCTGTTTCTGGATTCCTGTAACAGACTGTTCGATTTCCAAACCAATCAGAATGTTTCTTTTAACGAGCATCAGTAAATTCTAATATACCTAGATGAGTGACGCTAATGAGATGGCTAATTTCCCTATGCCATCTCTCATTCACATTGTTCGTTTTAAAGTCATATAGCAAAAGGGTGTTAGGTCTCGATAAGCATAATGAATGGTAACTTTTGAGAGCCATTTGTGGAGCAATAATATGCGTATATTTTTATCGTATAATTGTTAAATAACTTAACTGTTCATATCAATGTCCCTCTCATTATGAGCTTTATTTTGACCTATGAACCATTATTATGGCCTGTCTATCAATTACTACCTACCTCATTCACAGCCACATTTGGCCAAGTCTTCTACAAATGTTGTTTCCTATTTTATGGTACGATGTGGTCTCTCTGGTTGGTTTATAAACCCAGTATGCTTGAAATAGGTAATTCATATCACAGAGGCTGAGATTTGTGTTCTTGACTTAACTGGCTAGGCTAGGACCAATAAGGACTCTAGACTGCTCGTACGGGTCCGATCAATATTCACTGCTCTCTAATTGGCGGTATCGTTACGTTATACGTTAGAAGGGCGCACAGGCCACAGGTTATAACACAGGGTTAAATCGAACATATTCCACATCATTAAAAATGTTATTCCCCCATTTCATTCCTCACCTCTACTAGTATGCGCCTAATTGATGATAGCCCTTTTTCACTCACTCTGCTAGACCATTAAGAAATTCTTTCTTAAGAAAAGTTATTGTTCATTAAGATGTATTTGATCCAACTGATAACAATGAGTAGTATCAAAGTAAAACCAAAAAATAGTTTTTCATAGTTGTTTTTAATGAATTTTAGACGATATATTCTTCTATTGAAATTGCTTTCCAAATCATATTAATTTACATTTTCTCATACACTAATATTAAGAACATTTAGCTGTTTTGAAAATAAATATTTCATAATGCAGACATATTGACTTAATAAATAATAAACAAGTTTTAATTACGGCTTTAAAACAATGTTCACCTTGAAAACCTCATACAGAAACATATGGACATAAAATTCCGTTCGTTCAACAATCAACGCATTATCACATGATGTTTGATCTGAAACTTTACTCTTTACAACAATTACAGCATTGATCAATTTTATAGTTAAATATCGTGATATATTTCATGTCATTGTTTTCATATTATTGTTTATTCTTATACAATATATTTTATATTTCCATAGTTGAAATCTTGAACACGCAACTAAACTAAGTATTGAAAAGATTACTTTTCTTTGAATATAATATCAAACATCCTATTCTAAATTGTCCCTGTCTTACTTCCGTTGGTCAAAGTGTAAAAAACAACAGTTATCGTATTTAGGATTATAAAGGAAATAATTAAAAAAAAACTACTAAATTACGTAACCAGATATTTCAGGGGATTTCATATATTTATTGTAAATTGTCTTACTAAATAGTTATCTATTCGGTTATGTAAGAGAATATGTTCATTTTTATTCATATGTGTACCTATGTCTTGATGTACCTTCGTTCTTTTTCTCTGTGAAAACGAAAATATTTTGTCGTGAAATCAAAATAAATGTGCATTTTTTTGTACCGCTAAGCAAACTTTCTAAGAAAAAATATTGCTATTTTTAACAATAGAAATATTGATTATATTTTTTCATATTATATTGATCAAAAACTTAGACGGCAGATCCACTAATCTAATATTAGACATTTGGTTTTAGACAATAATGAACACTAGGTACTGCTTGTTAGTATATCGTTTTTGTATTATCAAATGAACTAAGACTGAGGTCATATAATTCAGCTTTACAGTCAGAGATATTATCACTAAGTCATGTTACATGACTGGGATTCACTTTAGGTCAACATATACAGGATTTTTTAGATTATTGTTCATAGTATAACCCTATTGACAAGCCAGATCAGTCGACCTTGTTCTGATTGAATCTTAAATGATGGTATTTGGCTAGAAGTAAAAAGTAAGCAATATTATTAATGATTTTTTAGTTTAGACCAACAATTATTTTTATAGTTTGTACCACCGACCGATCTTAGTTGATTAATTATTGAAAACCAACAGCTATCACGTCTTAGTGGGCGACTTCCAACTGTACGAATACACGACAGTATTAGTCATCGAGATAAAGACCATAATATTTTGAAGCGGGCTGTTAATCTGCAAACCACTGAGTTGGAATACAATGGTGAACATGTCTAGTCGAAGGAAGGTTATATTGAACCTTAGTAATGTTGTTTGTCCAGATGTCCATCGCTTCTTTAGCTTAAGTATCATCATGTCAACCACCATATGGTGATCTGAAGCTATGTCGGCTCCTCTCCTGATTCTTACGTTTTCCATCGACCTTTTGAATTTTTTACTGATGTAATTATGATCGATCTGATTCTCTGTACTTTGATCCAGTGAAACCCATTTAGCTTTGTGTATACATTTATGGGGGAATATACTGTCACCTATAACCATTTTGATGAACGCACATAAATTTGCAAATCTGCCGTTATTCTCGTTTCGTTGCCTTAGTCCATATCGTCCCATGGTGTCTTTATACCAAGTGTTGTTCACTCCGACTTAGGCGTTTAGGTCTCTCATTAGGATGGTAAGATCCTTTCCTGATCACATTTCTATGACCGACTGCCACCTCTCGTAAAACTGATCTTTATCGTCTTCAATGCTATCATTGGTGAGTTCATTGTGACTCCTTCTCTCTCTGTTTCGAAGGATGATTGGATGGTTCTGGATCCATAAGGTTCCCATCCTATAGGTGCTTTCCATTCTTCTTTGAACAGCATCGGTGCAACTCTTTGTATGTGGGAAACACTTCTGACAAATAACAAGTAGTATTTGCTCATTTCCGCAACAGTTTGACCGGTGCGTCTAGTCTCCCACAGTACCAGGACATTGAATATACCTATATTTATTATTGCTACGGTTGTCAGAAGGGGCTTCGGTGTCTTAACTTCTGAAGAATCTCGGCTTTCACTATGAAGCGTCATAACGCTTCTAAATAAGAATCCTTCAACTCGTAGGACACAGTTTAAACCGTTTAAATTGTTTTTTCAGGTCAGCGTTTTTTAGCAAGGTTGTTTTTTACTGGATGGGGTTGTGGCCTCTATTCCCAATCGTCCTCCTTCATACGGGCTTGGGACCGGAAGCAATTCTAGAAAGAATATGGACGGAGTTGACAACTAAAAGATGCGTTATTTCTCACGAACAAATCTGCATTCAGGAGAATAACGACAGTTTAATTTTTTTCGACCATATTACCTACTAAAAGCTGTAGTCATGTCTGTTATTATTTTATATATTCATTAGTATCCTTTGATAATTCATCAATAGGAGCCCGGTCTTTGTGTTCCGAAATGATATGTTCAGTCACTTATTTCACAGTATTTGTATTATTCTACCTTTTTCTTTAGTTTCTTAGACGTTTTCAGCCCTTTCCTATTTCCATCGCACCATCAAGTGGATATATGTTTCTTCTATATGTTATGTTAATTCTTACTACCATTCGAATATTGTGTAACATCATCCAATAAGTGAACATTCTTGATTAAATTTTTCTAGCTATGTTGATCATGCGTAAATGTTCCATTTCATTACAAAATACTATGTGTAGAACAGTAATATTATCGAATTATACAGCTGAAAAGGAACCTTTTTCCCCATGAATTGTTGCTATTTTTTAAATAATGCAATGAATGTTTACTCTTTGATTAGTTTTTTTGCCACTGGCGTAAAACCTGAGTTAAAAATACTATTCCTTTATGTTTGAATAATAATAATAATGACAATAATTAATTATGCAAAATTATTATCATGAAACATTTGGTGAGATAGTTTAGTTTGTATTTTCAGTCATAGACTTCCTATTAACTAGAAAATCAGTGGAAATTAAAATCTAATGATTTTCCATGTTTACCATGTTATGTCTAGTCAGTAATGTAATCTTTGACCATTTAAAATATCGTTTTGTGGAAACATAATGTAAAAAATTGAAAAATCAATTAACATTGAGGTCTACAGGAGAAGTTGTAAGCCATATGTGGAGAAATTAGAACAATTCAGAATAACGGTGAAAGCTGCACGACCAAACCATTCAGCTCAGAGAACACAACTTTCTCGCAAAGAAAAACTCTGAATATTCACATTCTGATATGAAATTAAAATCTTATTTACTGGGAAATTTTGAAGGTGTTTTTATAGAATTTCTGATTTGGGTTGTAAAATTCATGACTCAAAAAATGAAATCTGAATAATATCGGTTCATCAAATAATATCAATTCGTGAGGAAAATTAGCTTCGGATTCTGACTTGATACTATGACTATTGGTTGTAACTGAAAGTAGAAGTAAGAACGAACAATTGATCATTAGCGAAACTGAAACTGAAATGGTCCAATGCAATGGAAAAGATAAATAATTATATATCTCACTATCCGAATACTTAAAAACTTCTTTTGTTTTCCTTCTTAACAAATTAAGTTATTTCTATACAAACCTATTTGAACAATTCATTCATTAATAGAAGCAATAATAAATTGATATGAAACGATATGTCACACTAAATTAATCCAAGAAAATACCACATTGACTTAAATCATAACAAAGTATCCCATTAAAATGGTCTAAAATAATGTGTAATACTATGGGGTGCAATACTAAACAGAAATACCCTACACAACCCCATATTCAATCCTTTAATAATAATTATTAAAATTAATGTTTTTATCAGACTGAAAATATTATTCCATTTTACCAAGATTTTTGAATGACAATCTTCTCATTGTTTAGTATTAAACATCAGCTGATATTTAATTACAACATAATAAAAAATGAACCAGTTTACTGTCTTACAAATACTTGTTCGCTTCAATATAACTATAGAACACATTTATGATAGTTAAGGTTTAAATATAATTATCTTTTACACTACTCACTAATTAGATTAGAAATAAACGTAATCCAATGCTTTTATTTATAAGTGATTAGTAAGAGTAGATTTGGGGAAAAAAATGCAGTAACCATGACTAATCCATAAATCTATCAAATAACGTTATAATATAAGGTTGACTGATTACTTCCTGTTGTGATGAGACAAAAGCCAATAATATGTTTTGATCTCGATATAAAATCCGTTTATATTCAGTGTAATATCTATGTGATACTTGTTAAGTATAACGTCGTTTTGCATGAATTTCATATTTTTTACTAAAACTTTGATCATTCATTTGTAACAATTCAGTGTAGCATGCATTCACTGGTGCCTTACTAAGTAATTACTAGAGTTCTAGCGTGAGAACATAACCAGTGAAGTTAAACCACGTAACCTGTTATAACTTTATGTTCGGCTTTTTACACGTGATTTATCCACCAATCAAAATACGACTTATACAATCTTATCGCTGTGCCAAGCCAGTGACGTTCGACCGGTATGGACAGCCTAGCATCCCTATTGGTCCTTTGTCCGCCTAGCCCGTTCACCTGAGCCCAGATAGCCAATACCAGCTTCCACTATGCGAATCATTTATTTCAAACATACTGTGTTTATATATCAAACAAACAGACCGCAACGCACCATAAAATAGGAAATAACATTTGTACACAATAAAGCCAAAAAGTGGCTGTGAACGTGGGAGGCAGTAGTTAGTAAACTGAGCATAATTTAGGGACAGTAAATCTTATAATAATAAATTATAGGTCAAAATGAAGCTTATAATAAGAGAAATATAAATATATAATCTAATTGTTGAATCATTATACCATAAGAATATTTATACAATATTAGTCCATTAATAGTCCTCGGAAGTTACCCGTAATTTATTCTTCACTAGCATATAACATAACCAACGAGATAAATATCATCAGTGCTAATGGATGATAATCGTACAATATCGGGAATCAATTTAAATTAGAAATGCAGATCAGTCAATACAGACTCAGTAGTCTAAGACCTGAAGGTCTTGGGTTTGGACCTAGATAAGGTTGGTCGATGCGCACTACTGAGGACTCCCATGATAGGATGAGACAGCTCTCCAGTGACTCCTAGTTATGATGAATAAGATGAATAAAATTCCATATATATATAATTGATTAAATAGATGTAAACCTTTATTCCTGTTATCATTCTTTTTCAATTTAAAATTTAGTTATGTGTTTCCTCCGATCAATCGACTACCTGATGCATTTCGTGATGTGCTAGCGAATTTAAAGTATGTTAATCATGTACTTTTCTGTCATTGTATAAATTTTTTTCTCTTGTTACTTGTTCTTGCTGAATGATTTCATTGAATATGTTTTACTTTATTGTGAAATAGTTTTTATTTGATTCTGAATTAGAGATTTATTTAGATTTGTATATACTAATCTAAACATTCAATTCATTAAATTTTTATGAAAGAATTGTTATACGAAATTAAATATTCAATTAGTAAATCTTACTTTACTTACTTAAGCCTGTTAATCCCAACTGCTGACCAGCATCCTCCAACCCACTCTGTTCTACTTCTTCTTTCCAGTCCTATACAGTTGCTGTTCATTCTTTTCATGTGTGTCTCCATTTCTCAGCGTAATGTGTTCTTTGGTCTTCCTCTTTTCCTTTGGCCTTCAGGATTCCATGTGAGGGCTTGCCTTGTGACAAAGTTGGGTGCTTCCCTTAATGAGCATCCTATCTACTTCGAGTGCTTCTTCCTGATTTCTTCCTCCGTTGGGATCGGGTTTGTTCTCTCCCACAGTACGTTGTTGCTAATAGTGTCCGGCCAATGGATCTGAAGTATTTTGCGTAGACAATTGTTAATAAACACCTGTATTTTCTGCATGATGATTTTCGTAGTTCTCAAAGATTCCACCCCATACAGTAGACCTGTCTTGACATTTATGTTGAAAATTAGTACATCTACCAGTGAATACTTTCTTGGAGTTTAATATTCAACTGCTTTAATTTTAACAATCCACTTGTCTAAAACCGGAGTTCACGTTTAATTACAAGTTCAAAGTCAACTAAACTCATTTACCAGGAAAATGTTAACGTAGTCAAATTTGAGACATACTACTTTCATGATGGTTGATAATAATATCTAAATGGGTTAAGTTGTAATTAAAGGGATACACTTCGGACCTGAAACCTATAAGTTGTGAACTAAACGTAACGGCCACCAATAATTTTAGAGTCACAACTAAATGATCCCAATGAGTGCATGTAGTTATAGATAATTTGTACCATAAACTAATATTACTTAGTGAATCGTACTGTGTTGACTTGAGCTTATTGAATAATTCCAGTCTCATTAGTGACATAGTTGATTCGATACAGTACGGTTTTCTGTGAGAATGTCGTAATCTATGTCTGGAAACTAGTTAATGGTTATCAGAGAATGATTATTACGTTTATTAATAAAAAAATAAACGTCAAAATACGCAAGACATTTCTATAAAATCAATGACTTCATTAATTATTAATTACTAGGTGTTAATTGACATAGGGATGAAGTTTCCCTAGTTGAATCAATGTATGGAGTCAATAATGTCAGTATTGAGAAAAGCAATTACTAACCTCGTAGCTTTTAAATAGCTCATTAATAATCTGAATCATTAAATTTTTACATAGTGATCTAAGAATATCTTGTTCATCGATGATAAAATAGATTCAATCTTCCATAAAGTAATTGATCCTTATTTTAGAGTAGTCCCAAACAAAACCAATACTACTGTCCAGTTCTACCTGATTTTTATTGATTCGATAATTCATCTCTGTATATTATAATCGATTATTACTTTGCTACTTATTCTTTTTAATCATTTAAATAATACACTTGAAAACGTTTCATTTGAATAATTGTCATTGATGCTTAATTGTTAATCAGTATTATCAATTTGTATCATTTACTCAATTCATAGTGTCAGTGAATACTTTGAACAAAGAATTCCTTGTTCAAATGTAATTCTCAATACTTCATATGTATATATATAACTTCATTTTATTTGCCATTAATTCCCAGTGGTTTTTATTTTTATTAATCAAGATTTTATTGTTCATTTAATTTTTTAAAAAAAAATGAAGGTAAACAATTTTTTTCGGATATTTTGGAATTTTATAAAACATTTAGGGATAATTTCTAAAGACAAAAATGAATTTATGCTAATTTATTGGTAAATTTAATAGATTGTGTTAGTGATTATCTAAACATGATCTAATTGATTCATTTACGAATGCAGCTTTTTGTTTTGATGAAATTTACTAATAGCTAGAAACAAAATTTTAAAGCGGGTGATTGAAATTTGGATTTTTTTTTTTAGTCGGATTGATCACTATCTTGTAGTTTATATAACTGACTAATTTTAGTTGGACAAAAATTGAAAGGCTGGAAGAAACAATTAGGTTTTTTGTTGTAGTATAGGACTTCTCAACAAAACATTTTCTTAACCCTTATCAAGGATAAAACCGAAGAGCTTTAGGTTTGGTACAATTTCTTAATGTTTGGAGTTAGTATACAATGGTTTATATGTCCCATATTCAATTAACTCTAATTATTTGTAATGCAATTTATACAATGTAATAATTTTCATAACTTTTTCATACTAATATTAACCAGTATCTATTGATGTTCCAGTAAAGATCAGTATTCACTATCCATAACTACAAAAATCAAAAAATCATTCATAAGGCTTGGGGACTTTAACATATCATTTTATTCAAGATAAAAGTGTTTATAAGATTCGCGCTTATACAACAAACATAATTACAAGGAAAATGGTCATTTAAAAACAAAGAGTCTTAGATTAAACGATTGTTTCCAATGATTTCTTCACAAGACCCTACAATTATAAATTTAGTGATATTATCTTTTTGTTACAACAAACAAAATAGTAAAGTTAGATTCATCCGAAAATTAATTAAAAATGGCAAACTTCAAATCGATTGAGTCTTGCAAACTAACAAAACAATACTATTGCTAATGTTGAAAAAGGTCATAGATAAGGGGTAAGAAAAAGTTAAGTCTTAATTAAGATCATGAATTTTAATCAATAGAATCAAATCGTTAGTAAAACAATTTAGGACAACATAGGAATCGTCGTATAGTAGTTGTTATTATGATAATAATAACATCAATAATAAGAATATCATGTAGAATAAGAAAGGTGAATGTATAATTAAAGGTAAGAGAAATGTCTTGGAATGGATAGTACATCATAATGAAGAGGGAATGACACAACGGGAACTAAAACTGAAACGACCATGATGAGGGCCAAGGTTAACAAACGAGATGTATGTATCTTTTTTCTACACATCAGTTGAATGAGTTCCTTTTAAGTAATGCCAACTATTTCAGCTATATAGAGTAAGCAAATCCCTATGCCTTTTGGCAGTTTATTAAGAACTTGGTATCTAACTGAAAAGTCACCTTTAGTATTAACACTATGTATACAATCGATTAAGTGGGAAAGGATGCTACTGTTGATAGAATTTTACTGCTTTTTCTTAACCATGCCGGTATCTGTTCACCTCTGGACTAAAATGCAAGGTAAAGAAAGAAGCTTGCAATAGAAAACCAATAGAAGCTTGGCTGTCAGCTCAAGGACAAATAGTGCTAGTGGCTACGTCTGAGAAACTAAGCTGTAGAATAAATAATAGACCAATTTAAAACCAAGATCTCGATTGATGAATTGGCAGATATTATTGGCTAACTTTCACGTTGTGTAATAATGATTATTTTAAATTTATAACTGTAGTGTATGATGAGAAAGTTATCAAAAATGTTCGTTCTTTTTAATTATGTTTGCTTATAAATAATACTGATTACTGAACTTGTACAAGATTATAACCTTTCTTTAATAAACATACTGGTTCCAAGCACAACTATTCATTTACATTTTCGTCGAGTTTTTATCACTCCTAAGGATAAAACTGAGTCAAAAACACATTTATGTAGTCATTCCTTCCGTATAACACATTAACTTATATATCAGTTTAGATGACAAAAGGTGATATGCATCTATATTTTAATTTCAGTAAAGACGTGACAATGATAAAATGCTTGTTTCCAGTCTTGATAATTAAATATGATCCACCTGTAATTTATTATTTAACCAATCAGAAGTCAACTATTCAAACTTCACACGAGTTGTTGTCTTATAGCTATTTGACATAAAATTTGTTTCAGATAAGCATTTATTCATGTAAGAGTACATGTCATTGTTTATTCTTTAGTGCACCTTTGGGGACTTAACAATAAAACATAATCTCAAAAATATCACTTATTATCGTAGGCTCTCATCAGTGATGTCAGAATCATTTTAATTTCCAACCCCCCCTTACGAAAGGGATTATTTACCTGAACAGATAAAACATTTCTCTCTTTCTTCTCATGAGTATATCACCTGATATTTTTCTCAAATACTGTGGACGTAATAAACAAAGGTATATAAAGTGATTTTCTTTTTGATAGAGAAGAAATAAATAACTCAATTGATGTTTCATGTAAAAAGCAATTATCGACCAGAACAACTAACACAGGATAAAATAAGTGACAATAATATTTTTATTCAAACCTGTCTACAGAATGTGAACAAAATTATTCCGTCTATTTTAATTCTATGCTTCAAGTTCCTGTTATACTTTTTATCCTTGTTAATGTCAAAATAATTTCTAGGACGTAATAAGATTTTTATTCTATATCCTCACTTCTCTGTTTATTTCTTGGATACAAAAAAGATCTATCAAACCCATTTATTTGTTTATACTTTTTTATGTAATATTGTATGTACCCAATACTGTATTTTAACCCATCATTTTGTATGATGATCGTGCGTCCGTACGTGCGTATTTTTCTCTGCTTATCACTATTTTGAGAGATCTTGCTTCCTTCATCGATTCAAAATGTACACTTTTGCCTAACTTATTTCAATCAAATAAAATTATTTGTTATGGCAGATTTTCAATTCCAGCAGAATAACGTCTAGTAATAATGAGTAAAAAAAATCCAGATGACGAAACTATACTATAGTCATTAAAATATAAAGAATGTGATGGAGTATAAGGAATAATTTACATTTTCAAGACATTTAATGTATAGGAAATGAAATGTAATAATACAGCGTAACCGAGTGATATCTACTAACGAGATCAAATTAGAACCTCAAACATGCAAATTAGTTGGTATGAAAAACAAGAGCTTTAACCAGTAGCTTTGGATTCGTATCAAACAAACATAATTAGATAAACAACCCCATACTGATAATTATCATGTGCGCACTGGTGACTAGCTTTCAGAGGTTGTTTGGGGAGTTCTAGTGAGAAGCCATTATCACTGAATTTCAATCCGGTCGGATATGAGGCAGTTACCCGTCAAAGACAATGGTACAGCAATAACATGGATTGGTTGAAGTTAAACATTAACATCCGTTGGATACCGATTTAGTGGTCTAGAGGATAAGCGTTAGTACGTGAGACTGAAATCTTTGAGTCCCACGTGAGGGATCATGCATGCGCACTGCTGAGGAGTCTTATACTGGAGTGAAACGGCTTTCAGGTTTTCAATGGTGGTCTAACAATAATCGGTTCATGATCTAAATAAAACAAGTTAAATTGGATTTGATAAAATAAATTATTGGATTATAGAACAACAACAACTTAAAAGCCTTAATACTCATTGCAATGCGTATTGGGTTTCAGGTTTCATCTGATATTAGATTATTTCTTCTCAATTTTTGAAGAATTCCAAATTAAGTTAAAATGACCGTTCAATATCCTTTTTTATAATCTTCTCATTAGCTTTCTTCTCTATTAAAATGAACGAATTGTTTTCTAATCTTCTATTCGTAAATATATAATAAACCAATAAAAAGAACAACTCAATAGTAATAATCGTTAATCGTCAATCATTTAAAATTATTTTTTATCTATCCAAAACCCTTTCTCTTATTAAATTAAAACAATAACAACAAAAATAAAATAAATTACTGATTAAATTAAATGACACAGATTTTAGAAGAAAAATAAATGATCTATAGAAATTCTATTTTATGATATCAAAACAAAATAGATCTAATTGAACAAGCATTTACAATAGTTTCATATCAAGTACAATGATTGTTTCTAGGCTTTTCCGGTGAAACAAATGTGTTCAATTGGATTATTATTATTATTATTATTATTATTATTATTATGGTCACTTATTACAAATAACGTATACCATTGAATTATTATATTCAGTGTATGCTTAATTAATAAAGCATATTTGTTTTCAAAAGAATTAATTTCAATGCTTGTCAATTAAAATGCTTCAGAAGACAAACATTAATTCTTTTTTTAAAAATATAATTTCATCGAGATATTTATACAATATTTATCTGATAGAAATAATTAAGGCATACCAAACATATACTTCATCTTAGATTTGAAAAATTTCAGGAATATCCTCTGGGGACTAGACAGTTGATCAAACTCAACGTTGCGTAACATGCCTGGATCCTGAGATGTTTTTGCTAATCATATTGTTCAGAAGAACGATGAAAGCTTTACGACCAAACTATCCAACTTATAGAACAAAACTTCATCGAAATATCTGAATCCATTCAACTACATGACTTACTTACTTACTTACGCCTTTTACTCCTAATGGAGCATAGGCCGCCGACCAACATTCTTCAACCCACTCTATCCTGGGCCTTCTTTTCTAGTTCCATCCAATTCTTGTTCATTTTTCTCATGTCTATTTCCATTTTTCGGCGTAATGTGTTCTTCGGTCTTCCTCTTCTCCTTTGGCCTTCAGGATTCCATGTGAGGGCTTGCCTTGTGACGCAGTTCGGTGCTTTCCTCAATGTGTGTCCTATCCACTTCCAGTGCTTCTTCCTGATTTCTTCCTCCGTTGGGATCTAGTTTGCTCTTTCCCACAGTTGGTTGTTGCTAACAGTGTCCGGCCAACGGATCCGAAGTATTTTGCGTAGACAACTGTTAATAAACACCTGTATTTTCTGGATGATGGCTTTAGTGGTTCTCCAGGTTTCCACCCCATACAGTAGAACTGTCTTGACATTTGTATTGAAAATCCTGACTTTGGTGTTGGTTGACAGTTGCTTTGAGCTCCAGATGTTCCTCAGTTGTAAATATGCTGCTCTTGCTTTGCCGATCCGCGCCTTCACATCTGCATCAGATCCACCGTGTTCGTCAATGATGCTGCCCAAATATGTAAAGGTTTTACATCTTCCAAATCGTCTCCGTCAATTGTGATTGGATTGGTGCATTCTGTGTTGTATCGGAGAATCTTGCTTTTTTCTTTGTGTATATTGAGACCTACTGATGCTGAGGCTGCTGCTATACTGGTCGTCTTCTCCTACATTTGTTGTTACGTTTGAGATAGAAGGGCCAGATCATCTGCGAAGTCTAGATCACCCAACTGCATCATATCTGTCCACTGTATCCCGTGCTTCCCTTCAGATGTCTTCATGGTCCAGTCGATCAGCAGGAGAAAGAGAAAGGGTGAGAGTAAGCAACCTTGTCTGACACCGGTCTTTATTTCGAACGAATTTGTCAACTGTCCTCAATGCACAATTTTGCAGTGTAATCCATCATATGAATTCTGTATGATATTGACTATCTTCTGAGACACGCCGTAGTATCGAAGAAGCTTCCATAGTGCTGTTCTGTCCACGCTACCAAGTGCTTTTTCGTAGTCAGTGAAGTTGATATAGAGTGATGAATTCCATTCAATTGCTTGTTCTACAATGATCCGTAGAGTTGCGATTCGGTCTGTACACGATCTATCCTTACGGAATCCTGCGTGTTGGTTTCGAAGTTGGGCGTCTACACAGTCCTTCATTCTGTTTACCAATACCCTGTTGAAGACTTTTCCTGGTATTGAGAGAAGAGTGATGCCCCTGTAGTTATCACACTTGCTGAGATCGCCTTTCTTCGGTATTTTGATCAGAAGTCCTTCTTTCCAGTCTGTTGGTACTTGTTCCTCATCCCAAATCTTATTGAAGAGAATGTGGAGTATCCTTGCACTTGCCGCTACGTCTGCTTTTAGTGCCTCTGCTAGGATGTTGTCTGGTCCTACTGCTTTGCCACTCTTGATTTGTCTGATGGCCATGCGGATTTCTTCAATTGTTGGTGGGCCAACATTGATTGGGAGGTCCGTGGGTGCTGCTTCGATGTTGAGTGGGTTCAGTGGAGCTGGTCGATTCAAGAGTTCTTTGAAGTGTTCGACCCATCTGTTTTGCTGCTCTTCAATGTTGGTGATTATCTCGCCTTCCTTGCTTTTCACTGGTCGTTCTGGTTTGCGGCGATTTCCAGAGAGTTTCTTTGTCGTGTCATACAGTTGTCTCATGTTTCTTTCTCTTGCAGCCTTTTCCGCCGCCGTTGCTAAATCTTCCACATATTTACGTTTGTCGGTTCTGATGCTTCTCTTCGCTTGCTTGTTTACTTCTGTGTATTCAGCTTGTGCCTTGGCTTTTTCTGCTCTTGTTCGACTGGTATTGATTGCTGCATTCTTGTTCCTCTTTTCTTGAATCTTATCCAGTGTATCAACAGTGATCCATTCTTTGTGATGGTGCTTCTTGTGATGGTGTTTCTTGTGACCCAGAACCTCATGACATGTTGAAGTGATTGCCTCTTTGATACCCTTCCAGTTGCTCTCCACAGTAGTTCCTTCTCCATTGAGTAGATCATGAGAGGCGTGGAACTTATTGCTGAGGACTATCTTGAATTTGTTGAGTTTGTTAGTATCCTGAAGAAAGGTCGTATTGAACTTTTGTGATATTGTCCGCCCCGTTGTCCAGTGCTTCTTGAGTTTCAATTTCATCTTGGCGACCAGCAATTGATGGTCTGATGCTGTATCAGCTCCTCTCTTGGTTCGCACGTCCTCTATAGTCCTCCTGAAAGTTTTGTTGATGAAAATATGATCGATTTGGTTTTGTGTGGTGTGATCCGGTGAAGTCCATGTTATTTTGTGAATGCGTTTATGTGGGGATATAGTGCCGCCTATGACCAGCTTATTGAAGGCACATAGGTTTGCAAATCTCTCACCATTTTCGTTCCTTTCTCCCAGTCCGTGTCGTCCCATGATGTCTTCATATACAGTGTTGTCCATTCCAACCTTGGCATTGAAATCTCCCATCAGAATGGTCAGGTCCTTTGTTGGGCACTTTTCGATGATTGACTGCAGCCTATTGTAGAATTGATCTTTAGCGTCTTCATTGTAGTCGTTGGTAGGCGCACAGCATTGAATGATGTTCATTGTAATTCCCTCTTTCTTTGTTTTGAAAGAAGCTTTGATGATCCTTGGTCCATGAGATTCCCAACCTATAAGTGCATTTTGTGCTTGTTTGGACAGCATCAATGCAACTCCTTGTGTATGTGGGGCATTTTCTTCATCATGGCCGGATTATAGCAGGAGCTCCCCTGAAGCTAGTCATTGTTGTTCAGCTTGCGTCCAATGTGTTTCACTGATCCCAAGCATCTCTAGGTTGTAGCTCCTCATTTCTGCAGCAATTTGGAAGGCTCTTCCGGTGTCCCACATTATACGAACATTCAATGTACCTAAATAAATGATTGGTTTGGTTGTCAGAAGGGGCGTCGTCCTCGTTGCTTCCGAAGGAACTCGGCTTTCATCATGAGGCGCCATAGTTCTTCCTAATGAAGACCTTCTGACTCCTAGGGCAGAGTTTAAAAGGTTTGAATAATTTTTTCTGGTTAGCGTTTTTTTAGCGAGTTAGTTTTCTACGGGATGGGGACGCTAACCCCATGCCCAACCCTCCTCCTTTATCCGAGCTTGGAACCGGCAGTAGCCCCAGGATGGACTCCATGCGGAGTTCAACTACATGACTGTAATCTAATATTGTGCATTTTCACTTCCAATCTATCTTTCTTCATTAAGATCTCTTGTCTAGAATTTCTCATCTACCATCTGATCTTGAGAAGACAGTCGAGATGTGTAAATTTTACATTTTAGTATCTGAAATTGATATCAAAGGAAATCAATACTAAAAAAGAGTTGAAATGATAAATATTTGTTAGCTCCAGCGAAACTTGAGTTCAATATCTTAAAGTTATTTTTACTCAAATGAAGCAATATACATTTATAGACGTCTTTAGTCCCATGATTTTCAAGTATTAAAACTTAGTAAGTCATTGCGAAAAAAGCAATGAAAATAATTCAAAGAGGCTTACCGATTATATAATATAGAATTTTTTTATCTCATCAGAGACTTATGTTTTCTAGTTGACTATAAATCTGACTACTATTCAGTTTTAGCAAATAACATTGTAGAAAAGTAATTTTTCTTCACTTAATTGTCATTTGTCTTACAATTTTATAATATATCATAGTAACGAACAATCGTTCTTTATAACATATATTAATCTTTCAAAGTATTTAAAACATAGACAATTAATCATGTTTTCTCAATATATCCTTATAACGTTAATCGATTAAAATAAATTTTCTTTTATGTTCAGAAAGTTTATTTGACTTAAATTTATTTTTAGTATGCAGTTGTGGAGATTAAGTTTTTGATTAAGATCATGAACCGATTGATGTTAGACCACCATTGAAAATGTAGAAACACTGGATGACCGTTTCATCATATAGTGGGACTTTCCAGCAATGCGCACCCACGATTCCGATACGTGGGATTCGAATCCGGGGCCTTCGGTTCCGCGCGCGGCCGTTCAGTGCTTCCAGGTTTTTAACGGTAGTCTAACACCAATCTGCTCATGGTCTCAATGAAATTTATTTATGTATATCAGACAAAACCAGAAATATAGGATCTCTAATAAATACGAATCAATTCAGTTTACTGAATTATCATACCTCATAGCTTACAACATGGATACGTCCATTTATAGGAGAAAATATTTAGGAAATACTTATTTTTATAGTGACAATTATGTTAATCATTCTAATGAGATTCATTCTTGTTCACTTTTATGATGAACTTATAAATTCCAAGAAAATGATAGAAAAACCTAGTAGTAAATGCGCAGCAGTTCCGGTAAGAGTAGAGGATATCCGTAGGTTACTAGTATTCGATCATAGATGTCTTCACAGCATTGCTCGTATATCCTGAGACCACCAAGTAAGTAATGTAGTTGTTAGGAAACGGGTACTAGGTAAGGATGGCAAATCAATTGATGAAGTAGTGAAACATCATCAGTTGAGATGGCTGGGAGACGTGTTACGTATGCCCGATCACTGACTGCCCCGATGTGAGATGTTTTATGATGTAGGAGTAGGTTGGAAGAAAGCTAGGGGCGGTCAGACCAAAACATGGCACAAGTTCATGAAGTCACTGGCAAGTGGACTGACCCATGTTGGTAGGTGTAGACTACCTGGTTAGGATCCGCGAGATGATAGCAACCGATGATTAGAGACCCTGAATGACATGGCTCAAAATCGTTTGCAATGGCGCAGGTGCATCCACTCTTTATGTTCTACCAAATTTTAATCTCCTGAATCCTCCTTGTCTCTTTTTTTCTCTTCCCAAATTTATTTCACTGGATTGTTCTCCTTGAATAATATCTTCAAACCATAATGTTTCCTATTACTGCTTATACTCTTACCACCTCTACCACTACGGGATTTGAATCGACAATTATATCTCTGTGCTAATGTGGTATGGAAAGTCAAACTGATGTACGTACGTACGAAGTTCTACGTTGTTACTAACTGATTGACTATATATAAATGTCATTAAACAATTAACTGTATTACAAATTATAATTATAATAGTAACCTTAAAAATACTAATCAAGAATTTTAACTGAAAGTAATTTTCAATTTTTTTTCCTTTTCCATCCTCTCCTACTATAAACAATAAATAATCAAATTTGTTAACTTTCAAATAAATACATACTACTTACTAAACTATGGAAATAAATTAATAAAATATTGTCACTGAAATGAAACTTTTTTTATAGAAAATAAATAATTATTGTTAAGATATATTAGTTATTTGATGAATGAGTTTGTTTTGTTGAGAATGATAGTGTAAAACAAACAAACAATTTTTAAATATATCATTAGAAAACAAGATGTACAAAACAAATGCTTGATCATAGTTTATAACCAAGTATGGATTAAAATCCAAGTTTGAGTAGAGACTCAAAGAACAAGAGAAGAATCAGTTACTAAGCCGAAGTTCAATGCAGTGAAATTTCAAATATGGCATTATAAAACATGAACGTCCTGAGTTCAAATTCAGATCCTTGTGTATTTCTGACAGTTCCTAAATTAAGACAAAAATGACTGTGTAATGCTCTATTATTCTTGATAGTTCTGATAATTACCTTCAAATAAAGAAATCTCTATTAAATACTGAATAAAATAATAATTTGAATTAAACAAAAGTAGGCAAACAAAACAAAACACCTCTCAGTTATCGATATGTGTTATACTGAAAAGTGTGAATTAGCATTAATTGAACGAAAACTCAGGTATAATAAGTCAGTTTGTTGTTTTGCGAAAACTCAAACAGTGCCTTTGTAAAATATCAAAATTATAAATTAAATACATCATTTGCATATCTTCCTTGAGTTGTCCTATACATATCCCATTATTCCAATTCCTCTCTTCTTTATTTTAATTTTCTGTTAATAAGTATATCACTTTCGATTGCTGCTAAATATTAGTTACGTCTGTGCGCATCACAGCATTACTAGAACGGAGAGTTCAATTTGTCGTGTACCTCCAATCCTATATCATTTTTAGGTTAGACTGAACAAATCTATGTTGAATTGGTGAAAACGTTGTGTTCTTTTTTCAAGGCTACTAGTAATTCATATTAGACATATGACCTCGTATAATGACTACTTTTTTACTGACAAAATCCAATAAACTGAACCTCAACATCACTTAGGTTACTGATTTAGATGTAAAAGTTTATTACTCAAACTCTTTCAATAAAGTTATATGATCAGACAGTACATTTATCATATATCGAAATGTTTCTGCTCCAGCTAATTAAGTCTTCATTTAAACCAGCTAGTCAAAAATGTACGCTATCTTCCACAAAAAATACTATATTCATCAATATTAGTCTGGCACTGACTTGAACATTTTATCATTCAAACATATACTCAATAGGTATATATATCTGCATAGATTGCACAAATAACTGCGTGTGTAAATATTATACATGAAAATATTTCGGAATCTTTTTCATGAACGTTAATTTTTTTAAAACTACCTAGTCATTGATTTTAGTTCTTAAAATAATTTCCTTTCTTCTGATAATCTTGTCCGTGTCATCACTCGTCACAACTGTTGCAAATATAATGTACAAGTCAGTATATTACTTAGTATTTGCAAACAAGATTCTTTTCAATGATACTTATGTGGTGTGTCCTACTTATGTCGACAGACATAAGTAGTATGTAACACCAATCAGAAATGGAATGCCTGAAAGTAGAAGGCTCAAAAGATCGAACCGAAGAAAATAGGACGGAATAGATAATTGAAAGAGTCATGTAGGATGTAAAGGACAACTGATAGAGAATTTGTAAATGAAGTAATTAATATATGGTTTCCACATTCACAAAAGAACTCTGTAATTTTCACTAAATAATAAATTAATCTTCTCCACTTCAGTTCTCGTTCATTATACCTTAAATGTGATCGATTTGTCATGAACATAACGATAACAAATTACAGTTAGATTCTATCAAACTTTTAAATGAAATGGGTTATTCGCGAAAATCTTAATATTCGATTTTAATGTCATATTACAAAATATAAAAAGCAAACCCTGAATATGAATGACCAAATATGAAAGAAAAAACAATGATAAAATGATTACCATTTATTTGGTCTGATCTTTTTAACCATTTTTATTTAGTTTCATATCTTGGTTGTCGTTGTGTAATCCTTTTTCATTGTTTACTGATTAGTGGCAATTTAATGTTGCTGTGTAATACAAACATTGGTAAAAATGAAGTCAGGTTAATCGTTTCAGTCAACTGAAAAAGACAATTTACATAAACTTTATTAGATTATTGTTCCTACGTAGTTTGGTTGTAGATAAGAGTATTCTAGCGGAGGGATTATTTTATTATCATTCATTGAAGTAAATATATCTTTTAAATCATTTCTGACAAGCATAGCCACATTAAATTATCTATATTCATACTGTTATATATGAGGTTCTTTAAGTTTTCTCGTTTGAACTTATGTATCACAGTGTCATTACAAAAAGATTCTGTGAATTGGTTATTCTTTTGTTTTAGCAAAATGACAATATCACATTCTCAGTGATGACTAAACGACATTATTAAATTTTTTTTATTATGACTATTGAGATGAGCAGCCTTGTAACTCCCATAGACCATTGGCCTGATATTCGGACATTTCAAATAATGTCACATCATCCTATTACCTGCCATGAGTGTTCTTACATTTCGATCATCAATACTGTTATATATATGCCTCCGCCTGGAGTCCCTCCGGGGGCTACCGCCGGCCCCAAGCCCGAATAAAGGAGGAGAGTTGGGCATGGCGTTAGCGACGCGATCCCGTAGAAAACTAACTCGCTGAAAGAACGCTAACCAGAAGGAAAATATTCAAACCATTTAAATGTCTTTAGCTATTTAGCCGTTCTTTGATATTGTCTTTCTCTGAACCCACTCATAATTATTTTCATTCACTCAGGTATGTAACAGAACTAATTTAACAGTTATAGTTTCATGTACTTTGGTTTGAACTATTTATTCTGTTTGGTCTCTCTAAATGAATTTAATGAAATAAGGTTTAAAATTTTCTACTCCAATGTTGAAAATAAAGGCTTACACTGGTAAATTAACAAAAACCACTTTCGCTGAAACAAGCGATTAATGCTTTTATTTTTCTTTATTTCCATAAATTATATTCACTAATTCATAATATTCAGTCTTAACATTTTTCCATAGGGAAAGATAATAAAATTCTTTTTAAAGGTGTTAACGACTTATCGGTTACATTTTAATCATTAGCAATGTAAACTTTATGAATCTTATGTTGTTTTTTATTCAGGTGTTTAGTATTATTTTCAAACTTTCATAAGAATTATAATGGTTTTCTAAGCATTTTTCATGTACGTATTGCTTTCATTCTAACAATAGTGATTGTTCATTCGTTAATTCCTAACCCATATTACTGAATATACTTATTCAATAGTATCGTTAATATACTGATACAATACATGGAACTTTGGCAATTTTATGTGTGAAACCGTTTGCATAAATAAACACACACACTGAATAGCATTATTACAAATTATGTACTCTAAAATACATCGATGAACTGTCAACAAATATATATTTTATCCAGTAATAATCACTTTCCATTATAATATTAGTTTTACTAGTAATCTTAATTTGAATAGTTGAGATCATGAGTCAATTGAAGCCAAACCACCATGGAAAACCTGGAAGCACTGGACAGCTGTTTCGTCTCATTGTGGGACTTCTCTTAAGTGCGCATCCACGACCCTTCCCCGCGGGACTCGAACCCAGGATCTATCAATCTTGCACTTAACCACTAGACTACTGATCTTCAACTGACTCATGATCTCAAGTATTGAAATTACTACAATCTTCACAAAATCCCTTCTGATACTAATCTTAATTTGAATTTACATCATCAACAAGCCAGTGAAAACCTACAAACTTTTATACAAGTGTCTAGCTCTAGCTTAAAATGACTTGATTATCAACACCTTTAAATTGGTTCTAGATAAAACCTAAAACTTTTATGGTACATGAATAAGACGGTGTGAAGCATCACTTAACCTGAATCCATCATAAATATTTTGATGTAGTGCAACATTTATTCAACCTGGTCGATGATTTATTTTCTCACTTGGGAGCTTATTGGTTTTACAGATTATAGACAGTAATAAATGTTTCGGTTAATCAAATTTAAAGTTATCCACTGGTAAACATAAAATTGTTATTCATCTTTTTAGTTTTCTTTTTGTACAAAATATCATGTAAATATTTTTCTACCTCTAGGATAATGTGACATAAGTGATGGGAACTCTTTAAAAATACTTCAGAATTCAATAAGTTGTTAAAAGTAAACAGTATAATACATAACCTGTTTACATAGTTGCTTCATTTTCTACCCTCAAAAGTAACAATTAATTTTAAAGGCACTTTGGTTTTAAATTTCTTTTACAATAAACAGTTAATACCCTGTAATATGAAATGTACATTGGATTCTAGGTCACTCATATAAATACAAAAATGTACTAAACAAGTATCGATATAACATTTACATTCCTTTTTAAGTAACCTTTTATGTTGTGATGCTGTTATTTTTTTAAAAAAAATAATGACATTTTACGTGTAATTCATACATATTTCATGTCTAAATGTTCAATGACTTAATCTCGTGACTTACATTTGTTAATACCATCCTTACTATCATTGTTATACCCATATTTTCGACTGTGCTTTTTATTCTACTTGACATTTAAAAAATCTTATTTCTTTAAATTTCCTGAACTTAATATCGTTACTGTATAGTAACACGTATTTTATTTTAAAAAGCTATGTATTTTTATGCTTCTGTTTGAATGTGTGTCAATAGGTATAGAAATGTTAACATATAGGGATGATGTTTTATAAAAATTTTGATTTCCTACAAGGTTAAGCACTCTGTTCCTTAGTTTCCGGCTTGTAACTGACACGTTGAAAATTTACCTAATACTATTCTATCTTTTCTTAAGTTTTGAAGCAAAATCTCTAGGTTTTTTTCTGTTAGGATGATTCAAATTTCTGTTGAGTTTGATTTGCTATTCAGAAAACGTTTCAGAATGAAATATATAACTGTTGAAATTGAATAATTTAGACAAGCTAACTAGCTAGCAAAACATGAGAAAACATATATTCTCATACATACTCTTCATATCTGGGCAACCTGTTTCTGCCATCTGATTATTTCAACAAGTTATCTGTTTTTTCATTTGTTTTAACTTATAATTATGTCCATTAATCGCATAACCTATTCAAGCGCTTTTATGAAAAGCCCACGACCTTTCGCTGCACAAGTTTCAAAAAAGTACTATAAAAGACATTGTGGTGGTTAGCAGTATGCGTTAAAGAGAATGAACATTAATCTTATGTCGATTCCCGAGCTGCTAAATTCTAACTGCCAAACACTAATCAACAAAATGAACTATCTGCAATTCCTACTAAGTCAAAATACGTATCGTAATTGTGGTGTCGTCACAATTCAAGAATCTTGGTTAAATAATTTACAGGATGACTGCCTAGTATCACTACGTGATTTCAAAATTTATCGTCAGGATCGATCAAATAATAAAAAGAGGTGTGGTGGCGGTGTAGCTATGTTTGTAAACACAAAGTAGTGTCGATCTTCGTTTGTGTGTTTTAAGTTTTCAAATGACTTTATCGACTGTCTAACTCTAAGATGTCGTCCAAAACATCTGAATAAGTACAAATATGTTTATGTTACCAATATCTACGTTACTCCAGGTTGCACATCATCTGCACTATCTGTTTTCGCTGGTGAATTCACTAAGTTCGCTGTTACTGCCTTCAGTGATTCACTTTCAGGTGTATGTGGTGATTTCAATTCATGTGACTGTAGCTTCCTTACGTCACTAGGTCACCAGAATGTAGTAGATTTTCCTACCCGTTTAGATGCTCATTTAGACTTCGTTTTCATTAATGATGTGGGTATATATGCGACTCGTAAACGTGCTCCATTGTCTAGCTCGGATCACTATATAATTCGTGTTCTACCTAAAGTATATGGAAAGCATGGGAAGAGTACACTCTTACATCAAACCAAGAAAGTTAAATATAGGAATTACTCAGAAGAAAATATCCGAAATCTGAAAAACATGTTTCATACGACTAACTGGCAATTAAAGAAGGAACGAATTGAGCTAAGAAATTTCTTTTCAATTAGTTTTTCATCATGGCTCTACACTCATCGAGTGGATATGTTACGTAATAATTACATAATGACATTTAAATTAACCTTGAGCAATTGGAAGAAAGAGGATTATTAATATTAAAAATAATCAAAAAGTTGCTACGTTACGTAATATAAGAAACAAAGAAGGAACAGAATTATAACGGATGGTCAATAGGATAGTAGTTACGTAAAAATCAAGAGATGAATGTTGAGAAGTTATAAGGTTCGAAAGCAATAGAAACAAAATTACAAAAATTTGAAAAAAAGCGAGAAAATAGTGGAAGAAGTATGAAAAATTGTTCTCATGACGGAAATTTTATACTGAAGGCCAGGGCAGAGAAAGCGGTTGTACGAATTTCTTTTGGATGCAAAGGTCAGGTTTGTGAACATGGATCGCGATGGCTTCAGCAATGTGCAAAAGGCGCACTCGTAAACCATGTGATAGATTTGATGGAATATTGTAGATAACCTTGAAAGCTTTATTCAGTTCGACTTGATGACCTGTGTCAACCAAGTGAGAGAGAATAGAACTTTTAATCACTTTCACCTGTCCTTTGCTTAGCCATGTCGGATGATGTTCTGTAATGCGATGACGGACCTGCCGAATCGTACGCCCTATGTAACTGGCTCCACAGGAGCAGTTGAAACGATAGATACACATAGATTTGGCGAATTCAAGCAGTCTGTCTTTAATGGATGTTTTTATTTTCGGGTGGTTGTATAAGATGACATTTAATTTGGCAGCATTAAACGTTTTTTGTACAGCTCTTCGTAGTTTCTGAGTCATGACTTCTTCAATGGTGTCATTTATGAATTGTAGTTTTATGAATAATACCTTCTTGGGGAAGATAGGCATTTTTGTCCTTGTTTTCTTCTCCGTCATATGTTTGTCGATGAATTTCATGGGGTACCCATTCAGACTGAGTAGGTTCCGAATATTGTTCAATTCTTCTTCAATGGTATCTTCAGAGCAGATCATTCTAGCACGATGTGTCAAAATCTTTATCAAGTTCCTTTTGTATCTGCACTGTGGAAATGAGTGTATTGACCTGATGCTGACTTTCTGTGTACCCTTCTTTTTATAGTTCCTTCTGTTCTTCTAGTTAGTTGGACGTCTAGAAAAGATATGCTATTATTCTGTTCATCTTCTGGACGAACGTTGTTAAATATATTAAGTAAATTGTGTTTATCATTTTCTTTTTCTAATACTATGAAAGTATCATCTATATATCGATAATAAGTTGGTAAATGGGTAATTGTACTTTTAAGTGGTCCATTTTCCATTTTTGCAAGGAAAATATTAGCCAGTAGAGGGCCCAATGGTGTTCTCTTTTCCACTTTTTGCGGAATATATTTCGATTATGTAAAAAAAATTGTTTTTCGCCTCATTACTATTTGTGGAAATCATAAACTCAAACTGTATTAGAATTTTAATTAACATTTATTCTGATCCATTACTAGTATTATGTTAAATTACCAGTTCTCACGAAGTATAAAGAATTGAGATTTATGGACAAATGTTAAAATTACACAATTACTATTCATCCTGAAGTACTGTTTTATAACTCAGGATCCTATACTTATTAAAAAAGCATGTTTCATGATGCTCATTATGGGAACTGCAGTGCCCCGTTCATTTGACTCTGATTTGATCGAATGATGATGTGAATGAAATACACATCCAGCCTAACCTTGTATACAATTATATACCTAATTAGCATTGGAGAATAACGGAATTAAATAAGTCATCTACGAGTATGAATATTGGACACGTATATTTCATACAGTCCTTGGCTCGGACAGACAATATGAGGGGCGAAGAGAAGCAGAGAATGTGACTGTTCCAACTTGATTTGATCAAGCGTCATTTCATCTACGAATTAAAAAAAGCCATTACTTCATATAATTATATAATCATGAATAGAGTCCAAATAATCTGCACTAATATTGTACCTAAATAGGGGACTACATATAATATGTAATTGATAATTAGAATTTACAAAGCTTGTAAATAGAAAGTTAGACAATAATCCTGACAGACTGAGTCAAAAATTTTATTTATTCATTTAGTCTTCAACCCAGTTCGTTTTTATTTACATTAAGTAGACAATAACCCATTAATACTTATCAGTTTCTAGGTTTTAATGTAGCTGGAATATTTCTACCTCTCCACTCTGAATATTTTTCAGCAGCGCTGTTTAAAATCAGTCGACCAAATCGCAATGCAGTAACCAGTTCAAGTGACTTAACGTCACATATACCATATTTCGATGTTAGTTAGTTGGGACTAGTCGGTAAGAAAACCTGGACCTAGATTTTGAGATAGTTAACCCACGTTAGAAAGGCGAACCTGTTATCTTGAAGTGGCTAAAGAACCCCATAAGACTCGCATTTCATTTACGCAGAATCACAGTCTGAGATGTTACTTCAAAGTTGTATGTAGATTAAATGACCTTCTGTAAGATTGAGTTATATACACTGATCACTGTATAGTGACTCATGTCATTTTCGTTTAGTCTTTTTTGTTGGTTGAATTTCATGACTTCCATTTTGAAATATGATAAAGGTTGTGGACTGTAGGTACTCAAGGCAGAGACAAAATAACTACGGAATGTATAGCTAACTTATCAATTTTTAGTATTCATCTGGCGATACCATGCAAAGAAGAGAAAATGAAATAAAAATAAAGAGAACTCAGAGAAGATTTTTTTCGATGAAATCGTCTAATTAGGCGGTACATCAGTATTAACAGCTGTATAGTAAATATGTGTCTATTGGAGGACAGAGAAGATTGCATCATAAATTGGTTCGAGACTCTTATTATCAAATGAGGTTACGTAATAATCAAGACCTAAGAGAAGAATATGAGTCTGGGAATAATTTAAGGGTCAGAATTAAGAAAGATAATTTTCCACTTGACAGATATGAAGAAAAACGAAAAAAAAGGTTTTAATAATAAAACTGAATAATAATCGAAAATTCATTGATTTAACTAAATAGTGATGTAGTTATTATAACTTCCTCTGTAGGAGCGGCTAATTCTGTTGATGCATATCAAATAGGCAAATCAGGTAACTTATCCCTTGTTCAAGTAAATACCATTAGTTGACTGGAAAATGTTTATTTACGTAATCCATTTTCTTTTTCTTTTTACTGACCCATAAACTGTCTTTATCGGTTTAATATTTTATATATATTTATAAATTCATTTAAATATATAAATATATATATATATATATATATATATATATATATACTAATTACTATTTTATATTAGAGTACAGTTTAATAATGAACTAATTGGAAACATTAGTCTTCGATTGTATGCGTTATTCTACCTTAAAATGACGGGAATTTATTTTTTAACTCATCCTTATTTGAAATATATCAATGGAGATCATATAAACGACTGAAATCAGTCTATTTTGTTTTCTGTTTATTTTTTCTTGTAAGTACACCAACTAACTTTCAACTAAGAAACATTCAATGTTTATGGCTTAAGGATACGTAAATTTTTGTTTATTTATTTAATTTTTTGTGAATGTTGTTTCCTGCTAGTATTCTGTTTGTTTGTTTTTTCCTTAGGAGATGATAATTGTGGTAATGAGTATTATTGATTTTCTCTCAAATAAATTCGTTCAAGCATTAGTTCACTTTTCATTTAATTGTCCAATTATATATTAGTTATTCATTTTATTTGTTTATTTAAGAATAATAATAATAATTAATAAATAAATAATAATAACCAAGAATGATGACGTTAGTGTTCGATCAGATACAACAGTCATAACAATAATAGTAATAATATGTACGAATATTCGTCAAGATTAGAACGAATAGTTTGACAGTAATTGAGCGCCGAGTATAGAGAAGTCATTATATGTGAAAATTATATTTGAAATATTCTCAGCGATTGAAATTTAACTAATTCCAACGTTTTGATTATTACCCTGAAGAAGTCCAGACAAGTTAGCTGAGCGAAATGTTGGAATTAGTTAAATTTCAATCGCTGAGAATATTTCAAATATAATTTTCGCATATAATAGTAATAATAGTTTCTAATGATAATGATTCAGAAGTATGAAATTCCGCAATAAATCATTTTGAATCATTTACATCATAATTGTGTTTATTTATTGATTGATAAGAATCATTGAAAATTTTATTAAAATTTAATTTCTTGAAAATACAATGAGAATTTTCATTGAATCTTAGGAAAATGGTTGGCTACAGAATAATAATTTTTTTTAAATATTACTTGACATTTTAAAAATTAAAATGCCATTCAAAGTAACTGTGTTTACGACAATCTTGTAACATTTCGATAATGCAATGAGAAGACGAAGTTTATTAGAATTATGTGATATATTTGCGCAATACATTTCGAATAATCTGATCACACCTAATATACTTTTTAAGAACATTTATATATGAAAATTAAAAGGTCAACTAGACAGGTTAAGCGTAAGTCATAACAAAGGAAAAATAATAAAGTGTGATTACCACTCTGGATAATAAATCAGTAGTACCAGGGTAGGTTAAGTGTAAGGACAAATTGTTTTTGAACACATAAAGGAGGTTTGAATTTGCAACAGTTCAAGCCTCATTGTCAACCAATTAAATATCAGCTGATATATATGATAAATTTAGATTCAAAAAATGAAGAGCATAGAATTGGCGATATGTATGTATTGTTTAAAATTTCTTTATAAAAAAAACTAATTCTTAAGACATTGATAAAACTATTTATCATTGTGATTTGAATTGTAATTAGAAATTAAGTCTCAGAAATATTGTCAAGAAACAGAGGATTAAGTAAAGAATTGTGAATTATGGAATATCAGAAGGAGTTTGTGAGACTGATAGGTCCTGGGTTCGAATCTCGCGGGGTGCGGGATCGTGGATGCGCACTGCTGAGGAGTCCGATACTAGGACGAAACGGCCGTCCAGTGCTTCCAGGTTTTCCATGATGTTCTAGCTTCAATTGACTCATGATTTCAATCTGTGAAGTTATGGAATAATACTAAACTTAATTGTTAGAACAATGTCTAAAATACAATATCATCAAAACAGAAAAATTCTGTGTACATTCTATAACAAGAATCTATTGATTTCTGTCTAAATTAAAGATTGTATGAAATATACGTATTTGAAATTCATTCTTGCATTTGATTTATTTAATTCCGTTATTCAACAACGCGATCTAAGTAGGTGATTATATAGAAAGATAGCCAGGATGTATATTTCGACAGCAGTTATTCAATAACAATCATTCATACGATCCAAATGAAGTCAGATTTAAGGCCACTTAAAGTCAAACTAATATATTGCTTTCATTTTCTAACTTCATCATGCGATAACTCTTTATAGCTGATAAAATTTTCAATCTAAGTGAAGTAGTCATTCGTGTTCATCTGTCCTTAACATAGAACTAAATTACATGATTAATAAATTATAATTCTATTGTTTTTTTATTCATTTAAAATATTTTTATTTAAAAATATACTTCACTAAATTTTGTTTGGATCTTTCATTTTTTTGATTAAGAATAAAGCATGTAGTTCTTTTTGGTGAAGGTGCTGGAGCGAACATTTTGGCACGGTTTGCAGTAAGTTTTGTGATTTATCACTTATGAATATGTAAATTGATAAACAGTATTATTCTATCATAAATATATTTCATACTTGGTTAAATATTTACTAGAAAGATTACTTGTACTTTTTTATGTATGTGACTAGAAAAAACCTCACAAAACTGTTTAAACAATATCTGTTCCCATATGTCACTAATGTGACTTTAAATGGTTGTGATGATACATGGGATTGGCTATGTAACATTGTCATCAACCAATAACTTAAAATTTAAAACCTGTACGTATGTTATAGTTGACCTAGCGATGATATATGTTGCCCATTTATTGATGTCATGTCTAGTTGAATGTAAGTGATAACTGAATTTATCTGGAAGCTATATAAAGTTATAACTATCTGATAGCAAATAATTTGAATTATGTGCTCATACATCGATTCTGGGTAGGATGTTTGTGACATAGCTCAGTAACACCTTTCTAGCTAATTTACTATGATTTATGATCATTTAAACAACAACTTATCAAGTCACGTAAAAACTTACAACTTGGACAGTATAAAAATACTACGAATATGTAATTTACTAAATACAGTACCTTCTTCTTGCACTATTTCCTTTTTGTGCTTCCTTATAGCAGATATAGATACATATTCTTGTGTCATTTCCTAAATATTATTAATTCAATTATCATACTTTCTTTCGAAATGTCATTCTATACATGATATTTTTTTCTCGTCCTAGTGTCACGTTTCGACCAACCTTTTTATCTATCAGTCTATCTGCATTGTTGTATGCTTGATATTCAGTGTCGTGTACTAGCATACAACATATGGAAGTATTATGCATTTACAAATGCTACAGCTCAGACAACAATTAATTGAAGTTATATTACTTTATATTGTAACCGATGATAATGACTTGCTTATGATTTATTCGTTTCAATGTATATGATAACTGAACCAATTTATGTCTTTGTATGAAAAAATAACGAAAAGATCCATTGAAAGTGTTGTGTTGAGCGGTGTGCGTTTCTGATGCGCAAGCTTTTTATACCCAAATCTAAATAGCTACTTGAATGAGAAGGCCGAGAATGGGAAGAAAGCTTTATTGGCCAGACTGAATGGAAGACTAACTATATAAGCGTTTAATAGAATGAAAATAATGAGGAAACAACTAACTATTTAATCGTAAATCATACACCAGTAGGTAGCACAAACAAGAAATAGTTCTGAAAAAAAAAACAATCACTTTGAAATTCGAAACTACGATATCTTGAATAATTTAAAAAACACTTACTGCTTAATCATTTACAGAAATAATAATTTGTCGTGTCTTCAAACACACTTATTATTTGTGCTGAATGAACGTCTGAAATGCTTCCTGGAATAGTAGTTTAGACAAAAATGTTCAAACCAAAACTTTGCACTGGTTCATGAAGCCGAGGACTGCATGGTTGGGCCACGATAGTAGATGCAGACTACTAGCCTAGTGTCAGCTTAATCATAATAACTGTTAGTCGATGACGTTGATCACAGTGGCAGAGATGTATTTGCATCTCACCTACAGTTCATTTTATTCCGTGAATTAATTCTTTCCCCCCAAATAATATTGTTTACGCTTAATATTTTTTATTACAGATGATATTCTAGTATTTAGTTGGATTATTTAATCTCATTATACTAGCATGATATGTTGATAAATATCAATGTACAGATATCACAAGTCCTACTTTGATTACGATTGACTGGATTTTAAAGACAGTCTAGAGTTTAAATTAGTTCAATAACAAGTGAGAATAGAATCTCAGCGCCTCCTAGTTTCATATTTACTGATATCCACTTAAAGTTCAGTTCCTGTTTGTTTTCTTCCTGCTTGTTCTTTTTTATAAAGAAAAGAACACCAGAAATGAAAAGCAGATTAGCTGTCTAGTTTCTATATATTTTCTGAAATAAAAAACCTATTTCAATGCAAGTGAAAGTTAATGTAGATAAAGTGCTCAGTGATATCATTTCTATTTTTAAGAACATTGGCCAAGGTTTTCGAAGTTGTATAGAATACTTTCATTAATTTTTTCGTTCATTTTGTTGGTGCGTAATGCATACCGGAATATGCGTTTACTGAATATTTCTTTTCAAAATTCCGAGGTTATCCTCAACCACGTGAAGAGCATTTCAGTGTGGTCTAGCTTATCACATCGGAAGAAAAATACAAGTTTACTGAAATTTAGGGCTAAAAGTTGAAATTCTAATGAAGAACACAACCTAACATATCAGCCAGCTGTCCATATGGACATTAATTAACCAGTGTTTAAATATGTAGCTTTAAAGTAAAGATTCGGTTATATTCATCACACAAATGTCGATTCTTTGCTCAATATTTGAAGTACGGAAGCCAGAAATGAGCGAATGATACATTAATTACTTGGAATATATCTGAATCCAGAATACTGAGACGGATGAACAGGTGTTTTTGGAAGCGTGTTTAATGATTAATATGATTGTGCGTTACACTTTCACTCTTGTTAGAGCAATGTACTTCATTTGTAGTATTTAGATAGACACATCTAAAGAATCATTAGACTTTTTTAAGTTAAATAAGAAACATCCATCATCTTGAAGCACTGATTGATGTTAATTTCATCAGTTGTAATTTATCATTCCGTAGACAGTTTGGGAAGTATTATGAACTACAATTCATTCGTTATTTTCTCTTACTTACATGGTGTTATTTCGAACACAATACGAAATTTGTAGTCCTTCTAACAGTATCAAGTTTTTTTAGATTTAATCGTCATAATACATGGTGGTCAGTTATAAAATTTATATCAAGGATATACTAATAAATAGATCTGCAATCCTCTCTCAGTGAATTAACTCTTAGTAGAAAGAAAAAATTACAGAAATCAGTAATTACTATAGTAATTAGTTGTTTCATTAATAAGTAAGCGAACTCTATCGTTATTCTGACAGAAATTAATCTGGGATATTTCAGCCCTACAATTATGTGTTTGATGGTTCTCATTTTACATGCACATTGACGATTCAGAAACAATTTCAAATTCCAACTTGCACATTTATTTTTACTTTATATAAAGACAAATTTAACATATATCAACTATTAATAACTCAATCTTACACATTCACACACGATTCATTCACCCATTTATTTTCACATTGTGAACTTTTCCCATGATTTGCATATAACCGACTCATGTTATCCTACTTCTTAAAATTAACATCTGAAATGATTGTGAAACACTATATATTTCTTTGATAATCTTGTTTTTGATTATCCTGAAGAAGTCCAGACAAGGTAACTGGACGAAATGTTGAAATTAATTAAATTTAAACCGCTGGGTTTATTTCAAATATAATTTTCACATACAGTAATCAAAGTTGTCAAACAGAAGTCAGTAACTTATAAAATATACAATTTCAGAATATTAAGTAACACATAGTAAATCAGCATAGAATAAATTATCACTATAAGGTGATTGTTTGGTTAAGTGGGTTTTTCAACCATCATAGACAAAGTTTCAGCCATAAAGAAATATTGCTTAACTATTTCATTTTCTGATAAATAAAACGAGATTTGAGTTTTAAACGGAACAAAAGATTGTCTATTCCAAATGTTTATCTAATCCTGTGTATAGATATCATAATTACCAAGGTAAATAAACTCAGATTTGATGTTTGCAACCTATATGTATGCATATTGGTTTAATAATCAATATTATTTTCTAAAAGAATCATCATTGTAAAACTGTAAACTGGTCTAAATAAATAATAGGACATTTTTAGAAAAAATCTGATTTTCGATTAATCCTTCTCATCCTAAAATTGAGATTTAAAATCTACACTTAATTGTTCTGTTTCCTTTCTTGTATCCGTGAGAATAAACATATGTTCACTATTATATTGTTGTTGGTGATTTTTTCTATTATTCTCTTATAAAAATTAATGAATGAGAAAATCTTACTGATAATTTATTAGACTGATATTGCCGGCTAAATAAAGAAAAAAAATAAACAAGATAAAAGAATGTTACTTTGAATATCTGGTTAAGTTTTGGTAAGCAATTATTTGATAGTTAATATTTTATCAGGAGGGGTTTTGTGGGGATTTTCGAGATTGAGAGGTCCTGGATTCGAATCCCACGGGAGATCGGGATGTGCACTGTTAAGGAGTCCCATACTAGAGCGAAACGGCCGTCCAGTGTTTCCAAGTTTTCCATGGTGGTTTAGCTTCAATTGACTCATGGTTTCAAGTATAATATTCATTTTCAGATTAAATGGGATTCGCTTACTTCTGTTCAGTAGTAATTCATCTTTAAAACCTATTTAACGTATCTGAATGAAAACGTTTTTTGTAAACCTGAAAAACAAAAATAGAAACTAAAAAAGATGGCGAACTAACACGTGTTAATCAAAGGCTAAAATGATTCAAATACCATTTCCCACTTAAACATTTAAATTCAAATAGTTTAATGTTACGCAGTTATATTAGTAAAGCATTTAACAATACTCTACACATTATTCTAGGCGGTATCAAGGCGGCAGTTATTCACTAATGACATTTGATGATGATGGTACAGTGTTGAGAATCAATTAAGTTACAAACCTGAACTATTAAATGTTAACTCGGTAGTCTGAAAGTTCAGTTCTCGCCATGAGTCCCGAAAGTTTCGGGTTTGATGCGGTGGTGGATGCACACTACCAAGATGTCCTATATTGAGATAAAGTAGCTGTTCAGAAATTCCTGATTTTTTCATGTTAATAAGTAATGTTTCATGAAAGAAATCATAGTGTTTTACAAACGTGAGCTTACATAATTTAATATCTTACATGGAGAGAGCAACTGTCACCATGTCTCAAATCAGAATACTCTAACAAGTATAACTCGTTATCTCTTGACTAATAACAGTAATCAAAAATTTCTGTGCAATAAAACATCTATCTGTTTATCGACTTTTATGGTCTACAAGCGTTCTCAAATGTTAATGTTTGTAAAAATAGCTATTAATGTTCAGAGAACATTGAAAAATCAATGTAAATTCCAGTGGATTATAAATATAGGATGAAGTCGAATTCTATCATTTTTTGCTTTATATGATCAATATCAACCTTTAAAATGAATAAATGAATGTTATTAGACGATTATTAATAGTACAACACACACGTTTTTAATTCAAGTTAGAAAGTAAATCGTAGTGAAAAAGAAGACATGTGTTCTTTCTTATTCGAGGCTTATTAGCTGGATCTACGTACATCTCATTGTTGATTTTTACACTTGAACTCAGCCTATTTCAATCCCACTGCTGGCCACTATCCAACTAAATAGCAATATGGAGTCGATGAGCTCAGGATGCATAAATGCCTGAAAGAAACTAAAGTCGAATTGTTTGTTATTCTTAAAAAGCATTTTTTTCAAATCTTTACTTGTTTAAAACAATTTGTCATTTCTTATAGATTAACCTATTCGCTCAACAGAATATGAATGTTGAGCATATGCAAATTAAATTTTGGCGTTTTGGATTTGTAGGGATTATCATTCTGTAGAGTTTGCTTCCAAATTGACTAATTGTTTTGTCTCAAAATATGATCAGTCAGCAGAACGTTGGTCGAAACCAAGACTTTCAGCTTTTTTGGTAAGGGACTTCTAGACCACTGAGTTGGGTTCCATTAAATTAATTTTCTGACTTCAATCAATTCATAATACTATATTGCCTTCTATTTTACTAGTTAAGCATGGTTTACTTTATCCTAAGTTGGTAGTGAAATGGAATATCTATGTTAGTTTAATTTCTAGATAGATTAAAAGAAGTAGCTATGTGCACTAATTACTCAGCTAAAATTATTTCAATGATCAGACTAATTTAAATGTACAAGTATCTATGCTAACCGTAGCTATTGTTTACATCTAAATATTTTAATATTTTAATGGACAGAAACTGTTTTTTAACCAATATTTCTAAACTGTATTCTTAAAGTTAACATTTTCTAGTTTATAGATAACTTTATCAATCCTGAAATTTATCTAGTGCTGAATTTGTCTTGATTATACTGTTATACAAGTTATTTCATCAAACAACTAACTTTGCTGATGTAGTATGTTACAATAAATTTTCTCATTTTACATCTCAATTTAATCTGAATGGTTTACTAGCTTCAATAGATGATCATTCGTCTTTTGTCTATTAACCCTATCCTCGATCTTATTAATGCTCACTACACCAATATGACTTCAGTTATTATTATTAATGGCTTTATTCAATATTATATTTCTGGTGCATTATAGGATTTTTTTAACCCAAAGTAATTCAACATGTTCCCTTCATAAAGAAACAAAAGAGACCAGTGATTGGATACAGATATACAGGAATTAAGTAAATAAACTATCTGAAATTAAATGAAATGCTTTTTTTAACAGGTTAAGAATTTGTACAGCCTTTAATTAGCACTATGTTTAATAGTACAATTTAATGACTAGGTCAGCCCTTATAACCTCTTCTTTAATCTTAGTCACTTTTAGCTTAGTTTCTAGACTATTATCAAAATAATTTGTTTAATAATGTATTAAATGAATAAAAATTATCATAGTTTTGTTGTCTTATCATTCATTTTAACAATTTGGTTTATACAGCCATTTAAACTATTATCTTTCTCTGTTTATGGATGCATATTATCAATGAACCATTCAACTGTTCGTTTCATAACTAATAAACCAGTAATTCAAAAGAGTGTATATGTATAAACAGTAACCGGAACTTGTTGTGTTATCCCATTATCTATTATTATTATTATTAGTAGTAGTAGTAGTAGTAGTATTATAAACGCTTTAAATCTTATTCTATCAAGTGGACATTATTATTCAAATTTATTTTTAATTACTAAGAGAGAAAGGAGAATGTTACATAGAATGGAACTACCATACTTTTTAATAATTATAAACTTCCGATGGATAAATTCATCTCTTTCATCATTTCAGTTAAATTATATAAACATTTTATAAGATTTTATATTTGTTTACAAAGAGAATAAAAAACAGTGAAACTTTGTTCTCCTATGTTCTTCACACTCATATGTTCTATTGTTCCCCCAAAAAATTATAATATGAAAACCTATTTACTTAACTAATATTATAAGAAGGGGTTTGTTGGAGATTTTAGTAATTTCAATAGTTTAACTCATGAGTCAATTAAAGCTAGACCACCATGGAAAATCTGGAAGCACTGGACGGCCGTTTCCCCCTATTATGGAGCTCCTCAGCAGTGCGCATCAGCGGTCCAGCATCACGAGGTTCGAACTCAGGACCTACCAGTCTCGCATGCGAGCGCCTAACCACGAGACCACTGAGCTAACCGGCATCCAACATTGTTAATTCTGTAATCTTGTGTCGAATACATTCGATTGTCCCCACTCGTGTTCTGTTCACTACAATATTATCCGAAAACATCTAATCTGTATTGTATGGAACAACTGTAGTGAACAAGGACACGAGGGGGGACAATCAAACGTATTTGACAGGAAATTGCAGAACATGTTAATAAAATCTAATAATCATATAGTAAGTGCTTAATTTGCAAAATATCCATCAATTGTCTCAAAATGACTCAGACTTCATTGTTCATGCATTTTCATACAAATTGCATTCTGTTTCCATTCTTTATTGTTCGATCCTGTTGTCTCTCTGCTTCCAGACATTCTGTTCACGACTTACATCATATACTACTTATGTCGATATAAGTAGCACACACCACACAACGATCATTTCTTTTATCCTGATCGAAACATTTTATCTTTAAATGATCACCTTAAGATAATCAACAAATCATACAGTATAATATAACTAGGAATGTATCATCAAACAAGATGTGGAATTTACTTGTAAAATACATTGATATATATATTCAGTAAACTAGTTTCAATTAGAACGGATATAATTAGCATCTTACAATTTAATAATTTTCCTATGAAGATTATTAGAAGCTTATTAAAACAAAACAGTTTATTACATTATAATAATGATTCGAATGAAATGCCATGGATTGGTACTGTAGTTCTACCATACCGTCATGGCACAACAGAAGAAATCCAAAGAATCTTAAAACATCACAGAATTAAAGTGTATTACAAAACAACGGACACACTACGTAATACTTTAGTTCGCCTGAAAGAAGAAATCCCTTTCATGTCCACACAGAACTGCTTACAAATTAGGTTGTATCGATTGTGATGCCTATTATATTGGAGAGTCATCCCGCGAAATAGTGACTAGAGCCAAAGAACATATTAGGTACACAAAGAAACCTCCTAACGATCTTGTAGAATTGAACCAACTTCAAATTAAATCGGCGATAGCAGTTCATGCCATTTTCAACAACCACCAAATCGATTTTAAAAATATCAAAATATTGCAAAAAGGCTTTTCCAACTACAAAGAAAGGAGGGTAGCTGAGGCGTTCCATATAATGCTTAATCCTACTTCTCTCAATAGAAAGGAAGGTCTTGCCATACATCCTACTTGGACCATCTATCCTAGCCATTCAGTCTGATCATATTTACAATTTCACACTATCATATTACAAATTTAAACTCTATCCTTTCTTACCATAAAGGTCACACAAGTTTTCATTCTTAAACAATGCACACATACATACATACACACAAATTTACATACATATCACTTATGAATCACCTTGACAGAAATGACATGACATCAACTTGTTCAGACCTGTTTTTGAATGGTCAAATATTATTATTGCTTTGTTCCGTTGTACTATTTAAACTTGGATTAATTTTAATTTGGTTATTTATTCTCTGAAGAAGTGACTTACACCAAGTCACGAAACGTCAGGAAATCCAATTTTCTACTCATTGGGATATTACAAATATATTATTTTTATTTATCACAATCAACCCAATGCTCAATTTATTCGAAATGATCAAATCAAACATTGGTAATGACACCTACAAACTCATTAAATGGTTTCATTGAATTTATAGAGTATGGATGACCATTAACTATTAATTAAAGTGTCTGAAATAGTTAATCTTGGTTATGTCGAGAATCTCGTTTCGGGAAAATATTGTAAAGAAGAATAGAAGTAATAGACTGAGTATTTTACAAATCTTGATATAAGATATTTTTGAAATCATAAACCGATAAATGTCAAATCACCACTGAACACCTGGAAGTACTCGTCCCACCATGAGAATCCTCGGTAGCGACAATCTCCGTAACCCATCACTAACAATTAGATATAGGGTCTTAAATCCATGATTCATCATCAAAGTTGTCAATTACTTGGATGTAGACATTTACACTTCTAATTTGTGCTAGACTTATCTAAGTATTTGCAAGTGTAGCTAAGTATAATTGATGAAGCAAGATTGTTTTAATAAACCCAGCGCATCTAATTATGCTCCGAGTGTTACATTAACTGGTTGGTAAATATAAGTGAGCAAGAAGTTTTGTGGCTTAATTAGTGTCATTTAATGGTACTACTTTCTCTGATGTTAGATAACGTTTTGATAATTAAAAAAAATCTAGATTAAACCTAATGCTTAAAATATTGCGTTGATACTAATTCATTTGCTGAAAACTATTTTTCCAACCTGTAAAGCTGTTAATATTTCGTACAAGGTTTACTACGAACAAAAATCGACTAAAATTAGATGGCATCAAAAGTTTAATAAGGTTTATCTATGTAGGTAGGTGACGACTATCTGTTTGAGGTCCTCGTGATTATTGTAACTAATGGTTAGAGACTGTTACTGACATGGTTCAGGATCACCGGCAATGACGCACACATGACTGACTGTTTGTCTTATCTCAAATCCCCAGTCATGAAATTTCTGTAAACACTTTTCTGATCTCCATAACTAATCTTTTTTACGATCAGTAATAATGTTACTACCTCTTCCACTCTAGGATGCCTCCCCTGATAATTTCATATCGTTGTAGGAATCCAGTATGTCAAAAATAACTTGATACGTGTTTATGTCAGAGTGTCATTGAAGATAGCAATCAATATTATTTCACAGTATAAAATATTTCAATATTCTTGACACTTTTTATTTCGGAAATTGATATTTCAATAAATGCTTGACAATTACAACAATTATAGTAATAATAACAACAGTAAAATTATTCATATAATTATGATAATTAATGTCAGTTGTTAAAAAAATACATTAGCTTGGGAAATGGTCTTATTGTACATTATACAGACTACCAGAATAGAAGACTCATATCCATGCATATATAGTCATTTATATTTATCCATATCCACTTAGCTATCTTACATCCTACAAGTATTTATACCTATTTTTACGGTTATGAAAAGATATTGATTATTCATGAAAGCAGCAGTTGTCTTCTTCTTTTTCTTCTTCTTCCTCTTCGTTCCCTTGAAAATACATTTATTTAATATTCATGATATTTAAATATGCAACGGTTTGTAATTTTCATTCTTCCTATAATATGTTATTATTATGATTAAATATGAGTACATCCATCTTTATGCTTCAAAACTGAGATATTTATTTAAAAGGAAATTATAGTTTGAAGCTATTACAAATCTGCTCGCTACATTTGTACAACATTCATAACAGATAGTCATCACTTGAAAATATGTACAAATAAACCCCTTCATATTCTTCTGCTTCGTAATAAGGTTCCAAATTAGGACAAAATAACTATCTAGTGTTTCACAAAGTTTGTTCCGTGAAGTTAGTTGTCAAAAGAAACAGTTATCTAGCGCTATCTAGTTTTTGTTGGTTTGCGGTATGTTGATGATTATTTTTGAATTATTCAGAACAATGATTGAATAGTATGACTGAGATAGATAATCATCTTATTCAAATTATCTAATAGGTCATAAAACCCTTGGTGTTTATTCATATTCGTAAATACAATGTATGTTTGTACATCATTTTTTAACTATTTCAAAATGTGATACACTCGTAAACTGAGCATAGTAATGTTGACCTAAACTATCAATGGTAAAATCCTTAGCTTAAAAAGATTTGAGATTCTGAAGCCATACTTAAATGACTAAAACAATTTAACATCAAACACCGGGTTGTATATTTTTACTCTTCTCTTTATTCTATGTTGAGTGTTTGAATTTGAATGTAGGTAGTAATTTAGTGTTTTATGAACAACCCAGACTACACTCATTGGTCGAAACTAACTGTTTTTCACCTAATATAATTAAAGAGTTGTAACTGGAAAAGTGTAAGTTTACATAAAGATAATTGTACAAGTGGTTAAGGTTTGAAAATATGTATTACAAGTGAACATAAACGTTATCCTGAATGTTTCAAATATATGGCAATTTAGATTCTTACCTTTAGTTGCATGTAAAACTATTCAAAATTAGTTCAGTTTGAAATGAATTGAATTATCCCGTTGTAGGTGTTTTTGACAGAATATTGATATCGTCATTGTGGCACAAGTTTGCGTAGAATAGATGAAATGTGGCTAACAGTGAAACCCAGGATGTGTGTTTCATCCTACTTTGGACTCGTCAGTCGAATGTAATCCATCTTAGAGTTGACATTCAGTCCAGTACTCAAACCCAATTTCGTTCACTTCAAACTCTATTACATTATCTACTTGACTACTGAGTCCAGATACCGCTAACTTGTGCAAAATCATATAGATATTTCTGCAATGCATATAACTATTTTTAATTTTACATCTTCATTCAACCTTCTACCTTAATTATCTCTGCACTTCAGGTCATTAATCAGATAAATAAATGCACCCTCGAGATTTTTTCTGGTCCATACCATCTAATACTACAATATCTTAATTCAGAGAACGACTTCCTGGAGTTTTCACTTGAATTTTCTTTCTATTATCATCCTTATGATTATTCTTGTTACTGTATTCTTTGTTACACCTCATAAATCTTGTCTTTGGTACTCAATATAAAGTGCCATTACATTAAGTTGAAACAACAATCAAATATTCACAGGATTTTTATCAAATAATTTAAGACAGCGATCGAAATTAACTCTGTATCACATTGAAATGTGAACAAGATGAAAACGACTTCATAAATTGAATTTTCTCTTTTGTTATATGAAGCATTTAAGTAAATAATAATAATAATGATAATAATAATAATAACCAATAATAATAAGTCTAAATAAAGCTAAATTAACAACTTTTTTTCCATCACATTTGTACATCCTTTCGTTGTGTTTCTGTTGGTTTGTTTACTGTTCTTTGTTTGCTCAACAAAAGCATCAATTATCCTATTAACACATAAAAGTCTTATTCATTAAATATTATTTGAGTTTATTCTTTTATTAAGTCAATAATTGGATAATTAGTGAAAATAAACACTCAGAACATTATTCTAGCTCTAATGTGAATATCAGCACAAAAATTTAGATACATTCAACTAACTAGTTTTAAATTGAACGAAACATTGATCTAAGCAAAGATGGATAGTGGTTAGTAGTGGAATCCAGGACGCACAGTAAGAAACTGATCAATTGCAGTTCTAAACAATAATGGGAAGATTTAATTAAACAATACCAAGTGAATTGAAACATCAATAGGTTTCATAACAATGTTATTTTTATAAATGAAAGTGTTTTGCCTTAAAATCCTTCCAATTTTTTGTTTAATGTTAATGTTCAATCACTAAATTCATGCTTTTAAAGTTTATTCTGTCATTTTATCATTTTCTTTTCAATCAATTAATTCAATCTGTAAAAAAAGTTATATATTCTACTAACTAATCTTTTGATGACCTGTTCCTCCCATTTAGATATTTCAATAAGTTATTTTTTAAAATTTATTTAGTTTTAACATATCATTATTAATCACATAACCTAATCAGATGTGTTTATGAGGTACAAAAAGCACAATCAGTGATATCGTGGTGACTGGCAACATGCATTGAAAAGAATGAACATTAATCAGATATTGATTCCTGAACTGCTAAATTCTAAGTGCTGATCACTAATCAACAAGGTGGTCTATCTTCAATTCTTACTAAGTCAGAACATGTATCGTAATTGTGGTGTAATCACAATTCGAGAATCTTGATTAAATGATTTACAAGACGATTACTTAGTATCACTACAAGATTTTAATATCTATCGTCAGAATCGATTAAGCAGTAAGAAAAGGTTTGGCGGTGGTGTAGCTACATTTGCAAACGCGATCCGGTGTCGATTTACTTTCACTTGTTTTATGTTTTCAAACCACTTTATGTACTGTCTAACTTTAAGATGCCAATGAAAGCACTTGAATAAATACAGTTATGTTTATGTTACCAACATCTACGTGACTACGGACTACACATCATATGCACTGTCTGTCTTTGTTGATGAATTCATTGAAGTTGCTGTCACTGCCCTTAATGGTTCACTTTCGATTGTATGTGATGATTTTGATCCATTTGATTGTGGCTTTCTTTCACTAGGTCATCAAAATGCAGTAGATGCTTCCACATTTTTGCCCATTTAAACTTAGTTGTCATTAATGATGTGGGAAAATATGTGACTCGTAGATGTGCTCCATTATCTGGTTTTGATCACTGTCTGATTAGTGTTCTACCTTAAGTAAATGGCAAGCTTAGAAGGAGTACATTCTTATATCAGACAAAGGAAGTCAAATACATGAATTACTCAGAAGAAAATATCCAGAATCTGAAAAACACATGTCATACTAATAACTGGGGATTATTTACAGATGACTCATTACAAAACACCGTTGATTTTATCATTTGTTATCTTAAATTCGGTCTTTATATTTTTTGTACCATTGAAACCATTTTTGTAAGTCTTGATCGAATTACATCTCCACAACTAAAACGATTACAGAGGGCAAAAGGAGAAAAACTCCACTGTAGTTCGAAAGCAAAATAGTCTGATACATCTAGAGATTAGATGTCTGAAATCAATGTTTACTAAAAACCCCTTTATTATAAAACCCCTTCAAGTATGTGAAAACTATTTAAGAAGCTTTCAGGTGAGAGACACATTAGAAGCAATAACCAGATGAATGTTTGTGACTTAAATAAGTCTTTTGTATGTCAGTCATTTGATGTCATGCTTCCTATATCCACAGGTTTGAAGAATAGTCGTGTTCCGATTTTCACTGAGACCGATGTCCGAAAATATCTACAGTCACCTAACTTGTCCCAATGTTTAGGATCTGATAAGATCCCAAACCTCCTTTTTAGGAAGTGTGCTGACGTTCTGATTATTCATTCACCATCGTCTTCAACAAATCTTACACAACTAATCTCATACCAAAAATGTGGAAAATGATAAAGGTAACAATAACTTCACCTTTTCTCAAAACTACAGGAACGTTAATGGTACTCCAACCACAATTTACATTAAAAGAACGCATTGATCAATACCAGTTTGTTTACAAATGAAAAGGAAGCACCATAAATGCTGCTGTTGTTCTGCATCATGATATGGTGTTCAGCTTAGTAAAGGGTAAGAAGTATGTTCGATGCGCATTTCTAGATTATACTTCTGCCTTTGACTTCATGCCAAGACAGCTTCTACTTAAGAAGTTAATCAGAGTTAACAATGACCGCTAAATAACCAACTGGCCGTATTCCTACCTCTCTGGAAGGGAAAAGTACACTGTGTTTGGAGGAACGTGTTCAACGTCTCTACTGGCTCATGAGGGTGTGCCATAGAGAAGTGTTCTTTCCTGTCTTCTTTTCTCTTTTTTCTTCATGATCTGCCAACTTCCACAGGAAACACTTTTATTAAATATACCGATAATCTCACTTCTTATATGCTGATTTCCACCTCTGTATATCCCCTTGAGTCCTTGTCTCTTATTGAACGATAGTCCTGTGTCAATGATCTCACACCTAATTCGTCTAAATGTCAAAGTGTTAACTTTAGCCTGAGACATGAACATCACTTAAACACCCTGTTGAAATCCCATTAAGCATGCACTATTGGAGACGCTTTAAAAAAGTGTAAAAGGTAATTTATCTTGGTGTAAGTTGTTCTTCTGTTCTCTTTTGGTCTACTCATGTTTTATTATCATCGAAGAACGTCTTCCGTCTGTCTTGCTACATATGGAGGGTAAATACTTTTGCATTACTCGATATTTACTCTTATGATTTGTTGATTCCTGCATATTACCTATTATTATTTAGTGCTCCCCGTCATTCTTTTCTGGGCTTTCGAGCAGAGATTTTGCTGTATTATGGAGAGTACTGAAGGCAGTTATCATGGTGTGTGGTGAATCCTTTAAGGTCATTATAATTATGGTTTTGAATAGACATCTAAAACCTTACAACATCCTGACATGTGTTATCAGATACTAAGCATCCATTTTATTTAGTTCCTTCTTCTTATATATATTCTGGTAGAACCAGATGTCAGTACATTAGAATGCACGCACGCAAGCAAAATATAATAGCTCTTCAACACCTTATCAAGTAAATATACCATGTGTCGAAAAAGTTGTTAGAGCTGACCTAGTCAGTAATTTTTACTCTCAAGCCTGTTTCTGATTAAAAAGTTGTACAGATTCAAGTCCTAAGAAACTTAACATTTAATTCCAGATAGTCTTCCTGCCTAACGTATTTATATATGCCTGCATATAAACTCAACAGTCTTGATAAGTGGTACGTTGGTAAACAAAGATACTACATCCAGTGAGATCATATTTTTCATACTAGCATTCATATTTTACACTTTGGTGGTGAAGTCGAAGACATCTTTTACACTCTTTCCAACAACTCATTTGTGCAAAGGCTCTAAGATTTGCACTAGCCACTTTGCAATCTTTTGGCAAGGAGAATTTTACATATCTAGAACTGGGCTTATAGGAAGACCCGATTTGTGAACTTTACGCAGATCATACAGTCATGGTGTATATGATCTAGTCGGCTTAATTGAATAATGAATCTTTGTCGTAATTATTCCCTTTTTCTTTAGATCCTTGAGAGAATTAGCCAATTGTTTTTCTACTTTATGATTGATGTCATAATTACTAGTAACTTTTTTAAAATTTGCTAGGAACACTAAGCATTGCTTCCATTTTTTCAATGTAATCCTTCTTGCGCATCAGAACTATACCTCCTCCTTTATCTGGCTTGCTTATGATCAAGGTTTCATCTTTGTTTAGTTTTGTTAAAGAGTCTTGGTGCTGCTTGGTTTGTAAGTGATTTGTGGTACCCTTACTATTCTTGTATTGTTGGCAGCTATCAACTAACGACTAACCTGAAGATAGTCTAAAAGAACTGCTCTTAAGATGTACACTGAATGTCCATTTTGTCTTCAACAATACTTATTACAGACAAATAGACGGGATAGCCATGGGCTCCACTTTAGGCCCGATTATATATATATATATATATATATATATATATATATATATATATATATATATATATATATTCAGTTATCAGTTTCTTTTACTGGTTTCCTTTTTTTGTTAAAAAAAAACTTGTTGAAATATTTTGTGCTGAGAATTCCATATTGTACCAAAAGTATAACACTGAATAAGGGCATTATTAAGAATAATACAATGTAATCATAATAGAATAAAAATTCAAACAGTTTTCTTTAATCTATACATTATGCTCCACTAAACTCTATAAGTATTATAACTGACTACTTATGTAAAATCTCTGTATGCCATTTTTTGCAATAATCCTAAGTAATCATATTATTTGGAAAACGATTTGGATTTAGTTTATGGATTAATTCCTATATGGTAATCGCTCGATTGTAGACTGATAAAATATGTTGTGTATTCATTTAATCTGGTATTTGTTCAAGTAGGAATTATTTGAGTTTAGCTAATAACCACCTCAAAGAGAATCTATCAATAAAACGATAGTATTTTTCCATAAAGTATATTCTTTATAGTTACTGGTTAAACTTTGACTTGTGATAATCCATGACTCAGTAGGATATAAGATTTTGAGAGTAGGGTAGAAATCATATTAGTTTTTGACTTGCACATTATCAGCTCATATCCTCTTTGTTTATCTTAAAATTTACTTGGTTAGAATGCATAAATAATTCCAAAAAGAAGTTATGTGCAGAATTTACTATAATTTTAATAAAAAGACTTTAGTTAATAGTCAATACGAATTTCTTTTTAACTTTAGACATTACTGTCGAACCGAAACGTGTATGTATCAAACAAATATATTGTGATCAATTTTGATAACGTAATAAGAAGACAAAGATAATCAGAACTATGATAATCTTTGTCTTCTTATTACATTATCGAAATTTATCTAAGGGACTAATTGCTTTAAATATTGTGGTCAATCTAAATGATATTTGGTAAGATAAATTTCTTGTCGAATTAATTTCATAAAGTTTCCTTTAAAATCAACAAAATATGTTCAATAATTTCTCGTTCACGTTCAGGTATTCAGTAAAATAATTCTACATCAGTGATTGAATACCTCTTTATAATTTAATAATTCACTTCAGTCTCTTAAAACCAATGTAGAGCATTAAATAAATGTGCATTAGTTCAAGTTTCCATTCCAAATTAACACGATGAAATAAAGTGAATATGGTGAATGTCAGAGGAATCGAACTATTGTGATAATGAAAATACTAGACATTAAAAATGTGATCCAAAACGGTTTGAAGAAAAATTATGTATGAAGAAATACTGGAGCTCAAGATGTACAGTTAAATAAAGAATAGACAAACCTGTGACTGTTTTATATTGAAAAATTTATGGTAACACTGATAAATATTGAAGCAAGGATCACTGAAAATCGATTTGATAACAGTTCTACCAATTTAGATTTTGATAATAATCCAATAGATGTTCAAATTTTCCGGATAATAATTAGTGTCATTTATTTATATGAAATAGTGTTCAAGTCGTTTTGTTCTATAAATTCACATTATAGATAATGACAAGAGAAAAAGCCAACAGTTAACAATACAATAAACCTATATAATTTAAAATCTACACAAAAGTAAACTGAAAGCATTTTTTTTATTAATATAAAACACCTTCCATTTGTAAAATAACCATTGTTATAGTTGCTGATTGTTTTAATTGATCAAATCATTGATCATTATTTTAATGAATAAGCTCGAGAATTGAGTGAAAAGTTTTATTACTTGTCTAAAAAAATGATACAATAAACCAATCATTTATTCTCATTTAACAATTAATATTGTATAATTATGGTGTGGGTTACTTATATCCACATAAGTAGTATATCACGGTGGTTAAGCATAGAATGTATTTCAGTAGAAGATCGATAAGGAAAGAACGACAACGGAACGCAATTGATATGAAAATGCATGAACTAGGAAATCTGAGAAAATGGACTGATATTTGCAACAAGAACAGTCATGGTTGATATGATGGATTGATATTTTGCAAATTAACGATTTACTATATGATTCTCAGATTTTATTGAGATGCTCTGTAATTTTGTATTCGTGTTGCTGTTCGTTACATAATAATTACGCCAATGAATAATAAACGCTGAAAATAATTTGTTAGGAGGATTACGAAAAGGAGCAGTTCGTCAATTCTATAGCGCTGAATGTCGATTTGACGATCCACTAAGTAATTTTATATTATATAATACACCAATTAAAAGAAACTAAAACGATGAAATCCAAGGTGAAGTTTGTTTAAAAATTGTCATTCAAAGGTTTAATAAATATAAACTGGATGGAAAATATATTTTTTAGCAAATTCTTACCAAGTCCTACAATTACAAATCTAAATTAATTTGTAACATTGAAATGTCTAATATTCGTATTCGAGTTCGGCATGCAGGATCGTGAATGCGTGTTGCGGAGGAGTCCCATACTAGGACAAAACGATTTTCCAGTGTCTTCAAGTTTTCACTGGTGGTCTAGCTTAGATTGACTCATGAATTCAACCATTAAAATAACTTAAATATGTTTACAAATTGATTGAAAACGCTATATTGAAAATTGGAATAAATATAGCCATCAAAGCATGCAAAAAATAATAGTGTAATTGCAATTCAGATTAAATGTTCGCCCAAGGACTACATAATTTATGAAGTGAAATGAATTCAATAAAACATAATAAAGCGTTGGTGGAGAGGGGGAATGGCAACCAAAGTACTCCTGTTTTCGAAAGAATAATAATGTTAATTTTAATAATAACAATGCAAAGATATATGTATAATATTACTCACGATTATACTTGAATAAAATGAACCTTAGTTATGAAAATACAATAAGGGGAAGACTATATGTATATTAGTCAAACTAATTCATTTTATCATCACGATCATTATTGACCTAATGGATCTGATGTTGGCTACGATAACAGAAGTGGCTAAATGTATTTCCTCTGTATGTAGGGTTCTGATTTGTGAATGAGAAAACTATGTTAGTTCTCTTCGCTTACTGTAACTTATCTTGAACTAATTTTAAATTTTGTGGGGACTAAAATACTCTAACTGAATGATGACTACAACATTTAAAAAAGTAAAATGTCTTCTAAGATCTTACCCGACATTAGTGGAATATTCTACATACTAATTATCAACCTTCAATGAATAAATGGAAAGAATTTATTTATTTATTTAATTTTAAATAATAGATGAAGGGTAATTTTTATATGATACTGAGCAACATTTTAACAGAATATTAAAAACATGAAATATTGCTTAACCGAATAGCTTCAATGGTAATTCTGCTTACAGGTATACCCTTTTATCAGTTCAGCATCACATTCTAGAACAAAACAGCTGCCTATTGCTTTATGGCTTTCAGTGGTTGTCTAACTAAGATAGGTCCATCATATAAACAATGAAAATTCGATAATAAATACAAGGCCTTAATGCTAACAGTAAACATATCCTCATCAGTGACCAACTTTGGAGGGTGATTCCGGAAGTTTTAATGAGAAGCCGTGACCAGTGGAGCTAATTCAAATCATATATGAGATAGTTATCCATTGAAGGCAATGGAAGATGTGCCCCGATACTGAAAGCTGATCGGCATTAGATGCACACCGTTCTTTAAAAGTTAAGCTCTCGCCACAAGACTGTAGGTACTTTGTTTGGTTACCTATGGTAGGGTGTTTGACAAGCACTCATGAGGAGTCTCATATACATATATACTTATATATATATATCAATGTACTACTTATTAAAACGTGATATTAAAATATGCTGTTTTCATTACATGTATATATTATATTTATGCTAAATATTTATTTAATTCTTAACACCACTATCGAAGTTCAACTTTATAATTCAAATTAAGTTTAGCTTTCAATAATTTTTTTATCTGTATAAAATAACAGTAATATATCTATAATATATAATCTGATGTTTCGTGGCTTAGTATAAATTGCCTCTTCAGAAAATAAACAGAGAAATTGTATTATTGTCTTATCAGTTATTTGCTTCTCTTCGTTCTCATTTTTATTCGTTTGTTTGTTGATTTTTACTTTTCTTCAGATTGCTTATGATAATCTTGTACTTGGGGCAATATTAATTAACTGTACTGGAACACCGCCTACATTTACTGAGTCACTTAGAGATAAGGTAAGTAGACTTCTTTTAAGGTATATTTTAATATTATCACTAAACTATTATCATAATTCTGATGAATAACAACATGATCCAGTATTTGTTTCGATAATGCAATGAGAAGATGAAGATTATCAGAACTATGTCATATATATTTGCGTAATATATTTCGAACAATCTGATCACACACAATGTACTTGTTAAGACAATTTTATATGAAAATTAAGAGATCAACGGGACGGATTAAAGTTAAGCCGTAATAAAGAAAAAGTTATCAAAGTACACAAAACAACGTGATTAGCACTACGCATAATAAATCAGAATTACCAGGGTAGGTTAAGTGTAAGCATAAATTGTTTTCGAACGTATAAAGGGGGTTTCAGTTTCCCTATAAACAAAGTTTCAATAAACCTTAATATACGTCCTTAAAGGATTTTATATAACACTACAAATGATGACTTGATATCTACCTTATGACCAGTCTCAATCAAATGTTTCACAATGGAGGATGATGTCTGTCCATCCTGTGATCTTATTTAACCATTGAAATTCATTTGTTTCTGCAGCCATTTTGGTATGTGTTCATCCACTCTTAATTGCAGATCACGATTGCTCCTCCCTATGTACGTGTTACCACACATACATGTAAATTGATCGGTATAATGGGATGTGGTTTAATCGCTTACATGCTGTTTGAGTTTGTGGTGAGACATAGACCTTGTCTTTTCAATAATGAGAAGTTGTTTATTATAAACTATAGAATGAATAAAGTTGAGTTGAAGCCCATTTCAATAATTGAAATCATGAGTCAATTGAAACTAGACCACCATGGAAAACCTGGAAGCACCGGACGGCCGTTTATATATATTTCATGAGATGTTCAACATTTTGTCAGGTTTTAATAATTTCAAAAGTCATTCCAGCACAAAATGACATTATTTTGTGAACTAATAAAAATAAAACCAGTCTTGACTGACATCATTATTCTATCGTAAAGCCGTTATGTTAATCAACATGAAAGTAATACAAACTTATTAAAAATAATAAATGAGTTATGTACTACACATCTTGACTAAAGTTAAGAGCATGGATCATTGAAATTTTCACTCATGAAATCAATCGTATTGTTCTCACAATGGGATACATTTCTCTTAAGCTAAATTTTACATACAGCTGCTAGGTAAATATTCCTTAAATTTGTTTAAATGAAAACTGACAAACTATTCATTAGTTTTTTTCTATAGAATTTCTCAACATTTTTTCTAGTTAACGTTAGTTTTGTGATATGATCTACTTGTAAAATGACTACATCTACAGAAAATCTATAAAACCAATAATAACTAGGTTTCTTTCTACCTTTCGTCTTACATTTTAATCCTTTTTTTCGAGTTAATTAGGTTATTTTTTTCATTTCTATACAAATTTTCTTTTTTTTCTATTCCTGATTATGAAGTGTGATTACCCCCCCCAAAAAAAAATACTAATATGACTAATATTTGTGAGTTATTAAGTCTATCTTGTTTACTAACACTTAAGTATCGATAAAAAATTAGTTACATAATTATGCTTCAGGTAATATACATAGAAATACAAGATATACGTTTCATAGAATCCATAAAAAAGGTACGTTTTGACAAAATTATCATCACAAATCTATGTAAACATATATATCTCTACTAGCTTTAAATGTGTTCAATTGTTCTTGATTACCTCGATTATCACACTGAAATCAAGATGAATTATTTCATTTAAATTAAAATTAGAGAGCCATTTTATTTCAAATTACATTCATCAATTTACGTAGAAATGTCTATGAACTATAGAACTCATATTCAGTACAATATCATTTATAATTCGACTTGTTTTATATTTATTTAAAAGAGTATGGCTGAAACACAAAATGATTTTCAACTCAAGGATTGAAACAAATTTCAGCTGGTATCAGTGTCAATACACTCAATACTAAACTGGAAGCAGACTTTATACGTTCACGTCATCATACAGAAAATAGAAAGATCCATGTTTTGTTTCTTGACCTTTTAATTAAATACAATGAACAACCTGATTCACCCCACTAATCAGTCAACTGTATTGCATTACGTACATATATCATGATGCTGTTTTAGTTGTTTTCACTGTCCTGGAGTTTCAATGTTGTTTAATCGAAGGCAGTTGAAATGAAACCTTAAACTTATGTTTCACGTTAGTTGACACTTTCCATCAATAGAAACCTGTGATATTTGGGAAATTGATAATACCCGATAGATTTCAATCCATACCGCTCAGCTTTACAGTTGTAAATATAACCATTCAACTATTCAAAGTGATCTTACGTAAGGGCTGAAATATGCAAATTCACTGATCACCTATATCATATTTATCTAGACCTTAATCCTGATAAAATTTTAAAATTGATGCAACCATAATATTTCCAAATATTGAATGAAAACAAAACTCCTCCCCTACGATGTAATTTACTATAGCTATACAATCGTCTTTATACTGGATTAGCATATACAAGTCTATAATAAAACAGATAGTTATCGAATCATCGAAAAAGTAATGAAGTTGTTTTACTCATCGGATTTTTTTCAAACTATTTTCTATATAACTTTGGTTACCCTTTTGCTATTCATATTCATGTGTTTTCAAACCACTTGATATCACCCCTAACATAGCTAATATATAGTTGTAATTTGTTTCTTAATTTGAATCTTATTGTTATTGTAAGAGGCACTTCAAATCAGAATTAAGTAAACTGTGGTAGATTGGCTCCAAGATAATTTCTTAGGCTTCGTTTATCAATCAACTTGATAACTATTATTAAATAAATCCCAACGGTGTATGAATTCAGAATTCAATATGAAGTGGCAATTATAATTTATTACTGAACAGAACACAGATAACAAAGTTACAAGCACTTTGGGCGAATTGGAGCAAAGAGGATAATGCGCGTGAGCCGGATTCAGAGTCGAACTGAATCGAATCGAGGCGAAGCAAATCAAGACAACGCAATTAATATGATTCAAGCACTTATACATGATTCATCAAGCAATATTTAAGCGATTAACATCTAAGTTAAAATGAGGATTATGTGAGTAGGTTGTCACATGTGATCAAGCATGCACGTTTATACAAACATGATAGTAACTGTAATAATACAAAGTAATGGACAAATTGTTAATGTTCGAACAACACTGGCAAAATTAATTGTAGGAGAGCCGCTATAGTACCATTAATTTATATTCAAGTTTGTATAACATTCTGAATACATGTTGGGTATTCAAGTAATTTTTTTAAGTATGTATAAATATTATTTCAATTTACTTTATTGTATAAGAAAATGGAAAATTCTTAAACTGTTCTAGAGAATGTACAGAACATAAAATGTGTTCACATCTTTGATATTTTGAATTTACATTATTGTACAGCATTGGAAAAGATTATGTTTCAGTTGTTAAATTTACAATTACACTAATACTTAAATAAAAAGCAATGGCATAGTATAGAAACGATCTTGAAACTAGCGCAATTAATTTTCGACTCATGATCAGCCAACCAAAAACACAGCTTTAAAAAGTGGATAGTTTATGATGAGCCAAAGTAAATGATAAGCAGAGTTTATGAATTTAACAAGTCTGCTTAAATCTTCTATAGTTTATCCTAACCTTAAATTGGAAAAAAGCTTACTTAAATTCGTCTTTACAGATACTGATTATCCGCTTTCTAAACCCAATATAAGGACCTAAATTAATTTCGAAAATTCTTCACATTATTCACAGTTACGGCTATGTATTCAGGATTGGGATTTGGAGGGGAAGGGGCCAGTTTTAGAGTTAACATTCATATAACGAAATAATACTATTTATAATGCAGAAGTTCATTGTGACAACACAAATAAACGGATTTCACTCAACAAAGAAAATGATATCTAACAAAACTTCTTCATAAGATCTAATACCAACCTCGATGGGAAGATACAAGCCAATTAATACCAAGTGAATATAATACCATTAGTTTATAGTTTATAACAGAATTATATATTTAGATTTAGAATTCTCAACTCTTAGATTTTCAATGATATACCTATTGATATCATCATTATGATGAATTCATTTATAAAACATAAATGTTTATTAGTAAAATACTTTCTTAATTACATAACATTTAATTATGCATTATAGAGGAAGAATAAACTTGTAAAATTTCAGCGAAACAATTTGAGGTAAATTCAACGTTTCTTCTGACAAGCTGGTCCAAGCTTTTTCAAGGAATTATCATTAGATAAGAAATTTCATGTTTGAATCTATTTTCATAGTTTTATAACAAAGTAAATAAGGAAAAGATAAAGTATTCATTATATTGATAAACAGATGGTTAATTAGTACTGATAATTAGATATACATAGCTGTTAATATTCAATGTAAAAACAGTAAGAAATTATAGTATAGGTTGATATGATAAATATTTGACCTGATATTCGATATCAGTATTAATAATAAACCCAGGTGTAGATTTTAAAAAAGATAAGTGGATTTTATTAAATGAAATTAATGTTTTTTGCCTAAGATATACGTTACTGATTAACTTACGCTTGTTAACCCTCATGAAGGAACATCGGTCGCTCATCAACATTCTCTATCCAACTATGAATACATACGTACTTATATGGTCATGTAAGATCACAGGATAGACAGACATCATCCTCGATTGTGAAACATTTGATTGAGACTGGTCATAAGGTTGATATCAATTCAACCTTTGTAGTTTTGTACAAAAGCCTTTAAGGACGTATATTAAAGTTTATTGAAGCCTTGTTTATAGGGAAACTGAAACCCCCTTTATACGTTCGAAAACAATTTATGCTTACACTTAACCTGCTTTGGTAATACTGATTTATTATGCATAATAGTAATCACATTGTTTTAAATTTTCATATGAAATTGTCTTAACAAGTATATGTGATCGGATTGTTCGAAATCTAATACACAAATATATATGACATAATTCTAATAATCTTCATCTTCTCATTGCATTATCGATATTTATCAAAGGAACTAATTGTTTTAAATATACAAACAGATCAAGGACATTATAAGCAAAGATAGTTGGTGGCTAGTAATGGAATCCAGTAAAGATTCAAACAAACAATTCAAAAATAAATTAAGATCAGCAACAATTCTATTATCTAATGACCTTTTTCTTCCCATAATCAAAATACGACAATCACTACAATTTATACCTCCTAAACTGCATAAGCATGTGGTTATTTTATCAAAATATTTATTTGAAAAGAAATAATAAAATAAAACAGTGTATTTTAGTCTAGTAACATCAACACATCAGATGTTTCACTTAATAGATAATAAGTAAATGTCAACTAAAAGATAAAATATGATGTAATAGTTATCATTTTATGCATATGGATGAAATGTAATTGATAAACTAAATATCCATACTATATACTTTATTAGACTTTATAAATATCTATCATTTTAGGAGCTACTTAGTGTTACTGAATAAATTGCCAAGATCTGTATTAATTCTGAAAATGTATAACTCAACCATTAGTTAAGTAAAAGAGACTACTATTTCGCTGGGTTTTTTTCAAATCCTGAATATCCTGAAAATAATCATTACTAAAGAGTGAAGCTATATTTATAAATATAGAACAGTCTCTGTTTAATTTGTATAATCTAAGCGAATGAATCTTGAAGTAAATCCAAGGTAATATCTTTGAAAAAGCTTGGACCAAATTGCCAAGTGAAGCGTTGGATTTACTCCAAAATTCATTCACTGAGATTTTACAAATACATTCTTTCTCTTTAATGTTTCACATTAACTCGGCGCCCAAATACTATGAAACTAGTCTCTGTCTAAGTTTGAAAATCCTCACTACTTTGTAACTACACATGAACCTCGTATTCCATCGATAGGTGTGAACCCCCCCACACACACATACCTTATAAACGTTGATGATTACGTGTTGAAATTTTCAACCTTCTGCCAGTTTATATCTCAGAAAAAATTATATCAGTTTTTATCTAATGACATGATAGTTTAAGTAGTATAAAAATTGTCAGAAAATCACAAAACATCACAAAAACAAAAATATCAAACAGATGTTTAACAAAACCATAGAAACTTCTTGAAATATATCCCCAGACACTGGAAAACACAAACAAAAATGTTGAAATAATGTATGATATAATGTATTAAAAAGATTTTTCTTTTTCTATTCATGGACAAGTAACATTTTAAGCAAGAAATCAATTTGAATTTTATTTATAGACACTTCTTTTTTAATAATTTAAACTTATTTCATGATGATGTAATCAACCAATAAATTTTGTCAATGTAATCACATTATACATTATATTTTGGTTAGAGTTTTTTTAGCGAGTTAATTTTCTATGGGATGGTGTCGCTAACTCCATGCCCGACCCTCCTCCTTTACCCGGAATTGGGACCAGCAGTAGCCCCCGGAGGGACTCCAAGCGGAGTTATTATACATTAACTTGAACGAATTTATTAGTTATGTTATAGTTAAGACATAATAGGGTAAATGATTGAGTTTAAATAATAATTAGTTATTAATTTTGTTGATAATCAAGTAATTAGAGATTGAATTGTTTAATTGTAAAAGATAATTAGACCATATTTTGAAAAGAGCAAGAATAAAGATTCTAAAAGAATAGCATGAATTCATTTTATTTCGTAGGTTCTCGTCTGAATATTCTAATAGAATCTTTGTTCTTTCTCTTTTTTTAAAATGATTAAGAGAACTAGATGTATAAAATTTTTTAAATAATCGACATTTATTAGAGATGATTAGATCCCTATCAGGTTTTACTTTAATATACAGTGATATTTATATGCAAATACAAAATTATTAAACCAAATAAGGTAGTCCACGAGGCAATGGCAACAATGGAATGGACTACATGAATAAGTGAAAAGTACAAATTGATAGTGTAATGACAAGTGTACTAGTTGTCATAAGAATAATAAAGGTTTGAATCAATGTAACATAATCGGAAATAGGTCAATGATTAGAAAAACATATAGACAGTGAGATAACATTTATAAAATTATAAGATGACGTAATAAGGAGTGTTCAGATAATTAGACCGTAAAGCGTATATCTGAGAAAGAAAAAAAGGTGGGAGGGTGTGAAGAAAAATAAGTGAACAAAGAGTATGGAAAATAAATTCATTTATTAAAACCAAGGGAGAGATAAGGGTATTACAGATTTCTTATAAACACAAAGATTTGGATTGTTAGCTCGAAGTCCTATAGCTTCTGCTATGTGTAAGAGACGAGATCGAACACCATAAGGGAAACTAATAGGAATATGATAAATAACTTAAAATGACTTGTTTCTATCCACTACATGACCGCTATAGATCAAATGTGATAGAACCGAGCTGCATATTGTCTTGACATTACGTTTTATTACAGTATATTAAAGTAAAGCCTGATGACGATCTAATCGAAGACAATATTGTTCCCTTATATATGTTGTCATAAAAATATTAAAAATTAAACGTCAAGACTTGAAGAAATCAAGTTCCTGGATTTCATACTGACTAACTTCAAACAAACAATAATAAATATATACATGAATATTGCAATGCTTTGAGGTAAGACTGATCGTACTGTTTCCTCTTAATATATTTATTATGGATCTATTCCAATATTTACTATTTTGTTTAGTTAATGAACTGGAAATTAAGCTCATCTGGTATGAATCCAGCCACTGAAAGTTTTCTAATTGTACATCGTTTCGGTTCGGTAAGTTAGATATTAACACAGTTTTATGTCAAATTTTTTATGTTAACAGTTACTTTAAACCAATTCACTTTCTTTTGTTGACATATTTGAATTAATTAATTAGAACAAAATTCTTTGGATTATGATAAATGACAGTAAATTATTTATGATTATAGAATACAAAGAAACTGTTTACCACCCTGTTTGGGTTGTTTGCAGCAGAGGGAAGATTTAATTATGTAAATAGTTTAATGTAATGATTTTTCTTGATGAAAATGACTTGTCAATACTCAACTAACCAATAAATAGTACCAAAACGTATCAGGATACAACTACATTATTTCTAACTTTATAAGATATTTATTACTAAGCTAATAACTAATGAAATACTCATGGAAGTTAGTTGATTCATAGTTTATTTCACAAAATGAATTATACTCAAAGAACAACGAAAACCCATAAGGCATTATTCTGACATCAGTAGGTTATATAAACTATGAAAAAACTTTCACAATCTATTTGATCGTTTAGCACCTTATTCATGGTCAACACTTCATAACACTGAGTTGTACACATGATACAATTTATGTAAATCAAAACAACTATGTCATGTAAGCTTACGGCTTTGCACAAAGTCGTAACCACAACTAAATATGGAACCGCAAAAATATATAAAAATCTATACAAAATTAATGATTACGGTGAAAACACTGAGACTAGCTGCGAAACAGTACGTATACTCCTCGTCTCTGAATAAGATTACATTCACAATTAACTACTGGTAATACTTATTTATACATTATTTATTCATTAACATTTTGTACCACAAAGGAATATTTAACTAAAGTATAACCTTATATCACGATAATGCAATGAGAAGATGAAGATGATCAGAATTATGTGATATATATTTGCGTTATATATTTCGAACAATCTGATCACACACAATGTACTTGTTAAGACAACTTCATATGAAAATTAAAAGATCAACCAGACAGGTTATAGGTAAGCCGTAATAAAGAAAGAAAATTATCAAAGTACACAAGAACAATGTGATTACTACTATGGGTAATAAGTTGGTATTACCATGTTTAGAATATCAATTAAAAAAAGACACTGTCGAGCTTGGAAACTAAGTTTATTTTTTACCAATGAAAAGAATAAGAACTAATTATTTATTATTATCCTATTTACAATTATTACAAACGATTTATTTACTTTCTAATCGTTTAAAGATACCCAACACCTTAAAAGACTAATCTTTGAATGAAGAATATTCTTTTCGATCAATTCTCTTCAGGTTCTATTATTATATAATCCAAATTATTAATCCAAAAAAATGGCCAGGTTAAGGGTAAATTACATTGTTTAAAGCATGTGAATTTAGGATTGTTAAACAAAACACAATAAAATTATTAATGTTAATATGACTCATATAGAATGTTAACTTAAATCTGTACATACGTTAAGTGAAAATTTTAAGATCCATGATCAGAATAAATATGGGTCAGATAGGATAAGTGCCAGGGTTGAAGCCATCACGAGTTCACTTAATCTGCGAACGAGAAACAAGACTCGGTAACCAAAGACCAGTCAGCTAGCTATTAATGCGTCCCAACCCCGCTAACTAGAGCGAGAATTCCAAGCTTGGAATGGGAAGTACATTCTGCAAACAGCCAGAAACGAGCGATATATATATATATATATATATATATATATATATATATATATATATATATATATATATATATATATATATATATATATATATATATAGTACAAAACCGTCCTTGGGGAGAGTTACCAAATAGCATACTCAAAGACACAACAGAGCAATAGCATTTAAGATATTTCCCAGTGGGAAATACGACGTGAGGGTGACAAGAGCGCCTTTGGCGCGAAAACAATGAAATTCAAATTTTCTAAATAAAATTACAAAATTAGGTCCTTTCCCAAGTGATTTCTTGGGATCTAACGTCCCCAACAATAAGAGAAATAATAGTGCAATTACGATTCACTTAACATATATGCAAATTCAAGTTAACATTCTCTATGAGTCATATTAACATTAACAATTTTATTGTATTTTGTTTATCTCAATCTTAAATTCACGATGTACATTGCCCTTAATCTGACCATTTTCCGGTTGATTAATTTGGATATATGTGAATTGTAGAACCTGAAGAGAATTGATCGAAAAGAATATTCTTCATTCAAATATTAGTCTCTTATTTACTTTCATTTATTTTTTGATATTTCTTTTTCAATGTTAATAAATTAATGAAATTAGCTCATTAACCTAATTACATTGAATAATGATTACAAAAATTTAGTTCATTGAATCAATGAACTATAATGAGCAAAGAAATTTTTTTCTTGATAAAAATTTAGGTCATCAGTAAATCGTGCAAAAAAAGGCAACATTTGCCTGGATACATGTAAACATGTATCATATTTATGTGTACATTTTAATCATGCAGTATTTTTCATAATGATATGAAAACTTCATAAATAGAAATAAAAAAATGAGTGATACAATAGTTTTTTCGTTCTTATTATTGTTTACTTACGTAAGATTCCATCCAAGATATTAAGGTTTAAAGACAAGAATGATGCTATCGGGACAGTGACTTGTTAGCTTATAGCTTCAATGTATTAAACAAAAATGATATTATGCATTAGAGTTTAAAATGTTTACTAATTGAAATAGTTGAACTATTCATAAATCATGTCCAGTAAGTTTGATCTAAAAGTAATACTAATCAAACTCTACAAAATCTATACTAATATACAGTCTTTCATATCAAATTATTATAAGACAGTACCCCTATCTATTCTCTTCTAAATGCTGAAAATTATGGCTTTAACATACTTCTTAAGCATACTAATAAATAATATCAGATGGGTTTTTTTTTCAACCAGGTCTGTTGTGAGGTAGTAACTCACTGAAGACAATGGTGAATGTGTCGCTCAATTTCGTGGATAAGTTGAAGTTAGACATTAACACCGTTGGATGCCGGCTCAGTGGTCTAATGGTTAAGTGCTCGGGCGCGAAACCAGTAGGTCCTGGGTTCGAATCTCGCAGGGGGCGAGGTCGTGGATGCGCACTGCTGAGGAGTCCCACAATAGGACGAAATGGCCGTCCAGTGCTTCCAGGTTTTCCATGGTGGTCTAGCTTCAACTGACTCATGAACTTAACCATTGAAAATACTAATAATTGCTAACAAGAAGAAAAACGCACAAAATTGTGAATGCTATCGTGTTCATAATCATAAAATAAGTATTTTGTTTAACATTCTTTTTTATACTGTGATAAACTTTTTTTATTCATTTCTTTTAGGTTGTTGAAACTGAGAGTGAAGTGGAGTTACGCAATGCTGTTGAAAGTTTTCGTCAAAACTTGCGTCATTCAATTAATCCGAAAAATTTAAACAAATTTATCACATCATATATGCAGTTAGTTTTGTTTTATAAAATTTTAATTGCCCTCAGATTTATCTTACTCCTTTTTGTAAATATATATATTAATATTTTAGATCATGAGTCAGTTGAAGTTAAACCGCCGTGGAAAACCTGGAAGCACTGGACGGCCGTTTCATCATATTATGGAACTTCTCAGAGGTGCGCATCCACGATCCCACCTCGCGAGATTCGAACCCAGGATTTATCAGTGTCGCGCGCGAGCGCTTAGCCATTAGGCTACTGGGACGGCGTCCAAAGGTGTTAATGTCCAACTTCAACTAATCCACCAAACTGAGCGATACATCCACCATTGTCATAAGTGAGTTACTATCTCACGACAGACCTGATTGAACTCCACTGACCACTGCTTCCAGTGCTTCCAGGTATTCCATGGTGGTCTAGTTTCAATTGACTCATGATGTCAACTATTAAAATAACTAAAATATTTACAAAAAACCATTTCTGATATATGTACTTGTTCAATATAGTTCATTCTGGAGTCAATAGGTATACTGTTAGAAACTACTTAATTTAAAATCATGAAATCAGTGGACTAGTTCGTTAAATTTTATTCCTTGTCTCACACGAATAAATAATTTATCTGAAAAACATAGACATAATACAAATTACTATTTACAGTTTTCAAAAAAATTACCTCTGGGAGATGACCAGTCAAAAACATTCACACAGATTATGTCACTAAGTATGATGACATATCTGACTGTCAACCTCACCTTGAATGTTATATTTGAAATTATGATCATTTTACTGTCATATTTTTGATAGAGTTTCTCTCTTTTTTCGTTTAGCGGATATTCTAGCTTGCATCGATGTTTTTTTAAAAAAAAGGATTCTACATCATATCTTCAGTCTTTTTTCTCCTCATTTCATGACAAATTAATTACATTCATGAAGTCAGTACAGTATACCATGATCACTTTGCATGGTAAATTAATTACTATTTATTCTATTGAATAAAATTAGATTCATGATTACGCTATTTATGAGATAAAGTGGATGAATAGTTTTCATCTATCCTATGGTAACATGGAAAGAAAAGGATATTAGATATGATTGAAACTAATCATCAAAATAGTTTTCTGTTATCATTTACAATAAATCTATTTAATCAACTACATATTTGAGTATTGTTTATTATTGGCGAGACTTTAATTTTTGGACGAACCAATCAGATTTATGATAATAGGTATTGAGTTTTGACGCGAAATTCACTTACCCATTTGGTTAAATAGAGTTTTGGCATTATAACTGATGTTAATTCGTGATTAAAACCCTATGTATGATTTCTAACCCTAACTATCAACTGTAAATATTAGTCCTAATTCTTTACACCGGATTATAACTCTCACTTAGCCGTAGTATGTAGATGGACGAAAAAGCAAGATCCTCAAATACAACACGGAGAACACCAACCCAATCACACTTGACGGAGAAACTCTGGAAGTTGTGAAATCCCTCACGTATCTGGGAAGCATCATCGATGAACAAGGAGGATCAGATGCAGACATAAAGACGAGAATTGGCAAAGAAAGGGCCACATTCCTACATTTGAAGAACATATGCAACTCAAAACAACTATTAACCAATATCAAAGTCAGAATCTTCAATACGAACGTCAAGGCAGTTCTACTATACCGAGCTGAGACTTGGAAAACTACTACAACCACCATCAAGAAGGTAAAAGCATTTATAAATGGTTGTCTATGCAAGATACTCAACATCCATTGGCCGGATACCATCAGCAACAGCGTTTTGTGGGAGAGAATAAACCAGCTTCCAGCTAAAGAGGAAATTAGAAGACAATGGAAATGGATAGGACATACATTACGCAAATCATCAAACTCCATCACAAGGCAAGCCCTAACTTGGAATCTTGAAGGGAAACGGAAGAGAGGAAGGTCAAAGAACGCATTACGTTGGGAAATAGAAGCAGATATGAAAAGGATGAATAACGACTGGAAAGAGGTGGAAAGGATTGCCCAGGATAGGGTTGAATGGAGAGTGCTGGTGGGCGGCCTATGCTCCTACACGAAAAGTAACAGGCGTAAGTAAGTGAGCAATGTAAATGGACATTCTCAAGATTTTTTTAGCGTCTCTCAAAGGTCGTCCATAAATCATAGTCTCACCTATTTATTATTACAAACAAATAAAATTCTATAATCAATGAACTGATCAAATATTTCGTACAGAAAATGGATTATTCATTGGCCGTAAAGTTTACAAAAGAAACATTTTATGTAATAGTTAGTAAATTTAATTATTACATCAAAGAAACTATTTTTCTAAAACTATCTATCATTAGTATTTAATTAAACAAAAAAACCCTGGTCAATCAGCATGGTAGTTTAATAATTCAAAAGAAGCTTAAACTTGTTTTTATAATTAAAACTGATAACAAATTTTATAATATTCATAGAATTGACAGCATCTGATCTACTGTAAGATAGAATAAGAGATTGACTATTATTAGCTGAAGCTAATCAACTGCGATATGAATCTTACAAAGGAACGCCAGTTCTCTTAAATTTACAAACATGCACCGATGAAGTATAATTTAGAGTGCAAAATCTAGATCATAGGCTATCTCTCAGTTTCTGAAGATTAATTTTTCTGAACAAAAATCGTATAATGTCTCTGATTAGGACTTTACTTCAGTCCAATGTAACATATTCCTACTAAGGTTATTATTGTCTAATTGAAGTATATCAAACCTTTACGTATTATCGGCACTCGCGTTGACTCGAGTAATCCCAATGATGATGAATGAAATATAAATCCCTCATTTAGTTTTGTATATAATGAACTGGGTTTACCCTATTGTGAAACGGTGGTCATAAAAACCAAATAAGAAACGTTATAGAAGAGCTTATTTCAGGCTTCCTTATGCAAGTAAATAGATGGTAAATATGAACAGATGTTCGTTGTGTGATATTTGACCATCATTAGCCAATATACGAGTTATGTATGAGTTCGCTTTTATATCACATAAAGAATATATCAAATACAATTAAATATATAGATGACCAGTAACCCAGATACACATACAAACACATACTCATATATAAAAATGTTCAAAGTTAACAATGTGCACTTAATAAAGAAAATTATATGAGCACTAATAATAACCCAAAAAAGAATAAACTGTGTCCGAAAGTTCAAAAAAATTAACGTAAACGTTAAAGTCCCTGTGATCTTTTTAGAAACCAAGTAGTCATCAACTGTTAATTATTCAAGTACCTATTGAAAATGAAGTAAAACAAGAGAATGGAACTTACCTGACAAATGAAAAATAACAGATAATTATTTATGACAGTAATGAAAGTAATCAACATCCAGATTAATAACATATTGATAAGACTGGTTTTCGTGATTAACCCTGTTAGATTGTTTTACAATGAGTCTGCAAACGTTTATAGTTTCTGTGCCATAATGTACAGATTTTAAATCTATTACTTACAAATATGTTAAGGTGTAGCTAGCAATTTTTCTTCCTACCTATTAAGCTTTATGTATAGTCAGTCAATTCATCATAATAAAGTCTTCATGGAATTAGGAATTTTTAAGTTCAGCACACTTTTATTCTTTTAGATACTAGAAGGAATAACCAGACGTTTATGGAATGGAAATAATGTGTTTGGGTCACCTATAACTTTAAGTTAATCTATGTACTCATTTAAAATAATAAAAGACAGAAAATAAAGACATTTATGCAGTTTGTTCATTCATTTGGTGACACAATTTAGTTGATAAATTTCTGGCTTAAACGTCGTAGTTTAATGACTTCTTTGAGACAAAGCGATTAAGAATTCTGTTTGGAATCACTCAGTATATAAGGTGATTTCGGGAGACATAAATGTATTCATCACTGTACAATATATTGGCTGAAGTAATTAACAACCAAAGTGATTTGTTTACCGGTTCCTTTACTTCCAGAAAAGTGATCACACAGAGTATATTAAACTTTTGATTAAAAACTTGGTTACATTAATGACAACTTGTTTGTTTCACAAATAATGATACAGAACATATTTCAAACACATTTTCAAATTATATCCCATTGAAAACACTTAAGGTCTCTGTCATTTTCACTCATTCCCCTACCTAAGTCAATTAGTAACTGAAAACTGTCATCATATTTAAAATAATCAGTTTGGGATTTTGTGGATTTTATAGTAATTTAATGGTTCAATTTCTGAGCCAATTGAAACTAGACCACTATGGAAAACCTGGAAGCAATCGACAGCCATTTCAACCTAGTGTGGGACTCCTCAGTAGTGCGTTGCCAAGTTCTCACATCGCGAGATTCGAACCCAGGACCTATCAGTCTCGCGTCATGCGGTTAACCAACTAGACATTGAGCTGGCTGGCGTCCAATGTTGTTAATGAATAACTGCAAGTAATCCACCGAATTGAGCGACACATCCACCATTGTCTTCAGTGAGTTACTATCTCACAACGGACCCGGGTAAACCCCACTGATTACGGCTTCTCAGTAGAACTCCAGGAAATACCTCTTGAAGACCGTCACTAGTGAAGATATGATGATTATAAGCAGAGAAGGATTTTGTGGATATTATAGTAATTTAATGGTTGAATTCATGAGTCAATTGAAGCTAGACCACCATGAAAAACCCGATAGCACTGGATGGCCGTTTCATCCTAGTTTGGGACTCCTCAGCAATGCGCTCTGATCTAATCTACATTAATCTGTATTAAATGACTAACTGACCTATCACAAAAATAATCTCGTATAATTATTGAAAAGTCAGATCTTCCTGATAGAATTTTTTGAAAAATCGCTTACACATAAAAATAAATTTATATTCTAAATTATTTGATTAAACTGAATTTGAAACAGTTCGTAGTTATTCTGTGTCAAGATACTTTCGTTAATTTAATTCATCCAAAACTAATTATTAGTTGGTGGTAACCATGGCAACCAAATGTTTATTTTCTTCTTTACTTTGATAAAAGACAATCGAACAATTTAAAAATGTTAATTATTTTATGATTCTTTTGTTTTATACACCCATTTAAAAGTTATTTATTAATTTATTCCATTTTTATTGTGACTTTTCAATCTGCCATACATATTTAATCAATGAAAGTTTACTTTACTGATAACAAGCAGCTATCCATAAAAATAAGATGATAAAGCTCATTTCCATCCAATCAGAATTTTTTGAAATTAAAGTCTGAATCAGAGCCCAATTTACACTTTTGATTTAGAAATAGGTATATAGTTTAGTTGTGGAGTAGAACAATCCTTTATTGTCTTGTGAATGAATACGCATACTAAGATGGTTGTTGAAGGTAGTCAACATGAAACCCAAGACTTAGGTTTCGTGCTATTTGGCACTTGTCAGCAAGGTGTACCTGTAATCTTGAGGGAACTGATGCTCCCTGACGGATTCGACCTCACATCACCCAGCTTCACAGTCAGAGACGTTGCCACTGACCAATCTGGGCCATGACTAACCTCCTGAAGTATATTTACAATTGATTGATCACTGAGTGGTGATTAATGTTATGTGTGTAAAGTCCTTATTAGTGTATATCGAATCCTATCGACCAAGTTACAATGTAGCCACCATACCTCGTCTTTACCGATAGTATTAAATATCCATTGTAATTTAAAGGCTTGGAACGTTTCATAATTCATTAGTAATTCAAACCCAAACAGAGCTGAGATGTTTGTTGTTTAAGTGATTGTTTGAATGCTACTGGTTGATCGATGATTTCTCTTTGTAGACATTTATCAACAAGATATATGAGGAATCTTGAGATAATCACAATGACAAACCAATCCACAGACTGAGTGATAGGTTATTATATGAAGCATATTTCTTTGTCATGATATCTTATCAATATCTATAATTACGCAACATTTTACCCCTATGAATCACTAATGTTCTATGATGATCATTATTTATTTACAGGCGTAAAAACCTTTCAGAAAGTCTTCCCAGTCTAAAGTAAGTACTTTAAAATGTGTATCTATAATATAAAATATCACATGCAGGAAACTATATTTGTTGTTTCGTAACCTAACATATTGTGTGCATATGCTACTTATATTTGTGTTAACTTACTTGTGAAATTGCTATATATAATCATTCATTTATCAATTGATTTCCTGTTCAAGTTCTACTTGAAAACACGTAGACCCATAGAAAGGTAAACCGTTAACGAAGTATTGCGGTGATATCTGTTTGTACCCTAAATTTTACTCATAATCTGATGTCGGTAAACCAGTTGGTAAATTATAATGTGACTCCTTTAAAACCGGTGAATTATCTATAAATAATACAAGGAGAAAATAAATACTTTAGCGTACGATACTCGGCAAACAAAATGGATGAATGATATCCAATTTAAAAACCACTGAAAAACAGGGACACTGATCAACTGCGTCATCCAACTGTAGATCTCTTTAGGAACGGGCACTTACAGTCTCGCTAGTGATCGAACTCAGTCCCTTCAGTAAGTTCTTAAGCACTAGACCATCATATTGATAACCGAAGACAGATATTTGAGACTCTAACCAATTAGACGCATAGTAGTGAACAAAAACACGAGTGGGGACAACTGAATACCTTCGACGCGAAACGACCGAGCATTTCAATAAAATCTGAGAACCATATAGTAAATCGTTAATTTGCAAAATATCAATCCATCATATCAACCAAAACTGTTCCTGTTGCAAATATCAGTCCATTGTCTCAGATTTCCTAGTTCATGCATTTTCATATCAATCGCATTCCGTTGTCGTTCTTTCCTTATCGATCTTCTACTGAAATACATTCTATGCTTAACCACCGTGATATACCACTTATGTGGATATAAGTAACTCACACCATAATATATCAAGGACATTAATTATACATGCCCATGACGATAGTTTCATTCACGATATACCTAAACTCCAATAATCATTACCGTTTTATTAGAACATAAAGAATACATTTCAAAATAAGTATAATAAATTTATATAATTCTAAGTATTCTATATTATGTAAATAAAAGAAATTCAAAAATCCCAATAGGATATAAAGTTTACCATTGATTTTCTAAATGAATTTCGTGGATTGGTTGAAGTTAGACATTGACACCGTTGGATGCCGGCCAGCTCAGCGTCTAGTTGGTTGAGCGCCTGGTGCGAGACTGATAGGTCCTGGGTTCGAATCCGCGGGGAGGGGCGGGATCGTGGATGCGCACTTCTGAGGGGTCCCATAATAGGACGAAACGGCTTCCAGGTTTTGCATGGTGGTCTAGCTTCAACTGACGCATGATCTCAACTGTTGAAAAATAATTGGTTACTTAAATTACCTAATTTATATTCAAATTTTTTATTCTCTAAGCAGTTGGTTTATCTTTTCAAATTCATTTAACTGATATTCTAAGATTGATCTTACTAATTTTATTTACTTTCGAAATTTGATTAAATAAATGATTCATTCTAATCCTATTAGCAATTGCTTAATTACATATTGTATTGAAGGTTAACCTTAGGGTATATTAATTAACAATTTTAGAAGTGAACTAATATGTCAAATAATTAGTTCATTCAATATGTTAAAATCCTATTTTCAAAAGGGGTTTGTGAAGATTTTAGTAATTTCAATAGTTGAAATCATGAGTTGGTTGGAGCTAGACCATCATGGAAAACTTGGAAACACTGGATGGCCGTTTCATCCTAGTATGGGACTCCTGAGCAGTGCGCATCGAGTATGGAAATTACTAAAATCTCCACGAAATCCTCTCCGATAATAATCGTCTGGTCACTACTGACTGACTTCAAGAGGCATTTCCTGGATTTCTAGTGAGAAGCCGTGACGAGTGGAGTTCAACCGGGTCTGTTGTGAGATGTCAGCTCACTGAAAACAATGGTGTGCCCTTTGTTGTTGGCCAGCTCAGTGGTCCAGTGGTTAAGCGCTCACCAACGAGACATAAGTTCTGGGTTTGAATCTCGCGGGTGGCGGGATCGTGGATGCGCACTGCCGAGGAGTCCCATACTAGATTGAAACGGCCTTCCAGTGCTTCCAGGTTTTCCATGGTGATCTAGCTTCAACTGACTCATGATTTCAACTATTGAAAATCCTATTTATTAGATAATTTTAAAATATCGATATAAGCTGTAAAATTGAATTGTTTAGTTTAGAATTCGGTGACATTGTAGTAAAATTTGCAGTGAGACTGTAATTGATGGATGACGTTCAAGTGACACCAAAGTCATCATCCCTACTTATTAGGGATAAATTAAAGTTATAAAGTAGTTTTAGGAATCAAGATAATAATTTACAGTTGATGGTAAGGGTTAGGATTTTGATTCATGGTTTTCATCACGAACTGACATCAGCTAAAATGCCAAGACGTTATTTAGACGAATGAGCGAATTAATTTTGCTCCAAAATCCAAGATCTGTTATTTTAGACCCGGTTGGTTCTTCCATAAATTATAGTCTCGCCAACTTTGTCATAATTTTAAAGTCTTTATTATCCACTTGAGTATACATGTTTGACTACTTGAGAATATAATATGATGAAAGTAAGTTTCAATGAGAATATTCCAAAAGTGAATTACAATATTCTTAAAATGAATACATATCATGATATTATCATGGAAAATATATTAAACACATTATGTTAGGGTCCTACTACAAACCAGCGACGAGAAAGTCAAAATTCAACATTACTTCCGTCCTGATTCTTTGTGATAATCATTCAGTGTAGTATTTATTTTGTTTTCCCGTATGATATTATATTCTGTACAATATCAGATGTTCTTGTATTTAATTGATATGAACTATGCTCAGCATTTGATTTGTCATAACTGAGTATTTTTTATATATGTGATTTCATTCTAATTATTAATCAAAGTGTATGTGTACAATCACTATATAAATGAATGTATTTTCGACTAGGGTCGTCGTCGTCGTGCTTTTGGGGTCAATAAATTTTTCACTTATAACAATCTTTGTGTTCTTGCTTTCGCGTCATGAGAATTTCCGAGGTCCCTGATTTCGAGTATAAGTGATAAGCGTTTCCAATACAACAATCAGCGACGACCAGATATAACAAGTAGCATTCAACTGACAAGTTATAACAGTTAAGGTCCTACTAAAAAACGAGAGACTATTGGATGGCTGTCTTATAAGGCAAAATGAACCGATATACGTACATACGAAGTTCTACGTTATTGCTAATTGACTGAATGGATAGCTGTCTTATCCTAGTCTAGAATTGACTGAGAACCATTGACCCCACCCACAGTCAAATCCAGGTCCTTTAGATGTTGTGACGAATATCAGATTATTACACCTTTGGTACAGCTTTTATCACTTAATAACGTTGGGGAAATTTTCTTATGCTCATTGTTGACGTTAATGTAATAAGAATAAACCACTGAAAGAAATAAAAGTATAATACGGTTTGCTGTTATTTTCATCTTGATTGAATTATAACTGGTCAGTTGCCGTCTTATTAGCAACTTTTAATCATTCCAATTAACTAGGAATTAAGTAACCAATTTGTGTATTTATCTCCATTACGACATACGGTTATCTACATTTAAAAGTTTTCTCTCTATTTATCACTCTATTGTTAGAACTAATAAAATTAGAATCACATGATTGTACTTTAAAAAAAGTGTAGTCTCATTTTTCTATAAGATTGTTTCAATGTTCATTTTAATATTTCATATTTCAGATGTCCTGTATTATTGATCACAGGAGCTTTAGCTTCACATCATAAAAAATGTCGTCAATTATTTGAAGATCTTGAAAAAATACGTCGTGATTCTGGTGGTCAATCAGCTTCAAGTGAATTTGTAATGATTGATGATGTATCAAATGTTCTGACTGAAAGAGTAAGTCTATATGTATCAGCAATATTTATCGATTATTCAAGTAAACAATATATTTATTCATTCTTTAACAATATAGAACTGTTAAATTTATAATTCATTATTGTTTCTTATTGAATGTAATTATCAACTGACTTTATCAAAGTATACATTCTAAAAACAAATATTTTAATGTGGTTTTACTACTGAACAACTGGAAGGTGATAAAGTTTTACATTGGTGAATGCGCGTAATATAAAATGTAGTTCTTGTAAATCAGTATACACTATATTTATTCGGATTATGAATAAAATGCTTGTTTATTTTTAGAGTGCGACTTGTTATGTCATCGAAAAAGCACATTCCATTTTGTTAGGCACTGGTTTCAGGCTACAGTACGAACAAAAGTACTACAGTGCATGTACATCCGGCCGACGATAAGCTGCTAATAAATAGAAAGAACAAAAATACTATAAGCTTTCAATGGGGAAGAAAACTATGAAATATCTAGTATTCTGAAAACATTATCGTTTTTTCACCTGTTCAAATTGTTTGAGAGAAATGAATTAGATGAAACGGACAAATTCAACTTCTTAGACTACATGTGTACATAAGTGACCGTAAATACTTTAAAACTAATAACAAAGTGCATCCAGTCATTTGATATATATATATATATATATATATATATATATATATATATATATATATATATATATATATATATATATATATATTGACTACTAAGTAGAGTTATGCATACATGCAATCATTTTTTTTCTGACTTTTTCTTTCTGTTTACGTTGAAAACTTTAGCCGGATAAGGTGGTCGACAGTATGCAATACTTTTTACAAGGAATCGGATTATGTAAGTCACATACATAAATATGTAGATGTGTCTCGATAAGGTAGATGAATGCAGAGTTTGACTATACGGGAATATAGAAAGTCGATAAGTGTTTTTATTTAAACTTAGAAATTTCGGTGGTAAATATTGGATGTTGGAAAGCCGTGAACAATTTTATACAAATCGAACTGACATATATCTGTCTTTTCTGTCGTAACTCACAGATTTAATAGTACCGTCCTCAACTAAAGAGCTAAATATCCTAATCATAATATCTTTTAAGACTCTAGATGCTAATCGTTAAGGAGTTTTAAATTAGAACGAAACAGTCATTCATGGTTCATTCATTTTTAATAATTTTCCTATCGTTATTAACAAGAGTTTAAAATATCTTTCTGTTAACATTCAAGTTTCAGTATGATCAACCTTTGTTGCCATGTGTGAATACTGTAATGATTTTCTCTTCATAGCCATTTAATCACAGTTTAGTTTCGCCTAGAATACTAAATTTACGAATAAAGATAAACAGAAGTGACTGAAGTGAAAATTCACTTATAACATAACCAGATAATTTTGCTAAATAATTGCCGAGTAGAAACCAACTTCATAACTATTTAGCTCGTAATCCTTATCAAATTCTTTTTATCAAGCTGTAATGTAAACGTTTGTATAAGTGGCTTGACATTATGTGAACTATGTTTGAATGTCAGATAATTCAAACCATTTAGTAATAGGTATCCATGTTAGTTGTTAGTGATTAACTTCATAACGCTTGGCGTGTTGTATAGTAATCGTGCAGGATGAAAAAAGGCTAAAGAAAAGCAGATAAAAATACTGTTTGTCTGTACCGTATTGGTAAGTATAGACCTTCTTGTTGCTGATGAAATAAATACGTTTTGGTCGTTCAAATTTCTCTGTGAATTAACATCACAGAGATCCGGAAAATTTTTGTTCCTGCAATCATATTAGCGGGTGAGATAGATATCAACAATTATGCTAAATAATTGCTCCATAATATTGCAAAAATAGACTCTGTTTGAACCTTGTCCAAGTGACCTAAAGGTAGTATGCAGATTAAGAGACTAGAAGAACTTAATGTGGGTCATAAAAGGAGTTGTGATTAAATCTCATTGCTAAGTCTTTAACAATCTTCAAAAATTGTCGAATCGAAACCAATGATTTAGTCGTCAGTTTATTGTCGTTTCATTTATATATGTCATACCTAAAGTGAGGTTATTTTCAAACCAAATTCGTGGTTTGTGTCATTTGTAAGTGGCATAATCTATCTGATGTGATTTATCATAAATGTTATTGACTTAAACACTAAAACGAAACAAATAGTTACTATGACTATTGCAAAAGTGAAGCAACTTCTTCTACAGTTTGGATATTATGATTTTATTTATTTATCAAACGAGTCGAATGGTGTGCATAAATATAAGCTAGTTTTTATCACGAACCGACCTTAGTTAGACAACTATTAGAGAGTCGTCTAACCCCAGAATAGGGCTCATTCACGGCCTTGCTGCTAATCGAACCCGAAACCTTCAGGTTTAGAACTACCCAACAGTCTCCACAAACCCTCTGTATTGGTATAGAAATATACCATAAATCGAGTCATCTACCTATCAAGATTGTATCATTACTGTTTTGACAAATATTTATCGTTTAAAAAGAAGCAATAACTAGAGAACTTTCGTTCATGTGTTTTATTCATAAGATTTACTCACTTTACATAACCTTTATGGTTAAATAATCATCACTTTTCTACTAGTCAACTAATGTCATTCTCATTTTGTTTTATTTAGTAAGCAATTTAAAATTACAAAAAACACCAATGCAATTAAATCGTCGAATGTCAATGGAAGATTATGATCGACCATTGGGTAAAACACATTTTATTAGTCGACTTTCACAACAAGTCCCTGAAGAGAATACAACATAAAGAAAAACAATCAATCTTAATAATATTAATATTAATAATAATAATCAGTTTGTTATATTATTTTTTTTCATTTTAATGTGTTCAAGTGTATGATTTCCTTTTTCTCGGGTAAAAGAGTGACCTGATGATTGATTTTTCTTGGATTTGCACGCTAAATAATTCAAATGGTATATTTTGTTTCTTTATAGTTGACTTGTGCGCATTTATAAATACATATACATGTTTGTTTATAACCATTACGGGATAAAAAAGAGAAGATCTACTGTAACATTGTATACTGTATTTTTAAGACTAGTAATTGTACTACTTATATATATATTACTATCATTACTATTTTAAGTACCGTTCAACTTGTATTTGGCGCACACAACAGGACATAACAACATGACAAAATATTTAAAAAAAAATAACCTTTTTTTAAAGTTATACTTTAGTTAAATACTCGTTACAGTAAGGGATATATAGAATATATATATATAATGTAAACTGGAAAATAACCATTATATAAGATTGTTATAAAACGGATCAGTTCTTCTTCTGAACCAGTTCAACTATCATTTCAATTAGTAGTAGTAGTAGTAGTAATAGTAGTATATCTTTATCATAACTTTTCATATTCGATTCATACTATGCATATGTGTTATTATTATTACTTTACATTTATTCTTCTCATTTATTATTTTACCTTTGTAATTCATTTTGTTCCTTTTTTTTTAAAAAAATCATGTTCCTATAATTGATCATAAATAGTATTTGATTTTATGTTTCCTTTAGTTTTTAATATGGAACTAAAATAATAAAATAAAATTTTTATTTAGTATTATTATTTTTAGAGAGAAAGAGAGGAAATTCACTCAAAGTATAATAATACATATATAAATATACATATATCCCTAACTCTAGTTTTTCTATATTGAAAATGCAATGTAAATTACAATATTTTACTATTTTGATTGAGATCATGAACCGATTGATGTTAGACCACCTTTCGAAACCTGGAAGCACTGAACGACCATTTCGTCCTATTGTGAAACTCATACACAGTGCGGATCCACGATCCCGCTTGCGGGATTCGAACCCAGGGCCCTCGGTCTCGCGCGCGAACGCTTAACCTACTGGAACACTGAGTCGGCATCCAGTGGTGATAGTGTCTAACATTTATTTATTTCAACACATAAATATTGGTACAAATGGGCACCAGATACATATGCACCACATAAATCTCATTTGATTTGTGTGAGGGCTGTTATACTGTCCGGGTGGTTTTCTTAGGGGACCACTTCCGGAGCTTTCGACCTAAAGGTCTGAACCACAAGACAATGGAGCATCGCAAGGAGATGTAGTCCCATGGTAGACGGTGACCAACGATTAGTTTATACACAGTTTGTTCCTTCAGGATACTTGGGCCCATGTGCACCATTGGTTTGGAATCAGGGATTTCCAACTCCTCTAGGTGGATTCTCCATGTCCATTGACCTGGTTAAAGCGCAAGAGTTTCGCTTTACGTCCTCTCAATTTCGTAAACAACACCCCCGCCACGAGAGGACAGAGAGTAGGTCTTCCCTGACAGAAGATATATACGCATGGGCATGTGAGAGCATTTCGAGAGGGAGAGCAGGACATCCATAAAATGATTTTTGTCATACATTGGTGAATTATATAGAATAAGAAAGTCTTGGAAAATTACCTCATCCACTTGGTATTGTTTAGTTGGATCTTTCTATTGATGCTTAGAACTGTAATTGATCAGTCTCTTATTGGGTTCGAGTCCAAAAGTGAACATCTACTTTGAAATGCAGGTACATTCAGCTGACGAGTCCGAAATAGGGTGAAACGTGAGTCATGGATTCCACTGCTAACCACTATCCATCTTTGTTTATAATACTTTGTCCACGTTCAGGAATTCTTAATAGTGTGAACTCATGATTTTTCAAGAGACTGAAACTAGGACTTCGAAGTTCACACGTCATGGCACCTGTAAATCAACTGATTCATGTTTTGCAATTTTCATCGACTACCAGCATAATATGACTGCTGTCATATTTGGCTGATGAATAGATAAGTCACTCCAGATTGATATCATAAAAATCACTTTCTTTGCCCAAACTAGGGGATTCACAATGGTACGGATTCCTAGTCTTCATACAAAGTCGAGCTAAAGGCGCTTATCTCCTAGGTGTAAGCGACAAAATCGTTATCTAACCATCCATTTATTCTAGTTTATCCTGAATTGTCGGCAATATTTATTTATACTTAGACAATATACGATAGACTTGAACAGAATGTTTTAACATAAATTAGCCAACAAATACTTTCTGTCATTATGATCCCACGATAATTGTGATTGAATCAAAAATACTAGAGCTCAAAACATAAATTTGTATCTATCCTTTACCAAAACTAATCAATATTGAACAAGTGCAGTTAATTATCTAACAGGATACAGACGTTACAGCATAAAATGGGATGATCGTAAACGATAACAGACAAATACTATCAGTGATAATAAATTATCTCATTTCCCATCACTTATAACCTTTATCGTATGAGTAGCAGTATGTCCAATACTCCAGAAATACTGACTATAAATGAGTCATTGTACTCATTTAGTCCTAATTTATCAAATAAACTATACCATACTATCAGGATAATTAAAACAGCTTTTTATTCACGTTCGTTTAGTATCAAGAATAGGTAATTTTAAGGATTATGAATCAATAAGACAGACCTCCATTCACTCCTTAATATCAGAGTTATTCATGAAAATGCATGCTTGTTAGAAATTATTATAATTTTCACATATCAAGAATAGGACAGGTAATAACTGTCATAATGAATGACGGCCAAGCAAAAATATGAACTGACTAAAATTTGAAATGTAATTCATTGGATAGCAAATGAATTCTGAGAAGGAAAAATAAGTGTTGATAAGAATCGAATAGCTACTTTACTCAATTTCTAACATGGTCACAAGTAATCACGGCCAGAAGTTCCATACAAAGACGAAGCAACTGTTCTATGCTTTGTGGTTATTGGCCAGAATCCGTCCATGATACGAAGAATTTGTAGCCACGAGGTCATAGATGAAGAATTGGGCCTCTTGAAGAAGATACTTTTAAAAAACGGGTATCCTTCTATATTCATTGATAAGAACGAAACCGAAGCCGCCGAAAACATAAATAATTTCAGCAGAAAAGAAAACATTATACATGAATATTGACTTTATGGGTGACAGCCACATACTTCTTAAAGAGGAGAATTTCTGATTCTTTAAAAAGAGCACTCTTTGCAACAACGTCGCGAATATTATTTTCCAGTCGATCATTGTTCATCAATAATCCTTAGGATAAATTATCTCATCTTACCAATTCGATGTGCATTTACCAATTTACCTGCTCATGTGGAGCTAGATATATAGGTCGTTCGATGCGTAATTTATCCAAAAGAATTCAATAACATTATCCGGCATGGCTAAGAAGAGGATAAAACGGCTCAATCAAGATAGACCCCGCGTTCAAAGTTATCTACAAGGTAAGTAGAAGTCTTCTAAAGACAATTAGATTGCATCTTCTTTGCATTGCCGAAGCAATAGCCATACATCTGGAAAAAACCAGAGTTGTGTGTGCAAAAGATATTGGTACAACCTCTTCTTCTACCATGGTCTTAATGTCTCGTAATTTTTTTCTTCTTTTTCTTCCCTTATAGCCATCTGCTTCACCTTCCATCTTCCCCTTAAATCTTCTACTCCCAACTGGTTTATTTCTGTTTCTACGATCCTCCAGATTACATTTAATCTCAATTTCAACATTTTATCTTATGAAGCTGAGCCATTCTTCCCAAGGATAATTTCCTTATGTTTCGATGAATACTTAAGCTATTAACAATCAAACGATTATTAAGTTTTCCTTGTTTAAAATTTTTTAAAAATAATTTAGTTTATTTTACCTCGCTATCACCATGTCTAACAGAAGTTTATTATCAGTATTATTATAATTAATGTCATCCTCCAAAATAAGTATATATATATGCGATTGTACAGCTTTGAAAATGAATTCGCCGAAAACAGAACTATTTTTTGAACTAATCTTTCTTATTTAATACTCAAATTACTTACGTACTCCCAATGGAGCATAGGCCGCCGACCACCATTCTCCAACCCAATCTATCCCGGGCCCTCCTTTCTAGTTCTATCCAATTCTTGTTCATTCTTCTCATGTATGTCAACATTTCTCGGTGTAATATGTTCTTTGTTTTTACTCTCCTCCATTAACCTTGAGGATTCCAAGTGAGGGCTTGCCTCGTGACACAGATAGGTGCTTTCTTCAATGTATGACCTATCCACTTTGAGCACTTCTTCCTGATTTCTTCCTTTACTGGAATCTGGTTTGTTCTCTTCCACAATACATTGTTATTGATAGTGTCTTGCATAGACAACTGTTAATAAACACTTGTATCTTCTGGATGATGGCATTGGTGGTTCTTCAATTTTTCCACCCTATACAGTAGAACTGTCTGAACATTTGTATTGAAAATTCTGACCTTACACCAAAAAAAAAAACACAACACATTTTAGATCATTCTTAAATAATATTTAAGGTCTATATATTTCAAACTATTTAATTAATTTAATTAATATTATTTGCTTAGTTACATGATAAATATCAATTCGGGATCAAATATTTGTTTATTCAAACTATTCTAATTTATTTTAAATCAGCTGGAAACAACAACAACAAAAAAAACCCATTTTAAACTAGATGTTAGAATTTTAGTCATCTCTGTTTCTAGATTAATTAGATTATGCAAATATTTTCCAAAGTAAGGATTAATCATATATATATATATATATACTACTCAAAGGTCATAACAACAGTCATGACAACAGTTTAAGCTCACATCATAATCAGTTTCCAATATTCAGTAAGAATTTTGTTTGTGTTTTTGTTTTATGACACTTAATTTAATTCGATTAGTTTAGAATATATATGATTAATAAATTGCCCTAAAGCATTATATTACCTTTAAGCTATTGAATTCATATCTGATAGTTTATATTGATAACTCCATTAACTAGTAGAAAGAAAGAAAAAACAACAACTTTCTAATTAAACCATTCAATAGAGAGAATGCAATTTCATTGAAATATTTCATTCCAACTGTAAATCTTTTCCATCATTGATGATTCTATATGTAATTTGTAATGAATTTTAACTTTCGGATAATTTAATAGTTCAATTCATGAGTGAATTGAAGCTAGCAATGGAAGGCCGTTTCATCCTAGTATGGGACTCATCAGCAATGCGCAACCACGATCCCGCCCCTCGCCGCGAGATTCGAACCCAGGATCTATCGGTCTCGCGAGTGAGCTCTTAACCACTAGACCACTGAGCTGGCCGGCATCCAACGATGTTACTGTCTAACTTCAACCAATCCACGAAATCGCGCCATCGTTCACCATTGTCTTCAGTGAGTTACTATCTCACAGCCCAGTTGAAACCCACTGGTTACGACTTCCCACCAGAACCACAGGTAAGACCTCTTAGAGACCATTAGGTCCTGGCTTCGAATCCCATGGGGCGGGGTCGTGGATGCGCGCTGCTGTGGAGTCACATACTAGGACGAAACAGCTGTCCAGTGCTTTCAGGTTTTCCATGGTGGTATAGTTTCAAATGAATCATGAATTTAACTATTAAATTACGATAATATTTACAAAACCCCTCTCCAATTTCAGATAATTATTTTATTGACAAATGAGAATAACTGGCCGCGAGTCATGTTAAATTTGAATGGAAATCTTCATTGACTTCAGTAGAACTCTATAAAACGGGCATTTGTACAAAGTTCACTGTGATCTACTATTGAAAAATCTTAGTATAATCAAAAATTAAAATAAAATACTATGATAATAAAAATATGGTGTCTATGATAAAGAAGTTAGAATAATAAACAGTGATTAAGAAAAAAGATTATGAATTTCCTTATCATAAATGATAGTTCTACCTAATACAAATGACTGGAAGACAACTGAAACTGTTTTAAAAAACATGTATATAATACAATGGGATAACTAGTGAGGGTGGATAACTTTCGAGGCTATCATACAAAGTATGACTGCTGAGGATAAACTCTACTCCTGTTTGCGATTTTCAACTTGTACCGAATAAATGACCAAAATGAAGCGGGCGTTATTATTTATGCTAGCTTAGTCCATGAAGGAGGACATGTCTCATTCTCTGTCGTTTTTGCTGGTCTACATGAAATAGTTAGTTTTCCACGACAAAAATACCACTACATCATTCTACGGATGTGTCAAGTGTAGGACAGTCAGTATAATTGAAAAAATATTACAACATACCAAAAGCCATACCTTCAGATAATTCAATAATCGAAATTATTCACAAATACCTACAACTGATTGACCAAATAAATGAAAATAGAACTGTACTTATTGACTACGATACACTTTGATAACTTGATAACGTGGAGTTTATCCCTAAACCGAAGTATTATTGTTTATATTCTTACTCTATAATTAGTAGATAGCTCTAATGTTATGTTTTTATATTATTCTATTTCCAACATTTTGTTTGATCTATAAATTGTTGCCATCTGTCTTATTATTCTAGTCATATCAGTAATTATTTATTCTTTCATTACCTTGATATTGTATCATTTAGTCATTTATGTAAATATTGTAATCTTTTTAATTGTATTGCTTGTTGTGTAATCAGACATTTCAGCTATACTATTGTACGAGTTTTCAGTCGTGATTAAATTGAGTACAATAGAGAGATAATCCGTTTACTGTCTTAGTCTTCTGGTTAGTTACTAGGTTAGAAAGAGCTCAACGACCAATAAGTATTAAAATCTTGGTTATGGTTCTTTGATCGGTGTGTAAATAAGTGCATAGAATGTCACGACTCCTATTGGGAACATAGGTGAACTAAGTGATAATCGAACTAGAGATAGATCATACAACCACCTTCTTGTCTCTATGACCTGATTATGCGGTACCTTATGCTACCCAAATAATCTATTTTGGACACAACAGTATACTTGAAGGATTTTCAACATGATTTATAAATTAGAAAGACAAATATAACGAGCAAAAGTTCTTTGGTAAATAAATATAATATCTGTGATTTATCATGCCTATTGATAAAGTAAACTAAGATCGTAAGGCTATAAGAAGTTAGATTATAAATCTGGCAAGTAGTAATTTCATACTAGAAAATATCTTTATTCTGAGCATAAAACATACCTTCCCAAGATGGCATGTAAAATGTATTACAACTAATGGTAGTTCGGTGAGACTGTAATCTATGGGTGACGTTCGAATGACGCCAAAGTCACCTTGAGAGCGTCTACCTACTTAATAGGGATAAATGAAGGTTATAAAACAGTTTGGGGAATAAAGATAATGATTTACAGTTGATGGTCAGGTTTAAGATTTTGATTCATGGTTTTCATCATGAACTAAGATCAGCCGAAATGCCAAGACGTTATTTAAACGAATGAGTAAATGAATTTCGCGCCAAAATCAGAGACCTGTTATCTTAAATCTGATTGGTCCGTTCATAAACTATAGTCTCGCCGTTAACTCTTATATGACAAATCAAAAATAATTTTTTTAGCTCCACAGAACTTTCCGATCATTCATTAAATAATTTCTGATGTTATAACGTAAGTATGTCCTCTGAGGTTCATCAGTATATCCTATGAATATATCAAACATTACGTGCTTACTTACTTACGCCTGTTACTCCCAATGGAGCATAGACCGCCGACCACCATTCTCAAACCCAATCTGTCCTAGGCCCTCCTTTCTAGTTCTATCCAATTCTTGTTCATTATTCTCATATGTCTCCGTTTCTCAACATAATGTGTTCTTTGGTCTTCCTCTCCTCCTTCGACCTTGAGAATTCCAAGTGAGGGCTTGTCTTGTGACGCAGTTATGTGCTTTCCTCAATATATGACCTATCCACTTCCAGTGATTCTGCCTAATTTATTCCTCCACTGGAATCTGGTTTGTTCTCTGGGTGATGACCTACAATATATAATCTAGAGGAAATAAATAAATTATTGTAGAGAAAGTGTTCTTTTGAACGTCAATTAGATTCTGTCAATGAAACTTAATAAAACATTTATGAACAAATTTCAAGGATCTTAACACTAGTCAAATCATAAACATATTGAAATATTAAATTCATGTCAAAATGTGGCATACAGAAAAAAAAGAAACATTTTTCAGTCTATTCAACTAACTACAGGAACTTTTAAACGAACCAACTGACTTATTTCATAATAGATTATGATCATTAATAAAACCATTTGTCTCAAAACTTAGACGTAAATTGCACTAGTTGTCGTTGTTCAACTAAATAAAAAAGTACCTTTGCCATGGTTTTAATGCTATTTACACTATATAGAGGCTTCTCACATTGGTATCTAATATCTGGTAACTTTCACTAAACTAATAGTACATCTCACCAACATTTAAGACCTCTGTAAAATGATGTTCCTCCACTACAATCAATCATATGACAGAAATTCTAATAGTCCAAGAAAAAATAGCTTCTATTTATTCTTCCGTTTCTGATAAAACAAAATGTGAGTTATGTGTTTGTCAGAACAAATAGAATGTGATTGAAGAGAAAATAAAATCAATAGTAAATTAATTATACAATTACATTCATTTCATCAAAAAAAGTCACGAAAGATAGATGAACCAGTTACGTTAGCCCCATAAAGAAATGCGCGTATTTCTAAGCCTACAGACTAAATGAGAACTAGTTTCAAAGAAATATACTCAAAATATACACAGTTTATCTTACGCAAAAGTTAAAAAAGACATACGTGCAGATATTCCACTTAAAATTGGTAGTCATATTAAACCAAAAAAAATTCTTCAATATGCCAGGATTTATTGGACGACAACGTATAAATTGTCCGAAATCAATAAAACTATGCATAACATATAAATATACGACACCCAAAATACCATTTCAAAGAAAAAAATTTATAAGTGAAAAACCGAAAAATAATAAAAATTTCACGTCCACATTACAATCCATCAAATTTTCACTAGTACCGGCTTTAACAATTAGTAACCGTTAGCAGTGATTTGCCTTTAGAAAACGACTTATTGTTACAATAAACCTCCGAAAATGATTATTTCATGTTCGGTTTGTTACCAATAACAATGAACATAAAACTATTTGCAAATATTTTGAACTACTAAATAACATTTCAGTAGTTTAAAATTTTCATATAAATTGAGGGGTGTTTTCATTGGTTTTTCATAAAAATTAAAAAATAAGCTGATGCGTATTATTCATAGAAGAAATCCACTTTCTACCTTTCCCCCCCTCCACACCCCTTTCTGTTCCGTGTGTAAATAATGGGCATCTACAGGAGATTGTATATAATACTAATTTGTCTAGCAATGCTGAGAATGATCAAACTCCACCAATATATGCTTCTAACGTCTCACTTTCAAACACTCTTTTCGGTTTTTTCGGTGTCAATATCAGGATAGGTTGGCCACAGATCATCACAGTATCATAAGTAAAAATACTGAATTCTCCGCTGGCTTCAATCAGTTCATTTACAAATATTTTTCTAAGATTTCATATACTGTGTTCAATAATGCAACGAAAATAGTGCACCAAGCAGGAAAACAATCTATCACACCTGTCAAATGAAATAAAATCATCAAATTATAGAATCACTGTGTTGTGCTACTTCATTAACTCTTCACTAGAATAATTCCTAGAGATAGATTTCTTTCTCAGATGTAAGTAAATTCCAACATATCTCCATTCTATATGAGTAGTTTTAATGCGTTTCGAGCCATAAGTAATCGGAGGATCGATTACATAATGAAAAAAACTGTATTTGACTGGAAACATGAACCGACCAAAGTCAAACTGCCATTGAAAACCTGGAAGCATTGGACGGGTGTTTCAGTAATGAGCGTCCATCAGGAAAGCCTAAGTGGTTGTACTGATTTCTTATGAATACAGTGATTTGATCTGTTGCGGTAGACCCCGATAGGTTCATCTGAGTACAATAACCGTATATGCTCACAAGGTGAAAAGCCTCACAAAATACAATGAATAACTTGAAAAGCTTCATTCGAGTCTATTTATTATTATGTGTTAATCACTTCTAAATCATTCTTTCACTGTTCTTTTCCTAACTCTGGTGAACGGTAATAATAAATATTTTGTTATATCTCAATGAGTATAAAAATTGTATTTTTGTCGCTTCGTCACTTAATGTGAGCTAATTATTCAGAGTAAATAGATAACCAAATTAGGTTAGCCACATTCCATTTACTCTCTCTCTCTCTCTCTCTCTCTCTCTCTCTATATATATATATATATATATATATATATATATATATATATATATATATATACTTATTTTATCAGGGGTATATAATAAGGCAATCAGAACACAATATCCATGTACCAACGAAACTGATCACAGTTTAGTCAAAATATCAAGAATGTGATAATTTAAACCATTAAAAATTGAATGAGAATACACATCTGTCACATAAGTGAGTGGTCATGTGAACTCAATAGCTAAGCGAACAACGCTATGGTGCTTGAAGCAAACATTACTGGGTTTGAGTCCTGAAGTGAATATCAACTCTGGGACGCAGGTACATCCGGCAGACGCGTCCCAAATACAACGAAACGCGCGTCAAACTGGATTCCACTGCTAAACACTATCCATCTTTGCATATAATGCTTGCGAATTAGGGCAATATCGAGGCAATGCGCTCAAGATTGTCATATGCCAATAAGAGAGTGATCAATTGCCGTCCTAATCATCAATGTTAAGTTTCAAATAAGTAATATCAGGTGAATTTAAACTGATCTCTTTCTTTTTGTTGATAAAAGACAATTAATTTAAGTGATATACATATATCCAAACCAGGGGCTAAAATTTTCTCAAACTAACTCTCTCATTATTAACATATTGAATTGTATGATTTCAAGTAGCTTTAATAAAATCAATATAAACGTGAATAATAAAGATAAATTTGTGAAAAAGAAAACAATATAACTTGTACTAATACTATTACTTAATTACATAATGGCTCCATCTAATAATCACGTTTACTCTATCGAATGAGTATCATATAGAAATGATCAATAATGATTACTTTATTTATGAATTAGATCAGCTAATATATTAATGAATATATGTTCATATTAATAGGTGAATAATTATCTTGTAGATAAAGGACATATGATTGAAACCTTTAGACTTATTTCGTGTAATAGATCAATGCCTTCACCATTTTAAAGTATTGAAAAATCTGGCAAGTTATTTGACTAACACTTTTAAACAAAGTTGTTCTATATTTATGGTGATGTATTTAAGATGAATCAATGATAAATTTAAGTAAGATAGCTGTCCAATATCGAGTATTCTTGATGGCGACTTATGATATCTAACGGTTACAATTGATTGGTCGCTGGGTGGTGATCCATGTCATGTATATCAGGTCGTTCTTACTGAAGATTGAATCCTATCAACCAAGTTGCAGTGTGAACACCAGTCTCGATGACTCGACGTTGCATGCACTATGTTGAGATAAAATGGTGATTGGAGGTAGTCAACAGGAAACCCTGCACCTAGATTTTGTGCTACTTGGCATTGGTCAGCAAGGTGTACTTGCAATCTCGAAGGAACTTCATAGTCAGAGACGATACCACTAGGCTATCTGGGCCGCGACTGACCTCCTGTAATACACCTCAGTCTTATGGGAGGTCAGTTGCAGCCCGGGTTGCCCAGTGGTAACGTCTTTGACTATAAAGGTGAATGACACGGGATCGAATCTTTCAGGGAGCATTAGTTCCGTCAAGATTACAGGTACACCTTGCTGACGAATGCCGAGTAGCTCGAAACCTAGGTTCAAGGTTTCCTGTTGACCACCTCCAACCACCATCATATCTAACGGTCAATACTACACGGTATTGCTGAAAATGAATTTAGCATTGTCTATAATAGTCAGTATGTACGTAGGTTAAATAAGGCGTATAATCTATCCAATAGTTTATGGATTGTCCAACTTTCATAATCAGTTTTTCAATTTTAAATCATAATGTTTTTTTATATATATAGATGATGGCTCGTAAAACAATCCAAGAGGAGTGTTTCGTACTATTTGGGACTCGTCAAGTGGATATATCTGCAGATCAATGTTTTTCTGCATTATTAACAAACAAATTGATGATTTTAAAAAAAACAATTCTAAACAACACACACGTTTTGTACGTAAACTCCTCAACAAGATGACAAAATGACAGCATGGAACATAGAAATATATACACACATCCTTATCTATTCATACATCTGTATGTCATAAGCACATCTTCTGGAAATATACTTTTCTTGAAAGTTAACTTCGAACAAATAAAAATGTACCCCTGTCCTTAGCGATCCATGTTTACGACACCTTTGACATTATGATTGTTGACATTCTAAAGATTTCATCACGAATTCCCAATGGTTTATTTCCCACTTATTCAAAACCTTATATGCACTGGGTAAAAGTATCTTTTACATAAATTTTCATTAAATCCCTGATAGACAGTAATACTTGGAGAATCGTCTGTTAAAACTAAGGTTTAATTGGTTCCAACTGAATTTGTTTCATGGTTTTATTTGGTTTAACATGCATATCTTTCTATCCGTCAGATTTGTCACTCAAATTTTTAAAAAAATATATTTAATTGTTTTAGGACTTATTCCACAGGGACTCTTAGAATGTATCACTTTAACTCTCGAAAGTTTGAAGGGTTCAAAAAAGGCGTTTTCAGTTATAAATTGCAACAGTTAACACTCACTAAACTAATAAACTTCTGAATAAAGTATCCATATTTAAAACCCAGGATGATTGATTTCAGTTTCAAAAGACGAATAGTGACAGGTCTACCCAATCAGCTGATTTTGAAAACAAACACATTTGCATTTGTTCTATGTAATGGAATGATTTAATATTGTAGTGTTGTTAATCCTGGGTTCTCAATCAAACAGTCGCACTGAGTGTATGAAGTCACAGAACTCAGTGAGATTAGTCATAACATATTGCTTTGTGGGTCCACTAATAAGCATCATTAATTTGTGACTAGAAATACAGCGTAAAAAGTACAAGTTACAACACTGACTGTTAATTGAGATTCAACAAGGAAGGACCTGAAAACCGAGATAAAATAGGAACTGAACTAAACGACTTCCAGGTTTTTCCACAAAACCTCTTCTAATATAAATCTATTTTAGATTATATGGAAATGATAATAATATAATACGTAAATATCATTTAATCACTAACTGATATCATCATTTTAAGAAACTAAATTAAAACACGAAATTATTTAAATGCTATTTTGTTTCAATCATGAACTTGCTTCATTATGAACCAAATAAATCGGTCAATCGTATAGTATGAAGAAGAGATTGAGAGATTCATAAAGTGACCTTATCATGTTAAGGACAATTTTTCAATTATTGAGCGGTGAATTTCTCCAAAAAAAAGTAACAAAACTTGTTAGAGTTAATAGACTTTTAAAAAGAAAAGATGAATAGTGACTAGCACTGGAATCCAGTTTGACGCGCGTTTCATCCTATTTGGGACTCGTCAACTGGATGGGCCTGTATCTCAGAATTAATGTTCACTCTGGGACTCGAACCCAGTACCGTTCGCTTCAAACTCCATCACGCGATCCACTTAGCTACTGAGTCCTGATAGCCACTTGCTTGTGTGATGGAGTGAAGTTTAAATTCGATTGCAGTCCTATACATCAATGAAAAGATTCAAGTAAAACAATACAAAGTGAATTCGGACTTTTAACAAGTTTACTAGTGTTTCCAGATTCAATATCAAGTTTCCAATTTTAATTAATCTAAGTATCAATTTATTCAAATGAATGATTTTATTCTGAATCTTTCTCATGTCATATATAGTTTTATTGAAAATTCATTATCCTCTATAAAAAGTTTCTTAATAAACCCTCTAAGGGGTAGGAGAGATGGAATTATAGGTGATCCCCATATCAAGAAAACGAGCATTTATATTAACATTGTTATCAATTTTAGTAGTATTAATAAGGCAACTCGCCTATTATTCACTGGACTATTAATATATTTATGGCGAGACTATAATTTATGGACGAACCAATCAGGTATAAGATAACTGGTCTTGGATTTTGGCACGAAATTCACTCATTCATTCGGATAAATTGAGTTTTAGCATTATAGCTGATGTCAATTCGTGATGAAAACCATAAATCTAATTCCTAACCTTAATCATCAACTGTAAATCATAATTCTAATTCCACACACAGGTTTATAACCCTCATTTGGTCTTAGTTATTAAGTGGACACGCTCAAAAATCATCCATAAATTATAGTCTCACCTACATTTATTTCTTCTAGAGTTTACTAGAAACTAAGTGAATTGTAATAAAACTGACTCACCAATTATGTAAAATCTATTTATGAAGAAATGAGTAATGAAACAATTAAAACTCGGAATGGGTTTTGTGAAGAGTTTCAGAAGTTTCACAGGTTGAAATCATGAGTCGATTGAAGCTAGACCACCATGGAAAACCTGGAAGCACTGGACGGCCGTTTTGTCCTAGTATGGGACTCCTCAGCAGTGCGCATCCACGATTAAAACTCTCATTTCAACTCTACGATGATACAAAAAATCTTTACTGATCATTTGAAGTGTTCCAAGTACCATACAAATGTATCTTTATTACACATTTTATATGATCAAAGACAAATATTAATGATTTTTTTGTTGTAAATTTCCACTCAAAAACTCGAAAGTATTCCTTTCACTGTTGACTAGGTTATCCCTATGCTATACATTAACCGAACAGTTTGTTTGTGTTATGAAGCCAAAAAAAATTGGATATCTTTTATTTCATTTATGAACATAAATACAAAGGTCATTAGCATTTGAAAGGATCTTTTGTTGAAATTTTTAAAAAAAAAAAGACAATCTTATTCTCATTTTCTAACCCGACTTTCATTAGGTGACATCCTATTCAGCTTAGTGATTTAATGCATGTAAGAGTGTAAATGTTTGCTAGTTAAAAACTATGAATTCTCATTTGCTTCCAAAGTTAAATGATGTTTAATTGAATAAAAATCTGATAAGAAAATGTCATACGTTTTCTGCATTCACTGAAGTATTTCGATATATGAGAAGGGGTTTTGTGATGGATATGATAGTAATTTCAATGGTTAAGATTATGAGTCAGTTGAAACTAGACCACCATGGAAAACCTGGAAGGGAAAAGTGACAGTTAATTTCAAATTATCTCTTATAATTAAGAGCATAAGATCATTCTAAGTTCTCGACTTACATTGCCAATAATTTCCTTTATAAGTCATTATTATTTATGTTCTCCGTTCATAATTCTAATGATAACATAACAAGAAAACTTAGTACAATTAATGGAATCTTATTAAAGTAGGACTGGATATTGTTTAAGACGATAATCAAAACTTTGCAATCAAGCAATCTATATCATAAAACTAAACAACCACCAGGAGGATCCAATTAATCTATCAAATTCATTTCATCATTACAATTTTTGTTTTTATACCTCCAAGTTATGCTCTTTGTATCAAACAATTTCTGACTTATATTTAACTTATTTAATTACTCTAACAGATTTGTTTAATTTCTAAGCTAAAGTGAATTTATTTCTATGTATTTGAACACATAAATATTGGTACAAATGGTTACCGAATACATATGCGCCACACAAGTCACTTGATTTGTATGTGGGCAAGTTAGTATAAATCTATTGTGGAACGCGGGGTGGCTACTCTAATTCCTACCGACTGACCAACTTCAGATATCCCAGTACGACCCCAATACTGTTCCGCAATCTCAAATATATCAGAACACGAACCGTAGATGAAATTGTTCATGGGGTTAGGAGAAGAATAAGAATAGAAATAGGAATAATACATTACAGACAAAGGCATATTTATAGTTAGGACTACCGTGAATATTGACCAACAGGAAAATGACACAATTTCACGTTCAAGGACAGCATTAGACTTAACAGGATAGTTTTTGGCATATTTTTCTGAATTTCCCAACAAAATCCCAACCATCTAAGGTTCAGTGTATTTCAAACTCAGAATAAAATACTCAAGGCATTTGTCTAAACCACTAAATTCGAATCGTGGAGTAAACTCGGAAACGATTACTGGTCATCATCATCTATACGTAATGAGATTACATAGACACTAATACGGTTATGTGCACGTTTTATTTATTTGAACACATGAATATTGGTACAAAGGAGCATCGAATCCATATACCCCACATAAATCATTCGATTTGTGTGAGGGTTGGGATACTACCCGGATGTCCAAACCGAAGCAGGTGGTTTTCTTAATGGGCCATATCCGGAGCCTTCGACCTAAAGATCTGAACCATAAGGCAGTAGAGCAACGTAAAGAGATGCAGTCCCATAATACACCGTGACCAACAATAGGTTCGTACGCCATTTATTCCTCCAGGGTACTGGAGCCTATATTCACAATTGGTTTGAAATTAGGATTTTCCAACTACCCTAGGTGAACGCTCTGTGTCCACCAACCCGGTCAAAGCATCAGACATTCGCTTTTCATCCTCTTAATTTCGCAAACAACACCGCCGTCACAAGGAAGCACTGAGTAGGACTTCCTTGACAGTGGCTATATACGCGTGGCCATGTGAGAACACTTCGAGAAGGAGTTTTAACTCTCCCCACCCTCGACTATACCAAGGTACTTGGAGGCAAAACCTCTGAGCTCGATATGAATAATTCTTACCTGTTTATTTATTTATTTTCCTTGTTTTAGTAAATTTGGGACATCTAAGCTGATCTTCTAATTTTAAATTAAAGCAAATTTACAAACAGTTTAACACTAATTATCTTTCTTTATCAGGTGGCTATATATCCTACTTTATTGAATTGAAAACTGTTTGTGACAATGATTGATTATACAATGGAATATTCAATCAAACTTATCATACTAATGAAATTTCCTTTGCACTAATGTATACATATATATTCATTTGTTAATCTACTTCTTTCATATCAGCTGATATGATTTATATTTATTTAAATAGTTTCTATTCATTCGGAATGGGTAACAATTCACAAATGACACATTTTGTGTTCATGAAATATCATATGGTTCAATTGGTTTTATAATTTCAATAATTTATAATTCTTAAACATTGAAATCTTTTTTTTTCGAAAAAAATTCTTTATCTTCTTAATATAGTACTTGTTAGTAAGCAAAGATGGATAATGGCTATCAGTGGAATCCAGGCAATACGCACAGGATGCATATAAACTAATAAGAGATTGATCAATTGCAGTGCTAGATAACAATGGGAAGATACAAGTAAAACAACACCAAGTGAAAGAACAATAAAGTACACAAAAACAAATGTGAATACCACTCTGGATAATAAATCAGTATTACCAGGGTAAGTTAAGTGTAAGCACAAATTGTTTTTGAACGCATGAAGGGGATTTCAGTTTCCATATTGCCAGGGCTTGCATAAACCTTAGTATACGTCCTTAAAGGCTTTTGTACAAAACTACAAAGGCTGACTTGATATCAACCTTATGACCAGTCTCAATCAAATGTTTCACAATGGAGGATGATGTCTGTCCATCCTGTGATCTTATTTGATCATCGGAAGCCATTTGTTTCTGCAGCCATTTTGGTATGTGTTCCGCCACCTTTAAATGCAGATCACGATTGCTCCCCCCCCCTATGTACGTGTTACCACACGTACATGTAAATTGATCGACATAATGGGGTGTGGTACAATCACTTACGTGCCGTTTGGGTTTTTGGTGAAACATATACCTTGTCTTTTCGATAATGACAAGTTGAGCAGCATAAAATGTGCGGTTGATGGCTAATTTAGGTCTCCGTCTTAAAATGAGACTATTTGATTCACTTCGAAATGGTAACATAATGTAAACTCCTTTTTTGGGTTTTAGAAGTATCATAGGTCTAATCGTATTGCAACCCTTCCAGCGATTTATGAACTTCAATGAATAACCATTATTCATTAACGCATCTGTCAAGAATTTCGTCTCTACTTCAATAGTGTCACTAGTAAAAATATGATTGATCCTATTGAATAAGCCCTTTATTAATCCACGTTTGTAATATATAGTATATAAATAAATATCAGTTTCGATTACATCAAGAAAATGATGGCTGGAATATTGATCATGATACAATATATTCAGGTCTAGTGGTTGTATCACGTAACCGAACACCAGCAGTAGGAATTTATACATTCATTGCTATTTATTTAGGAGAATTTCAGACAGATTTAATGTCACCGAAATGTGTAACAACTGATTTTCATGGGCGAATAATAACTGTTGAGAGCCATGTAAGTGTTACTGGTGTTTTGTTCATAATTTTAAATTTATAATGCTGTTACTAATCAGGAAGTGGATTTGATGATATATGGATACTTGTGCCTCAGTATCTTAGCAAATAACAAGTTAAAGATTGGTGCAATAAGTCATAGTATTGTTGTAAACATGTTAACACGTAAATGCAGTTGATCAGTTCCGAATAGGACAAACTCCGTTCCCTAGATTTCTTTTTTTACTTACCCCTGTTACCCCTCGATATAGGAGCATAGGCCTCCCACCAGAGCTCACCATCCAACCCTACCCTGGGCAATGCTTTACAGTTCATTCCGGTTACTATTCATCTTTTTCATGTCTTTTTTCAATTCCGACACAGTGTGTTCTTCGGCCTTCCTCTTTTCCTCTTCCTTTCAGCATCCAAAGTTAGGGCTTGCCTCGTGATGCAGTTTGATAATTTGAGTAATGTATGTCTTATCGACTTCTAACGTCTTTTCTAATTTCCTCCTCAGTTGGAAACTGGTTTGTTCTCTCTCACAGTAGGGTGTTGCTGAGGGTATCCGACCAATCGATGTTGAGTATCTTGCGCATAAGACTATATATAATTACTTGTATCCTCTTGATGATGGTTGTAATAGTTCTCCATGTTTCAGCTCCGTACAGTCGAACTGTCTTGACGTTCGCATTGAAGATCTTGAATTTGATGTTGACTGAGAGTTGTTTCGAGTTCCATGTATCCTTCAATTGCAGTAATGCGGCCCTTGCTTTGCCAATCCTCGCCTTTACGTCTGCATCAGATCCCCCGCGTTCATCGACGATGCTGTCCAAAAACGTGAAAGATTCCATATCTCACATAGTTTCTCCGTTAAGTGTGATTGGATTGCTGTTCTTCATGTTGTATTTGAGGATCTTGCTTTATAGCCTGTGTACGTCAAAGTCTACTGACGCAGAGGCTGATGCTACACCATTTGTCTTCATCTGCATTTGTTCGTGTGTATGGGAAAGAAGAGCTAGGTCATCTGAAAAGTCCAAATCTTCTAACTTATTCCGAGCCGTCCATTCCGATATCGAGGTCTTCATAATCCAGTCCACTATCAGAAGAAGGAGGAAGGGAGAGAGTAGACAGCCTTGTCTGTCTCCGGTCCTCACTTGTAATGTGTCCATCGGATGTCCTCCATGCACCACTTTGCACAGTAGTCCGTCGAATGAATTCCGGATGATATTGACGATCTTCTTGGGTACTCGCTCCATATTGTCAAAGACGATTCCATAATGTTCTCATATCCACACTGTCAAACACCTTCTCATAGTCAATGAAGTTGATGTATAGTGACGAGTTCCACTCAACTGATTGTTCAACAATGATCCATAGTGTCGCCATTTGGTCTATACACGACCGATTCTTACGGAATTCGGTCTGTTGATCTCGAAGTTGGGCGTCTACTGAATCTTTCATCCGGTTCAACAACACTCTTGGAACTTTTTCCTGGTACTGATAGTATTGTGATGCCTGTGCAGTTTCCACATTTGTTCAGATCTCCTTCCTTTGGTATTTTGATGTGTTCTTGTTCTTACAGTCCGTTGTCACTTGTTGCTCCAAATCTTTCTGAAAGGAACATGAAACGTACCTGCAGTTACTTCTGTGTTTGACTTCAGAGCTTCATCTATTATATTGTCGGGTGCTGCTGCTTTCCCTTTCTTGATTTGTCTGATGGCCATCCTGATTTCTTCTGGTGTTTGTGGAGTAACGTCTATAGGAAGGTTTGAGTGTGTTGCTTCTGAGTTTCACTACTAGCAGTTATATAAAAAAATACATGAAAAGTTTTATTTTAATTGAGAAACAAGTAAACTATACGAATAATATGTGCTCATTTTAACATAACAGATTGTTTTTTAACTCTTTATAACCCAGAGTTTCCATACATAAATGCTTTTAATTATGACGTAGTGTTAACATACTATTAAGAAGACAATCGAAGAGATTAGCTTAACAAGTTCTATATTATTCTGAATAACAAAATAATAAACGAATATAAATAAACTTGGCTTCAAAGAAAATATTACTTGAATGATTCCAAGGTTTTAATCAATACAAATCTTATCTTGTTTGTTTCGTTCTTTTGTAAATACTTGAAATCAGGCAATTAAAGCCAAATATGTATGTGTTTAAAAGGAATCTATTTACTTTTAATTAATATGAAGCTAAATTTCTGTATATTTTTATTATTAAATCACCTGATTACTTCACAACACATTTAATCGGATGCATCTACTCACGCCATTCAATCAATTTTGTTAATCTTTACACTTTAATTCATACTTATAATGATATTTAACTCATACATTTTTAGTAAAATCAGATAACAGCCAGAAGTGGAATCCATGATAAGCACTTTGTCCAATGCAGCATCTATGAAAAGAGTACGCCTAGTGTTAATGTTCATAGTGAGACTTAAACCTCGTACCTTTCGATTTAAACATCAACACGTTATCCGCTGAGGTACTAAGTCCAGATAGCTACTTAGTTATATAACGGGTGACGTTTATCGATAATCATAATATCTGCATTCATAATAGCTTGTGATTAAATACCAGGGCAATTCTTACTGATTGTTTTCTCTGTATAACGAGCTATATCAACAGTGTCTTATGAACATTTAAATTATTTATTACAGTATATATTCAGGTGTTTTTTTCAATGTAATTTTGTGAAGAGCAACATTCAAGTTAAATGGAGTATCTATTCAAAGATAAGTCTAGCAAAATGAAAATAATAGTGATGACATACTGAAATGTGAAAATCGTAAATGCACTTCATGTGAATGGTGTTCCAAAGTGACTCCGATGGATCTTACTGAACGTGGTCCAAATATGATTTACATCAGTTTCAATTAATCTGGTGTTTTTTTTCACTATGATGAGTATAATGTTCTATTGTAGTGTAGGTTACTTATATTGACAGACATAAGTAGTATGTAGTACCAAATGGAAGTGGAGTGCCTGTCAGCAGAAGATTGAGAATATCGTACTGGAATAATAACCGAATTCGAAGACGTATGTGCAGGATAACTGAAGGAAGATGTGCAAATAGTGTATTTATTGTATGATTTTCATATTTGACTAAAGTACAGTGTAATTGTGAAATTAATAATTAATTGGTCTTTCTCATCTGATTTACTCACTGAAGATAATGGGGGGGGGCGGTCGTGCAATATCGTGGAGGGTTGAAGTTAGACATTGTTGGATTCCTTTTCAGTGATCTAGCGGTTAAGCGTCCGCGTGCGAGATCAAAGGTTCTGGATTTGAGTCCCCTATGTGTGATCATGGATGCGCACTAGTGAGCAGTCCCATACTAAGACAAAACGGCCATCCAATAATTCTAGGTTTTCCATGGCGATCTAGCTTAAATTGACTCATCAATTCAACTATTAACTTACTACAATCTCCACAAACCCCTATTCTGATAATAAAATATCTTTCTCATGCAATTTGAATTTTTAATATTCCTCAATGTAAATCTATTTAATATTCATTTCAAAAAAGAAATTCATGAATAGATAAATAGGTTAGTCAATTCTAGAATTATTCCATTAATTTTAAATTGAATACACAGACAAGAACTAGATCAATATTGATAATAAACCTGAAGCATTGTCTGAATGATATGAACTCTTGACAATGGCATCTTGTATTCAAACTAAATAGAGAACAAATACTTCGTGAAGTTGACATTTTATAATGATGGTAACTGAATCATCTTTCTCGTGATTATACTTGTTAATTGTAATACTGTCTTATATTTGTCGAAAGTAATTACATAAATATGATAGTTTTTCTTTTCAGACAGATCACCATTTTAAATGATATTAGAAATAGTATTAATGTGATGAATATTACGGTAGTGAACGAGAGCTTAGGTGAGGATGACCAATTTATTGTTTATTCTTACAAAACTATAGAGTATCTTGTTAAAATATGAGGACTATACTTTAAATACTTCATTGGCAAATATTTCATCAATTGTTCTTTATATTCTGTATGATTCTTCCACTTCACAATTCCTTTCTATTAACCTCAATTCGATCTTCTTAACCTCCTGCTGCCAGCCATTCAACTTTGGTTGGTATTGCATACTACTTATATCTGTTGACACACCACACTACTTTTATTTATTTTATATCTAATAGTAAAAGGGTTTTGTAGATATTGTTAAGTTTTCATAATTTGCATCATGGATAACTCTTAGTCAGACTACTATGTAAAATCGTGAATCTATAGAAATCTGTTTCGTCCCAGTATGTGACTCCTCATCAATGCGCATCCACGACATTACCAGGAGGAATCGAACCTATAATTTCTAGTAACAATCTACTCATTTATTATTATTGTTAGCAGTAGTAGTAGTAAGAAATTAAAACTAATGTATTTATTGTAATTTCTGTGTCGTTCCACTTTATTGCTTTTGAACTCACATTCACTAATACTGCCTACTTGTTGAGCAGTTATGCACTTTTATATTTTGTAATTCTCAGTACTGATTGAACTTCACAAAACAACTTAATCGTGTAGTTTTTGAGTAAGGTGATTATACTTTATAGTTAAGAAGAACAGGGAAGAAATCAACTATTCAACATCAAAGAATACCGTCCTACATATACATAGTCAGTTTTTCCCTATACTGTCTATATTGTCAAATTGTTCAGAGAGAGTTATCAATTAAACTGAAGATAAAGTGTGACTGAAACAACTTTTCAAAGGACAGATTTGATGATATATACGATTAAAGAAAATAAATACTTCAAAAAGTAATAATATGAGAATGAACATCTGACTTGTTTAGTCCACCTCATATATAAATAAATCCAATCAGATAAATCCAGAAACACTACTTATTAACTTGAATTCAACTAAACGAAATGATTTTCTAATTATGATATCTCCTTAATCTGATCAACGATTATTACTGACTGTAGTTAATTTTTTCTTAAATCTGTTTTTTCTTGCATTCTTTTTAGGTAGATATTTTGCGTTAGTTTCAATCTTCTGCTTATTCCTAAAAATTTAAGTGTAAAATCTAATTTGGCATAATGCCAACCAACGATGTACACAGAATAGTTATCCACAATTGATCGATCGCTTGATAGTGATCCATTTCATATATGTTAGGTCCTTCTTAGTGCAGATCGAATGCTATCGACTAAGTTGCAATGTGGCCACTAGTCTAGTTGACTCGACATTGCGTGCAATATGTTAAGATAAGGTGATGTTTGGAGGAAGTCAACACGAAACGCTGTTTTTTCACCCAGGTTTCGTGCTATTTGGCATTCATCAGCAAGGTGTACCTGTAATCTTGAGAGAACTGGTGCCCCCTGACAAAGTCGATCCCAAATCACCCAGATTCACAACCAGAGACGTTACCATTTGGCTATCCGGGCCCAACAAGGTTTCCTGTTGATTACCTCCAACTACCATCTTACAGAATAGTGGAAGTATGTATTTAGAAGTTGAAAGAAAAAAACTACCCATAGTGAAATGATTAAGAATTATGTTCTTTAAATAAATGAAATCTTTATAATCGATGTCATGTTAATTTATTGAGTATAATCACTGAATTGTAAATAAACAATCATAAATAATAAATATCTTCTTACTATTTCACTAATTCATGACAAAAGCAACAACGACAAAAAACAATTGACTGATCATCACCCAGTGATCAATCAATTGTGATTACATCACGGTCCTACAGGAGGTCGGTCACGGCCCAGATAGCTCAGTGGTGACGTCTGTGACTGTGAAGCCGGATGACACGGGATTGAATCCGTCAGGGAGCACCAGTTCCCTCAAGATTACAGGTACACCTTGCTGATGAGTGCCAAGTAGTACGAAACCCGTGTGCAGGGTTTCCTGTCGACTACCTCCAACCACCATCTAAAAAACAAACAAACAATTTATTTATGATTTCCAATAGTGTTTTAACATACTTAATTTTCACATGTTCTCTGCTGAATAAGATTAAATGACCATGGTTTATGGTAGAAATTAATTATGATCAATATAAAGCTAGCTGATAACAAAACTAATACAATAAATAATTTAATACATGTGATAAGATATGAATTTTATTGAATTATATAATTAATTGTATTGTATGAAATCTAGTTACTGTTTACTGATAATAACTAATGAAGGTTAATTAATACCATGAACTGAATAATGTTGTTAGTAAATATGAAGCACAGAAAGTTGTTTTTTCTACCTATTGGGTCAATTGTAACATTGATGTTTGTAAAAATTAATACTCATTTATAAATAAATCTCAGTGGTTAAGATCATTAGTCAGTTGAAGCAAGACCACCTTGGGAAATCTGGAAGCACTGGACGGCCGTTACGTCCTATTATATATATATATATATATATATATATATATATATATATATATATATATATATATATATATATATATATATATATATATTACTGCTTATACTTTTACTACCTCTACCACTATTGTATTTGAATCGACAATTATATCTCTGTGCTAATGTGGCTTAGTAACTCGAACTGATGTACGTACGTACGAAGTTCTACATTAATGCTGACTGATCTGACTGACTGAATGTATTTGTAATATTCCAATGAGTAGAAAAATTAAATTTTTTGACGGTTTGTGATTCATTGTAAGCAACTTCTTTAAAGAATAAATAACCAAATCTGATTGTAACAATCGCATTTACACTTGGATAATTTGATCTGATCCGAATGCTCAATTTATTCGAAATTATCAAATCAAACCTTGGTAATGATATCTATAAGACTTGTTCAGTTTTCATCATATCTTACATTCTAATTATATATAAATTTTAAATAAGACAACTGTACATATCGATTACATGTGTTTACAGAGACTTCTCTGTTGACGTTACTTGATAATGAAAGCTTTCGTTAAATTATTGAAGTACATCTTCTTAAAGAATTGTTAGAAATATCTACTTTTTCAATTTTATTTATTTATTTATTCGAACATATAAACATTGATACAAGGAGGCGCCATATAGATATGTGCCACTTAAATCATTCGATTTGTTTGAAGGATGGGATACTGCTCAGGTGCCTGGAACGAAACAGATAGTTTTCTTAGGGGGCCACTACGCAAGCCTTTGAACTAGAAGTCTAATCCACAAGGCAGTGGAGCAACGTAAGGAGATGCAGTCCCATGGTAAACGGTGACCAAAGATTAGTTCATACACCATTTGTTCCTTCAGAATACTGGAGCCCATATGCACCATTGGTTTAGAATCAGGGTTTTCCAACTTCCGCAGGTAAACTCTCTGTGTCCACCAACTCGTTTAAAGCACCAGACATTCGCTTTTCGTTCTCTCAATTTCGTATGCAACACCCCTGCCACGAGAAGGCAGTGAGTAGGATTTCCCTGACAGTGGTTGTATGCACGCCGTCATATATATATATATATATATATATATATATATATATATATATATATATATATATATATATATATAATATCTCATTATCTATTTTTCAAATGTAAGCTTTATTATTCAACTCAAAATAATGTTACACCCTAACAATAATTGGTGAACTTAGAATAAAAAGTCTAACGTGAAAGCTATAATACACTGAGATAAACTGTCTCCTGGTGATTAGTGTAATTTCGAAATAGAATACCACTTTCCGAGTGTTTATTAAGTTATAATATTCAGTAAATACATTATTAGTGTAATTTCCTACCAATTGGAAATTTATGTATTTTACTTTAGGTCAAACATTTCTTATTAAGGCTATTAGACACTACTCGACTGTGAGAAAATCTAATAGATTAGGCAATATTCCAATCTGCGACTCAACTAATAAACCACCTCTCCATCAGACAAGTTCTTATTTTGTAACTCGGTTACAACATCGAAACTCAAATCTAGTGAAATAAAAAGGATGAAATGTGTTTACAACTCAGAATGAGGATTTTAGATCTCGAGCTCTCTGTATTGGTTAGTTTATTAGTGAACCTTTCAATGTTTTTCTAGAGAATATTATCAACCCATACTTAGGATTTCTCCATCATCAACTAACAAGTTCTGTTGACCTAGGATTTGATTGATTGTTGTTGTCAGAAAAACAACCTGTTTACAAAATGTTGAGAAGTTCGAAGAGCTCACTTCTTTCTTAACTATGATGATGACAATATCAAAAAATACAGTGAAAGTTTCACAACTAAATCCATCCAAAAGGCAAAACAACTTATCGTGTACAAAGCTAATGTACGGTAACCATAATCTCACACATCGTAGTCCATTGCAAGCTACTATTTTTCAATATATTTTTCTTTATAAGAATGGTCTCAAGTCTTTGTTTGTTCAATTTTAGTTGTCAATCATAACAATTTAAATATAACTATTCAATATGAATGGTCACTTAGTGTTTGCAATGCATAGTAATGTTAAACATGCAAAAGTCTATTCAATAACTATAGATAGTCAAACAATTCCAAGTTGTATCTCACCATCAAAAAGTTTAAGACAACAATTACAATATTTATCAACAAATCCAATACACCCAAATCACTTAGATAAATTTGTCACCAACGATTACTTGGATAATGTAACAAACTCATTAACCAACTATTATAGCCAGTAAAGATTTTCACATTTATCAACACTTTCTACCTTCAGATACCTTTTTTATATGACAGTAATAATAGTATTGTCTATTTCTTTAATCTCTCTCTGTGTGTGTGTGCCATTCTCATTGTATTTGTAATGATAGGCACAATAATAAGTATCACTGTTTTCCTTCAGTATCTTACTGGTTTTTGATAAATTTGTTTTCTTGTTTAACTTGACAACAATAATAGACAACACCCCAATAAGAAAGAAACTAAACTACAATATGAAATTGTTGAGTATATTTCCTTTTTCGAATTATTGAAATTCTTACCGGTTTATTGTTAGATATCATTTTTCCTTTGCTCATTCTTTCATCATGTCAAGGTGTAACTAATCATTGTTATTTTTGTGAATTTCGCATATGTTTTAAGCTTAGTAGTGATTATTTTTGTAAGCCTTTCTATACAGGGACAAATTTTGTTAGCCAGTACATATTTTGTAACAAGAGATTATATTCCTGATTAGTACATGTCTTTCTTTGTTTCTTCCTACAAATTAATATTCTGGGATAACAGATAGAAATCAAATGGTATGTAATTTAAGTATTAATGATTAAACATTCAAATTTACAGTTCTTAGGCTCTAGAATAGATAATATCTGATCGCTGTGTCACTGGTAAACCCTTTTCGTAAATTCAACTTAATTCTTTCGAAAACCTTTCTGTTCTTCATTTGATATTCTCGCGGCGAGGGTATTGTTTACGAAATTAAGAGGACGAAAATCGAATATCTGGCGCCTTAACCGAGTTGATGGATATGGAGGATCCACCTAGAGGAGTTGGAAATCTCTGATTCCAAACAAATGATGAACATGTGACTCAGGATCGTAAAGCAACAAATGGCGTATAAACCAATTGTCGGTCTCCGGCTACCATGGTTCTGCACCTCCTTACATTGCTCTACTGCCTTATGGTTCAGACCTTTAGGTCGAAGGCTCCGGATGTGGCCTTTTAAGAAAAACCATCTGCTTCCGTTTGGACACCCGGGTAGTATCCCAGCCCTAATACAAATCGAGTGATTTATGTGGCGCATATGGATTCGGTGCTCCTTTGTATCAATGTTTATGTGTTTAAACAAATAAGTAATGAATAAATATTAGTTTTTGTAACTCAGCAATAGATTACAGGTTTTTGTGAATATTTTGTAAAGAATTGAGATACCACCTATCAATTAAGTTGACTAGTGTTTATAAGCCGAGGTTAAGTTATTGAGATACAGTTACACTTCCAGGTGAAGATCTGAATCGAGAAATGCCGTTGATGTTAAGAACTTGATGAGAAATTAATCTGTTCTAGCTGACGCCAGCAAACTTAACTTTCCAAGCAACATCTCTCGTAAATGTCATTCATGAATTTAAATAAATTTTACATCTTTTGTAAATTCAAAAACAACAAAATCCAGTGCTCATATTTTGTGACATACTTCATAATCCATACCATATGCTTAAGTAAACAAATAAACAAACTTGGTTTATACATTTTAAGGAGCAGATACGACAAAACCAGAAAAGTTCGTCCCAAAACTAGAACTTTAATATCTAACTGTCAATACACATCTACAGGATATGAAAATTGCATCTCAAACGGAGACGATAAATTAAATGATACCCCTAAATAAGTTACACGAAATCCTGATACTATTCACTCCATATCAGTGTCAATTATTTATTTTAACACATAGATATTTGTACAAGGAGGCATCAAATACATATGTGTCACACAGATCTCATTTGATATGTGTGAGGGCTGTGATACTGCCCGTGTGCCCAAACCGAAGCGGTGTCAAATGACAGTAGGTTCTTGCGTATCCAAATTATAGTTCGAACGACTCAGCACGGGATAATATAAAGAGATGTTAAGCAACTGATGAGTCATATTTTCCCAGAAAAACCTAAAGATTTCGACTTGATACGCTTTTAGTAAGACTCATCAGCCTGAAGTAAGAAATCAATGCAAGACGACTAACGCTTATAATTTTATGCTGCCAAAAGGCATATGAGGCTTATGATAGAAAAAACTGGAATTCCTTAAGTATATACACAGATCCAACCGGAAAAACTTGACAACGCTAGTCTTTACAGACTACAGTTTATGTAAGACCACATCTGAAACCTCCCGTTTTTACCATTTTCATGTTATTTGGTATTAGCCCAACAACGATCTCTAGCTTCCCCACTTCATTAAATAAAGGCAGATTCTGTAACAGCAAATATATATAAACATAAATTAATCAACTGCACATGCACATAAATGTAATGACTGAGTTTTAAACCCAAATAACAAAAGAAACAATCTGATAACAAGCTGTATACAGCCAATCACTGAAAGATAATAGGTAATAGGAAAAATAGCGTGAATAAAAACCAAGTATGGTGTTAATAGTTGGTAGATCACAGAAATAGAATCGAAAGATGAAGAATTCCGCAATATTGCTTTTATCATCACAGGATCCAATTAAACACTGTTAAAATAGATCAGAAATATTTTAAAACATCCACCAAAAAATATGTACAATGTGGTCACTTCTAGATACTTTAGCTAATACAGTTGTGTGATGAACACAAAATCAATCAACATAACAAGAGTGAGAGAACATAAAGTCGACTATAAAAATGCTTCACGGAGTTGATTACGAAAGACTAAAGGTAGAAGTGATAAACCAGCTAAAATAATCAGTGTTGAAAATGAAGCTAAAGAAGTAACGCCTAAATCTGTGAGTTCTTGAAGCACAGTTCCTGCTTTAATGAAAACCAATGATAATGGAACTACTCCTGTAAAAAAAATAGAAAAATAAAAGACAAGAGTGGTGTTACATGAAGTTGAAATAAATACTAGAAAACAAAAATATAGGAATGCTGAAATATCGATGAAGTACTCCATACAAAATATAAATGAGATCTATTTGCAATTTGGAAAAATCGTACACAAAATAGGTTAAGTTATTCAACTTGTAATTATATGGCCGATTACAGGTTTATTCACTAAATCACTTAAAAACCTACTGTGACGATTATCTGGTTTCTCAGTCTCACTATCAAAGTCAAAGGTCCAAACTTAATTATTCAGCTGGAAACTGAGTATATGGACCAATGATAATAATTATACAAATTATATGAGCTTACAAGAAATTTTAGTTATACACCACTAAAGCAGAAAAAACGTGCAAATCAAATCAGCGAAAATGGGCTTGCCGTGTTGACTCCAAACAGAGATGGTCGGCTGGGGACAACCGGTGATCCCATAGATTTTGATTTTCTTACTTTTTAATAAGATAGTTCAGATCACTTATGAGAGGTCTTTTTAAACACTGCCCGACCGTTGTTGCTACCTTGACGTGGTGGTCGGGCTTGCCTATCGTGATGAAGCAACCGAGCTATACTGGCTGGAACAACCGTTCCTCGAGGTCCTACCATTTCAGACAGGTCGGTTGAAGAGCGGTAAGACTAAAAGCAACAAACCCAAGGTCCGAAGGCGAAGTCGTACTGCTGACTGTACAGAGGTGTGACAGCAGTAAGGTGTTTCCCTCGGACAACCAGCATGACAGCGATGCTGCCTTCCCACAAGAAGGGGTGGGGTTAGAAAAGGTCGACCCTAAAAATGCACACCTCACCTTACCTCACAGATTTCCGTCTCCGGCGGTTAGGCCTTTTGAAGAACGGAGCTAACACATCAAAAACCTCCCACGAAAAGGCCGTGCGCGACCGGCCTCAAGCAGTTGTCCCTTGGGCACTGCGGTCACGCTCTCAGGTCACTGAGACCACCTCTAATCCAATTTCCTTTTCAGGTACCTCCAGAAGAACCCTTCCTCGGTGTGGGCAACCGGGAAGTGATAACCGCCCTCATACCTCTAACAGCACTCGAGACCACTGTATTTTAAACACCGGTATAAGTGTTGGAATAATTTAACAGCCGCATAAGTTTACCGACATAATAGTGTAAAAAGCTTACCTACAAATGTTCCAAAGAAGAAATGAACCAGTGGGATATCGATTATTGGAGAAGAAATATTCACAAGCCAATTTGGGATGAAAGGACAGATTCGCAAACAGCATATACAAAAAAACATTGCATGTCGATACCGTTGAATCTGAAACATACTAAAAGATGGATGATCCGAACTTACTGCTTGACGACATAATTCAATTTTTTCAGGGATGAAATACATCAGTACTTTGGAACCGATAAAGCCAACGAGAAGATAGCACAGTGACGCCCCAATCGCCGAACACTAAATACAACTTTATCGATAATTTTGTGGTGGCTTACCAAAGCTACAATAATGACAGCGACTGGGAAAGGGAACAGATATCCCAGTAGAACCACACACACGACCGAACCTGGTATCATGAATGACTGAAGGCTATGTTTCAGTTAAGAAACAATTTAAAAAGTTTCATCAGGATACATAAGTTAAGCGATAATACATCGGCCGTGAAACGAAGCGACTAGAGCCCCAAGAAAGCCACTACGCTGACCGACTAACATTTTGAACGAAATAGTATCTTAGTACAGTAGAAATGAAAGAAACATCTGGTTTGAACAGCTAAATTAACCTTACGAAACAGGTGTCTACAATACCAAGTAATGACACATTACATGTTTGACAGAAAGGGATCTCCATCTTTAGCAGCACAAGTGAGGCTCTTTATACACGTTTCGTAATCAGAATGTGATTACATGAGCACAAGCGCTATTCCTAACTACTTATTCCAAGTTAGCATAAACCCCAACCATCTAAAGTTCAGCATATTTCAAACTCAGAATAAAATACTCAAGGCATTTGTCTAAACCACTAAATTCGAATCGTGGATTAAACTCGGAAACGATAACTGGTTATTGTCATCTATACGTAATGAGATTACATAATATGGTTATGTGCACGTAATAAGAACGATAAAGATAAAAAACGGTAAAATAAAACCCCAAGTAATCTGATACCAGCCACAAACCCTGATACTTAAAAAGTTAACAATATACACGAGGCAACATCTACACACTTAGTTTTCCAAATATATGGAGTAAATATGATTTCTAGAAACTGGAAACTAGGGTGTTTAACAATTCAGAATTTAAAGTCTGTTTACTGTTGAGGATGTTTCGAACTTGGACTTCTCTCTCTAGTTAGCGGAGCTGGGAAGCATCTGTTGATGGTTTCGCCGCATTAATGACCGTTCCTGCATTTTTGTTAGATTTCTGCAAAAACAATCTTTATAGTGTCCTGGATTGATTGCACATCACTATGTCTGTTTTTTTTTAAATTTCGAAGTTTAATCAAAGGACGATCAGGACAAGTAATTATAGAAAACTAATCTATGAAGAGTAGCAAGCAACAGCGATAACAGATGCACAAAATGTTTTGTTCTACAACATCTATCTATATGGAAGTGGTTGCGGAGATGCAAAAAAATGAACTAGAAATGTCCAACGATAAGATAAGGACTTGGTGGGTCACAAAAAGTTTACCTTATGTAATTCACAATTCGCCATTGACTGTCGAGTCCAAGGACAAGGTTTGAGTAAGATCTAGAACACGTCAAGTCATTATTTAACAAGCTATTACTAGCAGCTGTTGTTAGGACCCATAAGACCAATGAAATAGGAAGACAAACTGAAGATGACACTTAACAGAAGAAGCACCTGAGTAACCCTTGCTTGTACTACGGAGACATGCTGCTATGTGATGCGCACAAGCTCTAAGTAACTAAAATATATGTCCGCGTTATTCGCAACAAAAAACGACCCTCAGAAACAGGAACAAACGGACGCTGACTTTATGGAGATAAACTGATTCTTAAGGGATTTCACATCGTCTAGGTTCGAATTCGAATGGTCCTCAAATCACTGTGAGTTGCACTAAAAAGTATCAGACAGAAATACCTGTCTGTCATACCAATCACGATGGTCTGCCGAATAACAGAACTCACATATTCAGTAGCAGAGAAAATCCTGATGTATTTGAAACCTCAAAAATGACTGACGTCTGGCACATGACAGCAAAATAAAACTGACAAGCTTCTTGCTATTAAGAGCTGGCGGATAACCTTACGTGTAAGGATGTTATCGTTTTCCTGAGAAAAAAACTTATTAGAACCGATTAGCATCGGAACTACACACAAGTAGAACTGAAAGGATACAATATGAAAACGGTGCTTATCAGAATTAATATTTGCCAGTAATAATTGTCTTGGTATTCTGACAGGACTAGACCAATATTTTTTAACTCGTCAACATTGTGAGGAAATTTAAAGTGTCCTCGATGTTCCCTGGCAGCTAAAGTAAGAGAATAATATGTATTTACTCTGGAATTGAGGGTAACCGGCGAGTGATATATACAAGCAATGACGCAAATAAAATAAATGACAGGCTAACGATAAGAAACGGCCTTAGCCGCTCACTACCAACAGCCTTCATCCCACCCCGCCTCTGTAAAGGTCGACCTCAGGGACAAATGGTAGGAACTGAAACAAATTGCTCATGTGGTTCAAGGGGTTTGGAACGAATTTGAAGATGCTTTGGACTAATGGACTTCTTCCTCTGACACAACTTTTGGTCATTGAGAAACATTTCAGCTTCCTCTCGAAATACTCTTACAAAAATGCTCGGAACATCTCAAATGACAAAGAAATTCAAGTTTTGACTACTAGTTACAAATAAAATATATATCGACGGTCCACTTTTCAGTGTCACACCTCTAGTTTTTGGGTATCCCCTCTGAGGTTTTTGTTAGAACCGAAGCTGTGTAATTATTCTAGAAGATGTCCGAGTATATTGAAGGTGCTTTAAATCATCATGTGTCTACCTCTGTGTGGCCTTTGTTCCAAAGAACAAACTGGTGATTTAAACCTTCCCTTTCAAAACTTGGGTTTGAGTCCACGAATGAGTCCCATAGTCTCTGGATACAATTCAGAGTATTTCAATTCTTCTGAAGGGAAAGAAACTGTGTTTTTATTATATTGTAGCGTCAGTGAAATGCCGCTGAGCCTTAGCTGAATAATTCAGAAGGCAAATCACTAATGTCAAACAGCTTGTGGATCCTCTTCAAGGTCAGGGATAACCAGGTGTATCAATTAACTGCACACTACGGACTTGCCCACGTAGCAGTGGTCACACTGTTTCTTCTACCTATTCTTAACAATAAATTTCGACCAAAACACAATTTTCAGCTTATGCTGTCGTCAAAGTAGGTACAACGAAAGAGCGGTACATGTTGAGCATTAACTGCAACGTGAGACTTCGATGTTAGCCAGAAATTTACACCATTCCCGTCAAGCTCAAGTGGATCTCAATCATCGACATAGATCACCTACGTTAATGATCTACACTAATAAAGACAATATAAATGTTGAAAACTGAGTGAAAAGTTTTCCCACCAGGCTAGCCGAAATTGGGCAGTTGGTTTTAAAGTCATTTGTGTTACACTTCACACTGGATTTTGAACCATAGATAATCAAGACACTAAGACTTTTCTCGACTTGTAGGGTGGAACTATCTAGGTGTTTGGCGAATTTTATAACATATCGTAGACTGCCTACTTCATACTTTGCAGACTTTTTTATGGTCGAAACATAGACGTTTAAATTTTAAATTGTCCACGTAAAATCACTGCGTAGAATACCATGATCAATTATTGCTAAGAGAGTAAGAATAAACGGATCGCTGTTTCGGAAGTATTCGTCTGCCAAAGCGCGTTCTGCACTTGACGGCGACTCGACAACTCTTCGCATAGTTTCTGACCCTTATCCTTGAGCTGACCTAGTTCCTCAAGCAGATTTAATTATTGAGCTTCCGAAATCATCTATTTTACAGATAGTTTCAAATAAATCGAGCATTAAAGGAATGAAAGCCTTCCAAAGTTTATATATACATATATCTTAGACGAAAAAAGCAGTTTGGTCCTTCCGACCTCACGATGCCGTACAGGGCGTCAGCGGCAAGTATCCTACAGATTAACCAATCCTAACACTTCGAAGTATTGGGCGATTACAATGAGCGTCATGCAGCCTGGTCGAAATTGATAATCACCTGACTGGATACATGACGTACCCCAAGTAGCGACGTACGTAAAGAGGATTTCGCCTTCTGCTGCAGATTTTCCGTGGTTATCTCTGATGTCTTTATTAGATTTACAGAAAAGAACATCGAGAGTTGTCACGATTGTGATACTAAGTATGATCTGTCCAATCGTTGTAACGCAAGCTGGTTAACTATAAAGCAATTTCAGTAGTAAGACTAATCATTGAAAGCCAGATCAAAAACGGTTAAGTCCGGGAACACCCTGTGCCGTTTTCTTTATTTTCAAATACAAAATTTACGCGGTAGTCTTTTATCAGGTCTCCAAAAGCTCGAGGTGGCTTGAGTCAAGCTAAAACGCTTCTTGACAGTGAAACCTCGACGAATGATTAAACCGAGTTGCAGTGGATAAAGATCAATAAAAAGAATAGACGGTACGAAAATCAAACACTTCTAGGTTTTCGTTGTTTTTTATTTCAAGTTCCGATTTGTTTAGAAAGGACAGAAGGCCTACGGCCTATGTTAGTCCTTTTGTAGTAAATACCCAGCCTTCTCGTGAATGGGCAAGTTAAAGGTGAGGACACCGCTGCTTCGGACAGAAGGTTTCAAAAATTAATGACTTTGTGTAAAGACCTGTGTGCTACGGGTATTTTATTCTTTCTTGGCTTTTCTACACGCCTGCTATGTCTTCTGAGTTGTCCCAATCTTGTAGGAAGAAAAAGAGAGGAGATATCAGGTCCAAAATAGTTTCTTAGTATTATATACATCAAAATCAGATTGTATCGTAACCTGCGGTAGGATAAAGTGAAGAGGCCTAGCTTTTCAAGACGCTCTTTGTATGATAAACGTCGGAGTTTTGGAATCTCTCAAGCAGCTTCCCTCTTTACACTTCCCAAGGTGTCCAAGTCATCTTTTAAGCAAGAGCTTACAGTCTGAACACATTTTAAGTTCGTTTTTCGCACCGAGGTTATGTATACTGTGGTGAACACTATAGTATCTAACCGGGTAAATGTTCTTTTGAAGCCCAAATCGTTCTAAACTTCTCAGCTACAACCTCATGGCAGTGGACCGTGGTTTTAAGATCATGACTTGCCGTCACGCAGAGGATATGAAGGTAAATAAGCACATCGTAGGGGACATGCCAGCACTCACAGTCCGGTCCCGTCTTGCCTCATTGAAAGATATCGGTAATTTTTTAGATCAGCCAATCACAATTTTAAAGTGAGCTCGAAGTAGGCATGCGTCTATGTCTCTTGATATTTATCTCCGGATTTTTACATCATCAGAGTACAATAACATTAGGGACTCAAATTGAGAGAGGATGTATTAGGTCTGTAGTGGCATAGGACCATAACCACACAATCTTCAAAGCTGAACACAACACTACTCGGAAAATAGATATTCAATATTTACCGCGAAGAAATACCTAACGATGGAAAACTCGGAAACAGATAATTGAATGAATTGGAGTTGATCGGATGGCATGTCTCGATCATACAGGCGTGGTCCATCTGAATGTTACCTTATATCTTCTATTCATATTAAATATATTGTTCCTTCTCTAGCCTAACCTTGTTCTACATCATGTATTGGTAAATGATGCGATACAGTGAGTTGGTGTAGTCGATGGTGTGACTTCCACGTAAGATCTTATAGATTAGGTAGTTATATCATGACAAATCTACAAATTTAGGATTAGGTCTATTATAAGAGCAGTACTAATATCATAGTAGACCATAATTCTACATTAGTGAGCCCAAATAAAGAAACGCAACCTATTATTGTTAATCCTTATTTCCACCTTAACCTTCTCAATCGGTTTTTATTTTTGTAAACCCAGTATTCTAATAGTCCTTTGATTAATGGTCACATATATTATCGTAATTTTATATCTATTAGTTCACATAACTTACTAGCTCAATCGATAATAAAAGTTGATCATCTATATCAACTAATTAGCTTTGATGGTTCGTTAACAAGCTTTAATAGCATTTACCTGCTTCAGCGACATAGACTTGTTTAAACATCAAGCTCTAGCAAATCTGACCTGTAAATAGCGTAAATATACATTGACTAACAATGCAATCAAGGATTGAATAGTTATCTGGATCTAATTCTTAGTGTTCCTTCACTTAACACCTCATCCTGTTTTAAACTATGCACTATCCTGTAATATCTTTTCTTCCGACCACTGCCTGCCTAATTTCATATTTTCGAGTTCCATTGCCAAACAACAAGGATGACACTTCTCCAAAAAAATACGGTGAGTTCCAGCTATAAGTTTTCTGCAATCATAAGTTCATTTTAGATGGCTCATTCAATGGCACACACAATTATCTGGATTCATTCAGTTGTTCCGATCAGAGCGAGTCCCAAAAACCTCAACAGCATCAAGCACCCTGGAAGTGATTGCCATACTGCATGTTTTATTCTGGATGCTTTTGGATCATTACTACTCCTCACGAATGGAGTTATATATGTCGTCCACTGAATAATCTAATTTTCAAAAGTAATCCAGGCGAGTTCAACTATTTTACTGGATGATTTTTTTTACTTAACATGTATAAATTTTCCAGTTGCTTTTGCCACATATTTGTAAGTGTCCTCAAGGTAAATGCAGTAACTTCTTATGGAATGTTTATAACGCGTTATATTCCTGCCTGAAGTTTCATAAACAGTCTTAACTTTAAAATTATTTTTCTGGTCATGTTCATTATTTTTAAATTTTTATATACGTCAACAACCTGCATGCTAACCTGGCCCGTACATACTTTTTACTATATCTTCATATCTTTTGAATTTAGAAATCATCTGAATCGCCTTTAACATTTATCAATAAACCCATCATAGTCGTTGTTGCTAATCCTATTTGGGTTTATGGATTGGTTTATCATATTAGCAGCCTAAAATGCGAACATAGTTTAGATAATAAGATTAAAAATTTAGGTACTATCAACTGCACTAGTAAAATAACTAAATCCCTAGGTAGCTGTTGGCAAAACAAACGTTTAAAATCAAAACTCCGTAGCCCACTAGAATTAACACTAAACGATTCCTTCTGAATTAAAATTTATAATTAAATTAGGCTTCTCGGATTCTTTAACGCTACAAATTTCTGATAATTTCGAATCACCTAAAGCAACAATACCCATTTTTCCACTGACTAATCCTCATTCAACACTATAACTAATTAAACATAATAGTTTCAGGATATCGTCATAAAGCATTGTCATGACTTGACAATCACGTAATATGATTGATAAAATTAATGAAACTATTAATAAAATCGGTCAGCAAATTGACTTATTATTTTCACTAGTGTTGTTTTTCTTTTATCTTCATTCACTACAGATGATTACAGTATGTTTCTCTATCAGATGCTCACTCAGTAAATATCTCGAAACCTTGTCAGTCTAATTGATGGTTTAGCGACACAATCATGCATGCAAATAATCAGTATAAGCAGTCGAGCAAACCTCCTGTAAACTGAAAACATCAATGTCGAATTTACCCCAACACTGACCAAGGTTCAGGCCATTATCATAGACATGAGTTGGGAGTGTACTCCCCTTGGTCACAACTTATGTTCTCCCTGATAATCACATGAGCATCACTCACTATTAATCATCTTGTAAAAACTTATTTAGCTAAATACATCTTGCAGCACCACATCACTTCGTAATATGACACAGGCCTAACTGATTTTAATAACTTATAACCACTATATCTCAATTAAATCGTATTTCGCCTTATGATAAACTGCATACTTGCAACTAACTTGTATGCCTAATCAGCCGGCAAGTATAAATATAAATAAATAGTCTGCCACAAATCAGAACATTGAGTCTAGAGCATGTCTCTTACGAATACACTCATGTTTAATGATTTGTTCCTAGCTATCTGTCCAAAATTCATATAATCATCACTCACGTATTTAAATTTTGTTTTGATAAACATTCATGTGTATTAGTAGTATTACTAAATTCTATCACGGTCAAGTAAAAATGAGGTTGAGAAAGTCTCCCCGTAACTAAATAAACCGTATAAAACTATCTGGAACACTAGTTGGAATTCTTCTCCACGGTATACTTTTGTTCCTTCAGTTAGCCTACTAATACAGATGCAATTGGAAATCACATATGGACAGGTTACCGGCATAATTGTAAATTGATTTCATAAGTTAAACCAAAACTAATACCAATATTAACATTTCTACAATATTGATTATTTTAATACTTCTAAACACAAAATAATTACTACCTATAAGTTAAGTTATTAACACACATCGTTTTATTATTATTATTGTAATCCCATTTTTTATAGTTCAAATAATCTTCAACCAAGTTTTCATTTTAAGCGTGTTAATTATGAAAGCAGATATTTTAAGATTATTACATGTATTTCCCGACCAGATACTGCCGCTTTCTTTTTGATTTATCTTTCAGCTTACCAATACCCGGAGGATTCTTATTACTCTTGGTAACCTCCGGCGCGCGACGATCCCATCCAATTCGGTATCGAACCAACATCACGTTGATTCTGGTGGGAGAGTAGTGTAGTGGCATTAGACAATAGCCACACAATCCACAAAGCTGTGAACACGAGACTGCTCAGAAAATAGATATTCAATATTTAACGCGGAGAAATACCTAACGATGGAAAACTCGGAAACAGATAATTGAATGAATTGGAGTTGATCGGATGGCATGTCTCGATCATACAGGCGTGGTCCATCTGAATGTTACCTTATATCTTCTATTCATATTAAATATATTGTTCCTTCTCTAGCCTAACCTTGTTCTACATCATGTATTGGTAAATGATGCGATACAGTGAGTTGGTGTAGTCGATGGTGTGACTTCCACGTAAGATCTTATAGATTAGGTAGTTATATCATGACAAATCTACAAATTTAGGATTAGGTCTATTATAAGAGCAGTACTAATATCATAGTAGACCATAATTCTACAGGTCCAAAATCATTTCTTAGTACTCCGTAACTGTATATAAATTCCCTAAAACAATAGCACTGTAGGCCTTCGACATTTAATGCTGACCATAGTTGTTCTACTGGACTCAACTACCTGAATGCGAGTGTGTACGCTATACCTAACTTCTACAAGCGCCAGCCAATTCAGCTCAGTCAATTCTGAATATATTGATAGTCTATCAAATATATCTTCGAAACTCTATGCTTCTGACATCAGATTAAACTGGTGGGCACGTTTCGATCATAGGTGGTGTTACTGGTTAAGGTGTCGTCAAACTCCAAATACATGTTGTAAGATCCGTTTTGAATGTTTTGTGTGTTTGTGAAAATCCCTCCATGTATATACTTGTCCTTTGTTCCTATTGATCCCCTTAGCTGTACATTGTTGTGTTTTGATTACGTTTGAATTGTTAATATTTGTATTTTATTACAGTTTTTATTTTTATTGCGCCTTCACTAAGTTTTCGTGTTTCTTCCCGAACTGCATCAGTGTTGTTTTACTTGACACTTGTTCTTGGCGGTAGCCATATTGATTTGCTCCTCCTTTTGTGTGTATTCTATCTAGTTAGGATAGAATAACGTTCATTTGTTGTGACTGGTAATTTTCCCTCATCTCTTATCAACTTCTTTATTTATTGTAATTTAGATTTGATTGATTGAACAATTATTGGTTGAATAGCCGGGTGATAATATTTGTTTAGGTAACGATTTACATATAAATTTATGATGAATTATAGAACTGCTATTTACCCGATTACTTTTTTTGATTCTGACGGGTAAGGGCGCGTGTCTAACGTACCTGGACGGTTATTCATCTATCCAAACCGTAGTTTGGATTCTACACATGTGGTATCTTCAATTCTATGCATCAAAATCACCTCTTACCTCTTAATCTGGGATAAGACAGAGTAAGGAGCTTTAACTTTTCTGGCCTCTCTTTGCATGATGAACACCCGAGTCCTGAAATTTCACGGGTAGCTGACCTCTGTACTTTTTCCAGGATATCCGAGTCACCTTGCAGCTTGAACACAGTATGAAGTTTGGTCATCACCACGGTTGCATTTAATGTTGTGAACATGGTAGTATCTTACTTGGCGGGTGTCCGTCATAAGGCTCACAGTGTTCTAAATCCTTTAGCTGCAACCTGCCGGCAGTGCGCCGTGGTCTTAAGATCACGACTCACTGCCAACCCAAGATCCTTGTGAAACCGGACTATGGGTACAGGCACTTCCTCTATCCTGTATCTATTTACCTTTGTATCCTCAATGTTCATGCAAACACGCTTTGCCGCGTTGATAGGTATCAGCCACGCTTCAGACCAAATAATCACAATATCTAATTCTACCTGAAATGCCCATGCATCTGCGTCTCCTGATATTTCTCGCTAGATTCTTACATCGTCAGCATTGGGGACTCAACTATACTTTGGGGTTCATTTACGTACACTATAAAAGTAAAGGGTCTAGAAAATAGCCTTGAGTTCACCATGTACTGGTTTTTAGGTAGAGCACTTGGAATTTATGCTTACTTTCTGCTCATGACCAGCCAGGAAGTCGTCAAGCCATTTTAGGAGAGGTCCGACAATGCCTAGATTTTACAGCTTGAAGAGTAATTTGTTTGTTGGTACCTCATCAAATGCTTTGCTGAAGTCTATGTAGACAAAATTCACTGATTTACCACTATCTCTATCTTGCTGTAAGGAGATTCGCTGTGCAATATAAACCTTTCCTTAAACCATGTTGTTCTCCATGTTAACAAGTTGTTGGTGTACACGAATATCATTATGATCTTGATTATTCGTTCCACTATTTTAACTACGACACTGGTGAGTCTGATAGGCACGTAGTTTGGTGGAAATTGTCCAGATCCTGTCTTAAGTATTGGGGTAACAACTGCATCCTTCCAGTCCGTAGGTAGGCCTCAACCTTGGTCAACTGACATGTTGAATATCACAGTAAGTGAGGCCGCAATATATTCTTCAATTTGTCTCAGGATTTCGAAGTATAGTTAATCCAGCCCTGTTGACTTTGCCGCGTCTAAAGTGCTATGAGCCTTAAGTATATCCTCTTGATCAAAGTCTGCAGTGAGTGGAAGGTTTGTCGACTTTCTATTTGGGTCTAGTTCTTCGTCTAGAAAAGGCGCTCGAGTGAAAACTGCCCAGAAATAGTTTGCAACAGCCTCTACTGTTTTATGATCATCCTTTATCATTTCAAATGTACTCCCATCCCTAATTAGGTTGGGAATCCAATGTTGCCTCCTCGTCACGTAATTTATGTACGGGAATTGTCTCTTAGGCTGACTGATTAGAGATTGGGCTAACTGCTCTTCATATTTCGTCTGAGATTCCCGGATCTTAATTATACACTTATTTCGTAACAACCTGTAGAGTTCTACTCTACTTGCTGTCCCAATGCTGATAACAATGTTTCGGAATTTTTCCTTTTGTCTTGGAAAACGTCTAATATCCCAGTTTATCCAAGGATGGCTGTAAAAACGTAGATTGATTAGTTGAGCTTTGACTTCAAATAACTAAGTATACGTCATTCACTTCCCTTTTTCGTATAGGCATCATATTTCCTACTACCTTATACTGAATATTGGAAAGCTTTGTATGTTTGGACAGGTAACTTCTCGCTCCACTGTGGCTGTCTTACGAACTAAGTAAAGACTATTCACTACTAGTCTGGTTTCTTAAATCAATAGAACGAGTGTTACCTAAAGGCATGAAAGGCCATGTCTCTCCTTGGGGACTATCCAGGGTGTGAATGGTTGAGTTACTCGATTGAATAACTGCCGAACATGAGTTCACACGTCTTCTGCTGACGCCCCTGAATCAATTATACAGTTTTCGATCGATGCTCCAGAGTTGATCTCCTCCATATCTGCCCTCCATATGTTAGAATGTGTCGGCGCAATCGTGAACTTGAATAAGATGACTACATTATCACTTCTCCTCAAAGGTTGGAGGAAAGTTAAGCAAGTGACGTCATTACCGTGAGCAAAGATTAGGTCCGAGAGAGATGAGTTTTGTGTGTCATACCTGGTGGGATCTATAATGCTCTGAAATAAGGCTAGGGTAATTATGGTTTCTTCCCCTATTACACCAGGACTTAAGTTTGCTTAGCAGAAAGGCGTCTACTACACAATCTGCACTGTGGCATACCACAACTAATTCTGCATCCTGCCGTCCATATTTCAGCCTGAAATGCACCACCCTACACATCCCTAAATCTTGTGCCACTGTCTCAACTGCTCGTATGATCAAGGCACTTTTCGTTTACAGAATAACCATATCACCCCCACAGTTTAGTCTATCAGCCGTACTGGATAAAAAAGCAATCAACTGAATTTTACTATTAAACACTTCTGACGTTAACCATGTTTCTGAGATAACAAGGGTGTCAAGGTTTTCTATATCCACCACTGTCTGGAGCTCCGCCATTTTATTTAGTAGGCTACGAGCATTTGTGTAGTACATCTTTAATTATATGAAGATCTTTCCCTTACCATTCAGAGAGGATTAGGAATCGCTTTGCTTCGAATTTTCACAATTTGAAAACCCTAAAGTACGAGGTTTTTCTCACTGTTTCGGCGGCGCTCGTTTATTACTACTTCTGCCAATCGTCTTTTAATAAGGTCAACTAGGCTTAGATTCTCACGAACGCATATTCTGGACCCAATTGGTTTACTTGAATTTCCCAACAACAGGTTTCTTTATTTAGTCGAAACATGAACAACCTTTAAGAGACGGATTTTCTGAGTACTTTCAGAATCCATTTTTTGTCCTGTTCTATAAAGATTACAGATGCTAGCTCCTGAAACTGTTTCTGAGAGTAGCTTGCTTATTAAGGACTTAATGTGGCTGAGATCGTCCCCAAATATAGCCGTTGGTTCCCTTTCGGAGGATTCTCTTAACTTACGAAAAATGACTGGCCTATCAGTGAGGTCCATATTAACAAGTTGTGAAGGTATTTGCCTGAAATCTCGTCCCTGCAGTCCAATTTCGAGTCAGACACAAAAGTCTCACTGTTTCCTCACTTTTCTGGGGATAACTGTAAGCTAAACATTTACCATATTATGTCTCATGATCTCAACATATACACCGCTCAAGCTGTGCTACCTCATAGTCTGTTTTGCGATGATATATGAATCCGAAGCTTGAACCCTCGACTCACATATCTTAGAGCTGCCTATAGTTCTTTTCTTCTCAGCGTACTTTTTCGTTTTTCTCGTAACTATGCCTACATCTGTGTGTTTGTTATCTGATTCTTTAATCAGGTCCATTTTGATGATTTCACTCAAGTCCATAGCTAGGCTCACGACAACGCTCGCTGTTTCCTCGAAAACTGTAATCTCATCTACTTCTGCCTGCTTATCTGAGGGCAGACTCCTAACTACGTTCAGCAACTCAATTGCTTCAAGAATCGGCAGAGACTTTGTAGAGCATCATGATTTGCACAAGCAACGTGATAGTGGGTTCCTGTGCCTTTTATGTCAAGCCTGTGTAAGATCGATGAAGACGTTGTGATACCAATTTTTGTAGTTGTCACATTGTACACCCCCTCGACCGAAGAAGAGCATACTGGTCTACTACAACGAGGTTTCACTTGAGCCATTAAAGTTGTCAAGCGATCTCCCAGAGAGAACAACAAAATGTCCGTTAATGAGCAAGAGGAATAAACAAGCAGAAAAACTAACCGCTAGAGTAAGTGCTTTTTAAGGCTTTAGAAGTGACAGACACTAAACACAAAAGCTGAGATGTGTGTGCTACCGTAACTAAAAAATCCGACCTAAGTAAATACAAAAGCCTTTGAGATATTATCAATACTAAAAAGATTGACTCGACGAGGAAACAGTGAAATAGAACCTTGTTGGTCTTTGGCAACTATGTATTTCCAGGATTTCTTAAGTTGAAAGTTTTGTTGGCGTACAATGAATAGGTCAACAAATGACAAAATTCTACGATATTTAGAAGAATTATTCATCATAGAACATTTTGAATGGTGCAAATCTAGGGACGCTTATTTCAGCGGTAATTTGAGAATAATGAAGGTGAGGCTATTCAGAATTAACTCAAATAACTCAGAAACTTTTCACAACTAGCATAAATTCTCATGGCATCAGTGAAAAACCATTTGAGCTGCAAAATTGTAGATCATCATATGTAGCTGCTTTCGGGTAGTTCTTATGTTAGTTTTATTTTTACATATTCAACAGTTTCAATCAATCAGTTGATATTTTTGATCGTCATGGTGAGAAGAAACTGGAAATACCTTTACCCGGGTAATTAAGCCGCCTTTTCTACTAGCTATAGAGAGGCTATTTCCATGTCCTGGGATGCTGATGGTGACAATCTTGCTATTATCGATGATAAAACATCTTCCGCTACGTTATGGGATTCTCTTTCTTTCAAAATAAGTCAAATTCATACTGGAGTGAGGTAAATGTTTCAGAATCTAGGGACGTATCAGCAGAGATAACCTAACTGTTTTGTCTTGGTCTAAGGTAGGAAGTCGTTTAGCTATCGGGACAAGTAAAGGCAACCTTATCATATACAATCACAAGAATTTGAAGTGAGTTTTTCATAAACTGCTTATTGATAGAAAAACATCGCTTCTCGGGAAACATACCAGAAGAATAACATGTGCTGTGTGGAACAGAAACAACATTATAGCACTGGCGAGCGACGATAAAAGCATCTCTATAAACTCTTCCGAAGGCGATTTGATTAAACACACCGTAATACATGATCAGCCTTTAAGTTTGGACTTTGGCCGGATGAAACTTGACGTTACCTCCGGAAGTGAAGACAATACAGTAAGTCAAGGTTTGACTCACATTAAGTCAGTAGTTTTATATTGATGAGTATGTCTTACATTATGATTGTGGCTGTTCACCTATCATGCTAAGCACAAAAACTAATGTAGTTAATTAATGCAGTTGAATCACACGCCTTCTCTACTACTCACCACTTCGCTTCGCTCTCTGCTTTCGCTTCTCCAATCTTTTGTTTGGACCAGTGATTGTATGAAATATACGTATTCGAAATTCATTCTCGTATTTTATTTATTTAATTCCGTTATTCGCTAACGCGATTTAAGTTGATAACTATATACGAGGATACACGATATTTATCCCAATAACAATCAGTCATACGACCTAATTGGAGTCAGATATAGGACGACTTAAGCCTATAAGTGGGTTCATTTACAAGTTATATGAATGAAACGTTAACTGGGCTATCATCCATTCAGCAGGAGGACGATAAAGACGAACTTATCTGTCTTTATTCTCTGAAGTCAAATAGACTTTTATGAAGAATTCTTTCAACCGACCACCTGGTGTGGTGTGTACTTTGATGAAAATCACTTTCACCACTATTTAAAGAAGTCACTTTCGACGTACAAGCAGCCTTCAAGATATGGAAGGCTTATATTAACATTACTTTCATCCTTCGAGATGCTCAGTAGATATAAAAATAACATTTATTATAGCAAGGACAAAAGCATGTGAATTTTAGATTTTCCTAACATAAAAACCTAAAAGCTCCGGTTGCAGACTTTGGTTTTTTATCTTAAATAAAACTTAGGGCTATCCATAAACCTGTTTATTGTTTGCAGTATGGCAAAAACATTACACTATCAATATAATGAATTAACTCTTCATAACAGTACCAATGGCTTAACTGTTTGTTCGTTACTACTCACTTCTGTTTGTATAGGTTAGTTGCATCATTGGTAAGAAGAAGTTATTTTTGTTAAATCTAAACGACATGGAAAATCCATTGGAGCTGGCATTTCGTCAGGCCTATGGTGATTTAATTGCATACCATTGGTTCGGTGATGGATACATTATGGTTGGATTTTCATGTGGTTACTTTGTTGTGATTTCCACACAGTCAAGTGAATTCGGAAAAGTAACACACTTTTTTCAAAAAATTAATGTAACAAATTGATGTTTATTTCTCTTTTTAAAGGAGATCTATCAAATTCGTGATCATAAAGATAGTTTACATGATATTTCAGTGTCTACGGTCTTAAATCGATGTGCAACTGTGGGAGATCGTTGGTAAGTTATGTGGATTTTTAAACATAAATTGTTTCCGAGTTACAGTACCCATAGATGATGCGCAATGCTAGATTCTGTCCTTGCCTAGTGTAATGTCACTTTTAGTAATTCAGACACTTCACCTTGTTCCTCAAGGCAATAAATACAACTAGTTAGAGTTTGTACTCAACAGTTAACAGTCTTCAACCACAGTGCTACCAACCGATTTGCCGTTCGTCTTTACCTAAACCGTGAACATATTACTGTTTTTCATTTGTTTATCATCTCTCTACACATTTTACCCTCCTATGTTTTAACACACTTCCATTTTTGTCAAACTTCTTTTAACACACTACTACAAAGCATAATCATTTGAACTTATTCACTTTTGTACATGCCGCTTTATTGGTTTTCGGTATCTTTTGTCATGTTATCAACAAGCAACTTAATTCGGTGCTTTTTTACTAAAGTAATGCGTCATTTCAAAAAATTCCTTGCCAAATTTTCTGTATATCCATCGAAGAGTAAATGTATATTTAGGCAGTAGTTTATTTTATGCTGCACTTCAATTGTTAGATATAACCATTAAAGCTAATGAGATATCTCTTAGTTAAATCTATTTGACAACATATGACATTAAAACACTATGGAGGGAACACTAGGTGATCAGTTTTGAGGTTAGATGTAAACGGTCTGGACGAAACTGATTCAGTTGGTCGGTTTGTGATACTTAAACTACTGGGATGTTTATTTATGGGGAGCCACAGCTTACTAAAGTTTATAGCACTGTCTAAAGTAAGATAAGACTCTAAAATACCCGAGGATGTGTGGCATTTACACTAAGTGGTGATTCCTTTGTAATTGAATACACGCTTATCACGAATTTCAAATATCATGCGTCCAGTTGAGTTAGTCTAGTTCTACCTGTCTTTAATTGTACTGGTTTGAAAATTCTTAGTAAGCATATCACTTAGATTACTTGTAATTATCATAGAGTAATCAAGAAAATAATATGACGATCGCCTTAAAAGTTTATTATTGTTGATGCCAATCATGTAGATAGGTATAAAAACCCCGTAGATCTTCAAAATGCCACAAAAAACAATGAATAAAGAGTTTAAATGATAAGTGGAAGTCATTTATTTAATGATTTTTCTATCCTTATTACTGTTAAATGTTAATTCTAGTCACCTTTATTAACTATTCGTTTAAATTGCTACGAAAACATGACAAATCAAGAAAAATATTCTTTATGTAAGATCTGATGTTGACAGATCTGCTTATTCATCTAGTTTTTTTTAACTTATTTATACATTAGACATGAACTCTTTGATACAGAAAAGATATATTCTTATTTTTTAAAGCCATTTTCGAATTCAGACAGTGAAAAACGGAATTCAAAAGGATCATTATGATTGTTTTTATTAATTCAGCCTAAATAACTAGTACTTTGGTGTGTATTAGTCACCTGTTTAAGAATATTAGGTGAATTTAATTAGGTATTTTAAAAATTATTATTTAAGTGTTTGGTATATTTAAATTGCGACTAGCATTGGAATTGAGAACGAGTGGTTCACATAATTAGAGATCCGTCAGCTGGATACATTTACATCTCAGTTATGATGTTCATAGTGGGACTCACATTTTCACTAATAACACTTAAAATATCATATCCATTCAACAAGGTGGTAGTGGTCTAGACTCTGCAACTCAATGGATAACGTGCTGACATTTAAAGAGAAAGGTACTGAGTTCGATTTCAAATCTGAACATTAACAACGAAAGACAGGTACATCCAGCTAACAAATCCCAAATAGGATGAGACGAGATTCTTAAGCCCCATTGATCACTAAATTCGATCTATTCTGAAAGGGTCTGTTATGAAATTGCTATAATCGAAGCAGTTTACAAAGCACCCACATATATCAATGAAAAATGATTAAAAATTCAGTCATAAATGTCAACCATAGTATAATTCAATTCCTTACGAATAATGATATAAGCGATCTACGATTTATTTCTCTAATTTGCTTAGTGTCAAAATCCATGACCTTCAAAATATTCGTGAACTAACTGCAATTATTGAATTGGAGCAGCAAGAAGAAGAACTGAATAATTCAAATAATAACAACAATAATATGAGTACTGGAAGTATTGACAATAATCTATTGAAGTATCAGTTACAATGGTCAGATGATGGACAATTAATGGCTATTTGTACACCACAAAAACTTTTACATGTATTTCTAAGCCAATTACCATTGTTAGCTTCATTAGCTTCTCCAAATAGTACAAATCTATTGGCAAGATTAACTTCTTTGTTGGAGGTTACTGTGGAACCTATTCCAAATGCTAAGGTAATTACTATGTGTATAAGAACTTATTATTTATATGTTATATACTTTGAAAATTCAATTTGATTGGAATGAATAAGTTAACTGGTTCATGAATTCTACGTTCTTCAAGGAATTTATGGTTTTTATTTCACTTATTTGCAGTTTTAAAAAGTTTGCATGAAGTTGCATGTACGTCAAATCTATTCCCTAACTCCTCTCTCGTCTTTTTGCTTTTTGTACATTTATTTACTACTCAATATTAGTAAGTAGCTTAACTTACAACTAGTCATAACGTAAGATTTCTTCGTGCCTCAACAGTACACATTTTCTAATTCGTTGATACTTCCATTTCACTGTTTGGGTTTATATTTTTAATTTTTAAAAGTATTTACCCTAATTTCGTCTTCGCACGATATTTTGACTTGAATTACTCTGTTTACCTATAATGAACTACATAGTCTAGGAGCGTAGTACCTGGTTTATTTCCATTAACTGCTGATAATCTCTTTATAGTAAGCAAACACTGTTTTATGATTTGTGCTAAACGGCGTAATATAAGTTTTGTTCACATACTTAAAAAATGTATTTTTCCATGCAAGTTCTAAAGAGTGTTACATTTCATGATAATCTATTTGAATAACTGAAATAACCCAGGTAGTTGCAAAATAAAGATTCTATTTTTACGAACAAAAAATTAGAAACATGGCTAAATCGTCAGTTTACAAAGTTTTGACATAAAATATATGTTACTGAAACAACAGACTATTCATTCGTAACTGCAAATTAAATATCTAAATAACCTAATCAATTGTTAAATATTCTAGGATAAAGTTTATGTACACATTGATTTTCCCTACAGTACTTACATGTATATATAATAAGATGATCAATCAATATAAGATGTTACGTAATGTGACTTCTTGTTGTTACTATCTGGATTTGCTTGCAATTTATTTCTATAATAAAATCAGTTTCGTTTACAAGGTTCAATTCGTCTAAGTTGAACGCGATGCTAGTTAGGTTGTGAGTTCACTCTGCGGAGTAGACCTCATATTTATCCACCTGAAGCCAGTTTATGTCCTTTGAGCTTCAATTGCTTGAAAACAACAATTAGTTATGTTATACGGTTCACTTTTTCTGAAACTTAGCTAGCTATCCGAAAACAAGGAGTTCTATTGCCAAAGTGTGTATGAATATGTACAGAAGTTATATATCCACAGTTACATTTTTCACTTACTATATAACCTTTTGATCTGTTCAGGATTCCCCAGCATATCTTTTTGCTCACTTGAAAAGCAAGTCTCTTTACTTGCGTCCACACGTTTTAACTAAGTTGGAAGGGGGGAATTATCAAAATCTTATCCAGAATATGATAATATTCGCCACATGTTTCTCTAATTACCCATCAGTTACAAATTGTTATGCCCCGATACGCATAATGAATGGTAACTTTTGGGAGCCATTTATGGACCGATACTGTGTGTATATTTTTATCGTATAATTGTTATATAACTAAACTATACATATTCATGTCCGTCTTATTATGAGCCTTACTTTGACCTATGAACTATTATTATACGACTTACCATTCTTGAATTAAACTCTGTCTATTAATTACTACCTCCCTCATTCACAGCCACATTTGGCTGATTCTTGTACAAATGTCGTTTCATATTTTATGGTACGGTGTGGTCTATTTGATTTTTATATAAACCCCGTATGTTTGAAATAAATTATTCATATTGCAGAAGCTGAGATTGGTGTTCTGAACGTAAGTGGCTGGGCTAGGCAGGAAGCACGACCAATCAGGGCTCTAGGCTGCTCGTACAGGATTTACGCGTCATTGATCCGACCGGTAATTCACTGATCTCTGATTGGTGGTATCATTACGTATACATTAACAGGGCACACAGGCCAAAAGTTATAACACAAATAGGCTAGAATAAATATGGTTTGCAAATGGTTAGATATATCATAATACAAAGATAACTGGGAAGGTAATTATTTGTAAGTAAAGGACGATAAATTTTTTTAGAAAATATGGATAAAAAGAATAATTTCAACCTTAGGTTATTCAACATTTGTACAATCCAGTATTCGGTATGATCCTTTTAAAGGTGTGGAACATAAAATGAAATTATTTACACAAACTGATAATATTAAGCAAGTTTGGTTGAAAACATGAGTCTGAAATGAGTTAAGGGTTGGTAATTATTAATGTTATGTAATGAAATGATAATGAATTTAATGATGAATTGTTTTCTATCAAACTACGTAATAAAAACTTATTAAGTAAAAGGAAAATTTGCATTACCTATTCAAGTGGAAATCATCCAAGTATATTTATAAAGAAATAGAAAGAGTGCAACTAAATGGTCATTAAATGATGATATACTTTACGCTCAATGATACAAAATCATAATAAACTAACGAACATAACAGTTAGCATAAAACAAGAATGAAAGTTGACAAATTCCTAACTTACTAATCAAATGTTGATATTGCCATGATCGAATTCAACAGATCTCAATCAGAATGTCTTACAACAATAGATCAAAGTAGATTAGTTTGAAATATGATTCTTCACATAACTTGATTGTACATAAGTAACTATTTTATCAATAGGTCATAACATTTTTATATATTACTCGTTATCGATATTCTATCCTTATACTTTCAGCAAATAGCTGACTTACCTGAACTATATCGTTCATCGTATTTATTAAAAATTGAAACGGAACCAACGTTTATTGGTCTTGGACAAAAATATCTATCTGTTGGGATAAATAATCATGCTTGGTTTTATGAATTGACCAAATCAGGTATGTATACTATTTCGTACATACATTTTTAAAATGTTTATTCATTAATTCATTTTAACATGCTTGACTATATTTGGGGCATTAATATGTAGACCAATCAAAAAGAACATAATTTCATCTCTGATATTATTTCATTTAATTGTTTTTTTCCACAAAATTAGACAAAACAAGAACAGTTTTCGAAGAATTGCACTTGGATTGATTGATTGATCACTAAATAGTGACGAATGTCATGTTTTCCAAGTCAATGACGCTGATCGAATTCTATCGACCAAGTCTTAATTTGTCCATTATTCTCAGTGACTCAACATCACTTGCATATGTTTCGATGTTAGGTGGCTGAATGTACTTGACAAAATACACTGAATCTAGGTCTCAAACTAGTTGACATTCATCAGTAAGCTATGCCTTCGGCCTTTATGGGAATTGATGCTTCTAATGAGATTCGAACCAGCTAGATGAAACAGACGACAAGGGGCTGGGTATATCTATTCGGACAGACCGAGGCTGAGTGACCCGGGTTCGAATCACCAGCAATCATTATTGCTCTGAAAGTATGCTTTACCGATGAGTACCAAGTGATGCAAAATTTAGGTTCAAGGTTTCTTGTCAAGTACTTCTAACCACCTAAAATTGACAGATATGTATTTGGAAAAAGTAGCTAGAATGGAACAAATGAAAATATAACGTCAATCCCTCAAGTAATTGACTATTGAACTGGTTTGTATACACGAGGTACAAACTCGGTCAGGATTCATGTGATAATTGCAATATGTAACTGGATCCGTTAAAGTGATTATTCGTAAACTAATGAGATGAAATAGTATTAAATGAAGCGATTATATGGTTAGTATTATATCTTTTGTGAATATTTATGTGTTAGTTATTAGCCATCATAATCTTTGTCACTCAATAACTTTATCAACAGAAATCGTGTTAATATCGGAATATGATTATTTGACTACTGTGGATCGAATAAGCTTGAATGAAAATTATGCTGCAGCTTGTGGACCAGATGGAAAACTTACATTACACTGGGTGAGTATAAATTTAAAAAAAGATTATTATACCTACTGATTGTTCAATATGTTTATTTGTTCAAGAACTCTGTAAAATGTAGATGAAAATGCTATTGAAGATAAATGTGATCAGCAAAGTTTTTAATCTGTCAGTCTGATTGACATAATTGTATACTGATTAGTCTTAAATAACTCTTTAGGAATTCAGTACAGCTAACTACCTGATACAGCTGTCTTGAGCTATCCTTTCCCATCATTACCATCATCCTCTTTGTGTATAGCTCTTCAACCCGATTTCTCGGATTTAAAAGTATTGACAAATAATACATACATATACTTTAGAACAACATCCCGAGTACGTGTATAGGTGCAAAGATAAACACTTTTATAAGAACCACTTAGAAAACGGGTAATAAATACAAAGCTAATAAACGGAAGAATTTCATTGTTTTCTGAAAACTTTGATTTCTTCTATAGAATTTAAGAACTGATTGCATCTCAAAGTGATTCAAGACTTAGGATATGATATTGAATAATAATCAAGGGGTTAAAGAAGAATAGGAGGATCATCACATTAATGTGATTTCCTTCAAAACCCCAAAAATATATATAATATCCAAAATTAATTATTACGCATCGGAACTTATGTGATTACTTCAACACTCAAATTTCGTGGTTCTATTAGCTATTGAATCATTGATAAGGAGTCAATTACTTCAGCGTATAGACCATTTCACCTATCTTGGTGGCCTCATCATTACTGATGGTCTGGTGTTTGATGAAATAACAGGACTTTCTCAAGTTGTATCACTTTCGATGTAGACGAGATATCCATCTGCCATCAGAATAACGATTTTACTTATCAACAGTTTTCTTCTTTCTACTTCATGGGTATGAAGCATATTCATTAGGAATAGAGGATATTCGTACGTTACTAGTACTCGATTACAGAAGTCTCCGAATCCTCACTCGTGTGCTTCAACACCATCAAGTGAGCGATTCCGAGGCCAGGCATAGGATACTAAGTAAATATAGCAAATCGGTTGACGAGGTGGCAAATCTTCTTCAACTGGGCCCACTGACTACTTCGACGAGTGGTGTTGTCTGATTTAGTAGCATACTGAAGAAAAGCTTTGAACGATCAAACCAAGATGTGGCACCAGTTTACGAAGACATTGACGATTGGACTGAGGCATGCTAACAGATGTGGACTACCTGATCAGGGTCCATTTTGGTTATCATAACTAATTGTTAGAAGTTCATTCATCCCTCCATCTAAAATATGAGTCTTGAAATCTCCCTACAGCTTTTATTTCTAAATTTAAACTTTTATACTATTATTGTTGCAACTACTACTATTACTATTAATAATACTAGTACTATGGAATTTGTCTTAGAATAACTTCATATCGCTTTACTAATTTGGTATGGCAACATAAACTGATGTACATGAGTCAGGTTGTGCATTTTATATTACTGGCAGACTAACTTTCTTTACAGAAGTCCTCAAATTTTCGGCGTAGAACATATGAGTGTTACGTAATCTTTGATGAAATGAATATGATCACGATTCGACTATCTTCTACAAATTAAATCCCACCATACAACCTCTCAACGCACTATAGATCTAAATAGGAACATTGGCCACTACTTAAAACTGAAGACACAGTTGATGTGTAGTACCAATTTGATAAAACGTTTCAACGAATCCATGTATTCATACACTATGCTTACAGGACTTATAACTGTTACAATTAGTATATTTCATCAATACTACCGTATTGTAAAATAATATCACATCTGATCATACACTTTGTATTCATTTTGTGCTTCACATTATTACTGATCTTGTCATAAATAATCAGTCTAAACAACCTAAAGAATAATAAAATTTCAGATGTTATACCCTTATTGTTGTCAAAATGTTCTTTCTTCTCCTTCTACTTGAATACGATCATTGTAGTAAATTGGTCTGCATTCTGTAATCATTTATAATGTACCTTATTAATGTTATTATTATTATTATTTCATTATTCGTTAGATAAATCCCAAAACGTTTCCTGACAAATCAGATATGGCAAAAAGTCAAAATAAATTAAACAAAACTTTACGAAATGATGATACCAACCATTTATCACATGAATCTTGTATATTTCCTCAGTCAACTTCATTTGATTTAAAGATTACATCGTTTAAATTAACTAATGATTTTCTAATCTATTCAACAAATGTAAGTAATTATCAGTATAGGGGTTGTGGAGATTATTAAGTTTTTGATTGAGATCATGAACTAATTGATACTAGACCACCGTTGGAAACCTGGAAGTACTGGACGGCCGTTTCGTCCTATTGTGGGACGGATTGGTTGATGTTAGACATTAACACTATTGGGTGCCGGCTCAGTGGTTCAGTAGGTTAAGCGTTCGCACGCGAGACTGAAGGCCCTGGGCTCTAATCCCGCTCGTGAGATCGTGAATGCGCACTGCTGAGGAGTCCCACAATGGGACGTCAACTGGTTCATGACCTCAATCAAAAAATTTAAGTAACTTTACCTCTCTCTCTCATATATATATATATATATATATATATATATATATATATATATATACTTCGCAGTAAACATATTACTAAATTGATAGTTTAAATTTTAATAGTTGAAACTTGCCTATCGTATAAAGCAATAGAAACCTATGGAAAACCAGGAAATCTTGGATAGTTATTTGTTCTTAGTATGAAGTTTTATAGCATTACATCTCCATGATGCCTCCAGGAATCGAATCTAAGGTTTCAAGTCACTCAATGGTCATCATAACCTCAAACTACTCAGTTGATATCTAATGATTTAAACTCCTAAGCTCAGTTAACTCTCCCTATTGGCTACCATGATAAATTACTATTGGTAATATTTATCCCATATGTGATTTGGTTGAACCCAACTGGTTACGGTTTCTTATTAAAGGACATTAAAACTCTCTTGTTCAAATTGATACAAAGTATATCTATAACTAAGTAACTGCGTTCCAAAGTATTTTTTATACGTGATTGGAATGGCATAAGAATATATAAAACTTATCAAGGATTCTGACTTCTTGATGGTAAATGACTAAACCTTTAGAAAGGAGGAAGAGATTAACGACAAGATATCATACAGCAAAGTAAGTCAATTTGTTATTCGAAATATGGAATTATAATGAAGTACCCAACAGAACATACTTATGTTCCACAGGAAGCCAGGGTGTAAGCACAAAAGCAATCAGTATCAAAAAGTCGAACTGCTCCTTCAACATAAGTGGTATATCAAATCGTAGCCAAGGAATCTGCCAGTCTGACTCTAGATCAACTTCCAGACATAGTTCAAGTAATAATGTAAAAGTCAAGCAGTCTAAATTAATCGAAAACCGAACAATTTATTATAGGGGTCCAGCAGTGGCATACAAAAATGTACAAGGGAGTAAGAACATTCACTGAACTAGTTGTAAATACGGGAGTAGATCAATGCTAGATTATTCACGTGAAATAAAACGTAATTTGAACCTGGGCATTTAAACATACTCAAATGTTTTCTACAAATTTACAGATGTAAATAACATTCATAACTACACTAAAATAATAAATCACTATTTTAGTGCTCGCTCTTAAGCAAGTTGCCCTTACTAAAACTTGCCTTTATTTATGTGCTCGCTTTGGCATGCGCCCTCACTGAATGATACCAATCATAACTCGGTGTTCAAGAGGATATATTGCAAAAATCTCAGTTAATAGTAGTAACTGCTTTGACTTCTCAATACATGTCTGTATTAGTTTCTATGAAGTTTTAATTAAATGATGTTATTGTCTAATTCAAGCAATGATATAAAAAAGTAGACAATTTTCTTATTGTATATTGAATAATTTTTTTCTGGTTAGCGTTTTTTTAGCGAGTTGGTTTTCTATGGGATGGAGTCGCTAACCCCATGTCCAACCCTCCCCCTTTATCCGGGCTTGGGACCGGCAGTAGCCCCCGGAAGAGCTCTAGGCGGAGTTCTCGTTATATATTACACTTCATTAATTTTTGTTCTTTTCTCAACATAAAACTTATAAATTTAGTTCTGTTACTCTTACAGCATGGTGAAATATTTCATTTCAATATTTCGAATTGGAATTACGCGAATAATTATCAGCATAATTGTTCTATACTTCATATTTTTCCTAATGCAATTGGAACACGTGTAGCATTTGTCGATGAGAAAGGTTTGGCTTTTATCTATAATCCAGTAAGTTACTTTTGTATTTCGGCAATAAATTAAGGAATCTAAATTGTTGAAAGAGGGTTCTATTGCATGTCCTTTAGATCATTAATTTCCAATTTTCTACTGATTTCAAGACGAAACTCCATTTGCTGGTGATAAGTTTCCTTCAGTTTAAATAGCAAGAGTTTGTACCTTCTTTTTGTTGATGTTAATGACTGAAAATGATCAGTCTTCACAGTCATATAGGGCGTCCTGGGCTCATCACCTTGATATTCCTGTTTAATCAGAAGGTTTTATTAGACATTTTTTAAATTAACATCAACAAAGAAAAAATACCAATCCCCATAAATATAAATCATACGGAATGGATAACGTGTTGGTTTTTGAACAGAATGGTAGTGGATTTAATTCTCAGTTTAGTCACCTTTACTTTGTCATTTTATCTAAAATTACTGCATTTTTTGCATCGGATGACTAGCCAACGGCTAGTAATGATTAAAATCAGACCTGGATATGTACTGCTGAGAAGTCTCATATTATGGTGTCCAGTACTTTGAGATTTTCAATGGTAGTCTAACTTAGATGGTTCACGATTTCAGTGAAATTCAACAATCTCCACAATTCTATACTGAAAATACAAAAATGATGATATTCAATAATAATATCAGTATTGAATAGACAAAGTTATGGATAGAACTGTATAATCTTTCTATACAAGTCCAAGATTGCTAATCTGTTAAATGTTGTTACTTTCTATCTGGAAAATGTATATTACTTTCAGAACCGAAATATGTAGATAATTTCAAATGAATTTCCGGAAACTTGGTTTTATCAGAATTGATTACATATTTGATTTACTATATCTTCTCAATAACTAGATTAAATAATCCTTATTATAAGCACTTAAAATGAGTATATTACTGTAATCGAAGCAATGAGATTAGTGACAGGCAGTCGACTTACTGACATATATTGAATTTATCATAAGTGTTAGCTTTTCCTAGTTTCTTCATGAGTCACTTCCCAACTGAAGAAAAGTTAAAAAGAAGGAAGTCTTTTGGAAGCGAGTTCTCATTCCCTGTTCTCAAATACTTTTCTTTATAACTCACAAACTATTATTATTATTATTATTAATTTTATTATTAGGTATTACGTCTTGATTCACTTGTAAGAACTAATAATTATATGTACAACTTCACACAGTGATTTTCTAAAAAGAAGCACAATGTCTTAGATGGAGTTTTGTTCTCTCAGCTGGATGGTTTGGTTGTGGAGCTTTCATCATTCTTCCGAACGACAAATTTAGCACAAACTTTGAGTAGAAGTGAAGTACTCACGATTAGGCACAAAAACTATAATTGGAGAAGAAAGAATGAGTTAGTGAATTATAAAGCGCGAAAACAATTTCATAACTCAGAATATAACTGAAGACAAAGAATGAATACATCTATGTCATTGAGACTGATTTTGAACCATGTTTTACAACATCTTGAACTACCCAGTTATGATAATACCACAGACTACAATTAGCTAGTGTGCCTATAAGTCATGGCATATGTGTATAACTTCATGGTTAAATTCTTTTTATTGGTTAAAATACCCTCAGCTTTCCTTACTCTACTTGAACATCAGTCAATATCACAGGTTAACAGTAGCACACTCTCATTTTTATTTATAATTGGTTATATGTTCTATATTTTCGTTTCTATCTGATGATTCGTTTACATTTGATAATAAAAAAGCTGATCTATTTATAGCAGATTACTTCCCTATGATATAAACACTTAATTTTAATCTATTCATTCTTTTATTTTCATCAAGGCTAATGGTCAACTCATAGAAATGCCAGAATTTTGCCCCTCAATAAATAATATTTTATGGGATTTAGAAGATACAGAGAATGTAAGTTATCCGTCGATATTTTTTAGAAGTTACCAATATTATTTTATAGAATTACACTTACTTACACAACTCTCTAGCATTAGAACAAAGAATAAAATATTACTGAGGCATGTTCAATTTAAGAATAAATTATTTGTAGGCACATGAAGAGAACACATTGATAAGTCCATCATTGACAGCTTTTCCATGACTCATTTAAAGTGGTATTCTAATTTATAGGTTATATTCGTCACAGACTGATCTCATTTGAGGTACCATTAAAAACCGGATAGTCCAACAGTAGGACTAAACAACCGTCCAGTGTTTTCGGGTTTTCCATGTTGGTCTAGCTTCAATTGACTCATGATCTCAACTAATAGAATTTTATATTCAATAATCTCAGTGATTTAAGAATTACATACCATTAATGTTTCACCTAACAATCTGATCCAAACTTTTCCAAGGGAATAAAATATAAGTTAAATTTTATGATAACTAAAACTTTTACAATCCTTTTGAATCCATGATAATTCCTCAATGAGAATTAAAACTGGTTCAGACGACTGTTAATAATAATAACTTGGTGATTTCACATTTTTCCTCTAACTAAATGCATCATTTCATGACATTAGTTTTTATTCTCAAAGTAACATTTTATTTATTTTCAGTGTAATATTTGACATGGGTATCAATATTAAACTATATATTTTATTTAGTATAATATTGAACAAAGACGAATGGTGGCTAGTAGTGCAATCCAGGACACGTGTTCCATCCTATTTGAGACTCGTCAGCTGGAAGTACGAAATGCATATCCTGGATTCCACTGATAGCCACCATCCTTTTTTGCTTCTAATACTTATGACTTAAGGCAATATCAAGGCAATCCACACAAGAATGCCTATATACCAATAAGAAACTGACCAATTGCATTCCTAAATATCAATGGAAAGATTCAAACAAACAAAAAATGAGTATAACATTGAGTTTTTCAATGTAATATTATATGAGGTCAAAATGTTTCGTAATGACTCGGTATAAATTTTTGTTCAGTGTGATAGACGTGAACTTTGCTTAGTGTGACAACTACATTTTGTGAAAATATAATTCTCTGTCAACTTCGCGTTTACAGTAGGCCTGTGTGTCGTTACAGTTATATGGTGTTTATTAACTTATTATAAAATGCATATAACATCAGTATAAATAGTTTAACAGCTTTTTTTGTTTTGTATCTTACGATTGGTCGTTGGAATTTAATCATCACCAAAGAACTGGGCAAACGTAACAATGGTCACAATATTCAGTGATTAATCATGATAGATAACGTCGCCCTATAGGACGTTAGTCCTGACACGAATAGCCTAGCGATAATGTCCCAGACTGTGAAGCTGGATAACTTAGGTTAGAATCCTTCGAAGAATATCAATTCCATCAATATTCCAGGTACAATCTGTTAATGAGCGCCAAATAGCATGAATCCTATGTTCTGGATTTCCTATTGATTACCTCCAATCAATCAGTATAATATACTATCTTTATCTCGCTATTCTCTTGTATATTAGACCGTCACTGTCCATATATCTGACCTTTTATTTTTTTTAAGAAGTCCATATATGGTCAGATTTTCGCTAAAAATAATTGAGCTGTACACGCTACAGACTTAATAATCTTTCAATACTTTCTAAAGAATAGAAATATCATGCTTTCTCTAATTGATTCGACTTAGAATTACAATTGAAAGTTTACGATATTAATTGCTTTCCTTTTTTGAATACCCAAGTGAAAATTCAAACCTTTTTTCATGATATTTACTTTACAATTCAATACATTTACAATACTATAATAGTTTAGTTTTAAAACTAGTGTTCAAATTAAGATTTAAACCATTCTGAGACCTTACTTTTCATGTTATTTACTCACAAAATGAAATACTTGTGGGTACTTTAGTTATCTCAGGAAATGTTATATAGACTGAATGCGATCGTCACACCATATCACAAATTAACTGAACTTGGTAATGGAAACTATAGGATTTCAACCAATTTGTCCAAATATGTTTTTCTTATTGCGTACCTCCTCATGGAGAGGCATAGACCGTTCACCAACATTTTCCATCCAAACATGTTTTGGGCAATCCTTTCCATTTGCTATCCATCCTTTGGTGTATGCATCCAATTCTCGATGCAATGTGTTGTTCGGTCTTCCTCTTTACCGTCTCCCTTCAGGATTCCAAGTTAGTGCTTGACTCGTGATACAGTTTGATGATTTCCTAATTATACGTCCTGTCCACTTCCAGTGTCTTTTCCTAATTTCCTCTTCAACTAAAAGTTGGTTTGTTCTCTCCCACAATAGGCTGTTTCTGATGGTTTCCGACCACACACACTGACTAAAATGTTCTATATGAGGAAGAAATCATTTTCACTGATTTCTTGTTTTCAGTGATTTTTCAGGTAGCTGAATACTATAATTAAATTGTTAATTGACAGATATCAGTAGTTTTTTTATTCACGGAATATTGATTTTTACTTTGTATTTAGCCTTTGTTAATTGCTTACGACAATTTACGAATCAATGTTTATCGTTACTTTATGAATGAATGTATACTAAATAACTTATCAGTAATAGCATCATCAAGAAAAGTTGATGATATGTTGAAGATGCCGACGAAGCAAATTACTGATAAAATTCAAAACGATTCCATTCTCATTACAAATCGTAATAAAAATATAAATAATGACACAAGTAGAAGCAACCGTTTAACATCAACTAAATTTAGTAATGATAAAGCTGATTCTAACAAATTGGCTACTGGAGCAATATGTAAGTTTTTATTTTAAGTAAATTTGCCCTTTTTTCACTTCAGAAATACTAATATTTATATTAATTTATTATTAAGAAAAGAGTATATTTCTTCTTAATAACATTGTCTTCAAGTTCAGTCAGTCAAAAGCAAAGTATAAACTGAGATGAACGTACATCGGTTCAAATTACCACATTATATCAGCACTGAGAGATGAAGTTATCTTCACAAAGGTCAGCGTATATAATTATTAATAGTATCTATGATAATTGTGTGTCTCTCATTGACCAAGGCTGTCAATCAGTTGGTCACTTAGTCATAAGCAACGTAGAGCCTGGCAAATATGTGTATCAGCTGAAGTTCACACACTACACCAGAACAGCGAGATACCAGAGTAATAGAAGCAATAGTAGTATTAGTGGGTGTGCAAATAATTAGGCATAGATAATACGCATAGATAATAAAGTGACGTAATAAAAAGTATAGAGTGGTTTTAAAATCCAAGACCGAATAGAAGATAAAGATTGACTACTTCTGCATAATTCTAACTGATTCTGATCTATATCACCTAAAATAGCCAAGCACTAATCACAAATATCATGCAGATACCAATCAGTTAGTTTGAACATACCAACATGACTGACATCAAAAGTCAATAGCTTCATGGACTAATCCCACATTTACAGATTGAATATCTCTAAATAAATTGTTATATGTAGAGCTTAGTATCTTATTATACCGCGTACAACTAGAGCACTGGAACGCTAGAATCCTCCAAGTCGCAAATGAGGAAACAGAAGACAAGTGAAAGGAATGCTATTCCAAAACAGTGTCAACTATGGTACAGAACTGTCAGGTATTATTAGTTTTTTAGTAAAAACGAAATAATTATATTCCTCCAATCCACATACAGGGGGTTATTAGCATTTATCCAATAGGGAAGCTAAACGCAGGGATTCTGGAATATTCTTCCAAAAGATGATGGGATAGAATATCTTCGGCTCTTTCTGAGCTTCTTAGAGCTTCCTCGAGTTCACCCATGGACCGTCCTCACATAAATAAACATTGTAAAATATAAACACGTATATATATATATATAAATTTTTTGATTAAATTAGTTAAGTAGTTGCCTTCATAGTAGTTTCAAGAAAACATTTCAAATAAAAACCTTGTTGTCAGCATAATTGAATGATTCTTATATCGTTATAATTAGTAGTGAATTAAAATATTGTGAATATCATACAAGATAGAATTAATGTTCTATTCCATTCATTGTTTCATAAAAAACAATAATAATATCATATGAATTTAGAAAAAAAATGAAAATGCACGATTACGAATCGCTTGTTTATCCAAAGCAATCCTGACAATTGTAAACAAAAAAAGAAAGTGAGAATTGTAAGTAGTTAACTGTTGTGTCTTTAAGTTCGACTTTTTATCACGTGATTTATTCACCAATCGAAATATGACTTATACGATCTCAGTACTGTGCCAAATCAATGACGTTCGACCGGTATGAGTATGAGCAGCCTAGTGTCCTTATTGGTCCTTTGCTCGCCTAGCCCATCTAGTTGAGTCCAGAACACCAATAAAAGCTTCCACTACGCGAATCATTTATTTCAAACATACTTGGTTTATATATCAGCCAAATAGACCGCATCACTCCATAAAATAGGAAATAACATTTATACAAAACCAAGCCAAAAAGTGACTGTGAACGTGGGAGACAGCAGTTAATAAATTGAACATAATTTAGGAACAATAAATCATATCATAATAATCTATAGGTCAAAATAGAGCTTATAATAAGATGAATATAAATATACATAATCTAGTTACTGAACAGAGTTATACAATAGGAATATTGATATAATATTAGCCCATTAATAGTTCTCAGATGTTACCCGTAATTTAGTCTTCACTAGGATATAACAGTAACTATAAAATATATGCCGATATGACCAGTACGATAATGAATTATGAATCAAGTTCACTACATTTTAAGCTTATATCATATTGTTTTAACAAGTGATCATTGAAAACAAAATCATGTAAGTTTAGATAGTCCACTTTTACTGAATTTATTTCATTATGCAACACATTCATTTAAAATTAAGTGGTTTGATCCAAGTTACTATGTACAAAATTAGCATGATGAATAGCAAAAGAGTGTGAAATAGTATAATAGCAATGACAAAGAAAAAGAGTCTATGGTTTGAAAAAACAGTTTGAAAAGGTAAGTATGGAGATATTCTTTAGTTTTCAGGTTGAAAGTGAGATAAAGTGTGAATTAAGTTCTAACCACCATAAAAGATACTGATACATATTACTTAATATCCATAACCATTGATTAAAACTATCCACCAAAACGACTCAGACCAACAGTCAATAACTTCACGTTTATTATAGAAACTGTGGTTATGATAATTGTAAACCCATGTTATCATATAGTTTGATAGTGACTACAAATATCACTTTACTTCGAAAAATGCAATTTCCAGAATTACATCTAACTAATTAATTTGTAAATATATGCAGTAAATTACACAGAATGTATAATGATATCTATCACAGAGTTATTAGTTATGAAGTGTATTATAATCTGTTTTACAATGCATAAAAAATATTTCTTCTCAAAACATATAGAATACTTAATTTGTTTCATCATTCTCTTTAACTTTTTTTTGTTTTGTTCTATTCAAGTTGGAAATTGTCATTTAATTGGAGTTACACGTCTACCAAATAATCATTTACCATTGTGCAGTATAAATGGTGAATTATGTATGCTTAGTCCAACTGGACGCTTATTAACTCAATTATTAACAACTCATCAATTTCGATTATATAGTAAATAATTAATTAGTTAATTAATATTTCATTTTAATTAGCTAAAAGAAAAGGATTAACTATTGATGAAAAAAATTTCGAATTTACCGGAATAAAAAAGTTATCCTATCATGATGTATGTTACTTTAAAAGCTATGTCATAATCAATTTATTACTATTACTGATGTTTTATTCAAATTTCGTAAATATATTTCCCTGTAATCTCAAACAAACAATAATAAAAATTAAATTCACTTGGTATTGTTTGTTTGAATCTTCTCATTGTTGATATAGGACTGCAATTGATCAGTCTGTTATTGGCATATGTACATCCTATGTGGATCGCCTTGATATAACCTTAATTCACAAGCATTCTATGCAAAGATGGATAGTGACTAGTAGCGGAATCCATGACGCGCGTTTTGTCCTTTTTGGAACTCGTTGGCTGAATGTACCTGTATCTCAGAGTTGATATTCACTCTGGGACTAGAACTCAGTACCGTGGATAACGCGATGGTATTTGAAGCAAAGGGTATTGAGTTCGAGCCTTAAAGTGAACATGAACTCTAGGATGCAGGTATATCCAGCTGATGAGTCCCGAACAGGATGAAACGCGCGTCCTAGATCCCACTGCTAACCACCACCCATTTTTGCGTATAATAATAAAGATTGTTGGATAAAAGGAGTTCATTCCATTTTATAATCTCTATACCTTCCATACCCTTACTAAGCTTATAAATTTATTACAAGTTTACAAGGAGTATTTATGAAGAAACCGTTTAGTAATATGAACAATCAAAAATATTTATCAAAACCACATAAATAAGTGAACAACATTTTAATGTAATCAATTGTACAGACACATTTTGGGAAAGTGATAATTTTAGGTGATATGAAAATCTGATGATGTGTGGATTTGAGTAGTTATACTGGCAAAGCTAACAACTTTTAAATGGTGACTAGAAGAATAAACTTAAACTTACAATGGCAAGTGAACTGAATGTTGAAAGTGTTGAATTTCTTGATTTGTAGAGATTATTTCGAATTTGAGATACTTTTTGTCACGGACTAAAGAAGACAGAAACTCATTGAAAACTACAGGGCAGTAGGCACTTAATTCTTCTAGGTTTATAAATCTTCAATAACAGTTATTCATGATAATTCATTGAATTTAACCTGCGACCTACAATTTTTGTGACAATTGCGCTTTCGGTAAGTCACGAAGTCATGGTACATCTATCCATATTTCTAGCTTCGGTCACTTTTCGATACGTGTGCTATAATAAAAAGTGGTGCCAGTAATAATAATATTTCGCGAAATAAAACACATTTTCACCTTATTTCAATTTAGATAGTTACCTACTTTGAACAAGCTTTAAAATGTGGCTGCTTTGAAGATGCCGAAATATTTGCTAATCATCTGGATTCACAACAAATATGGAGTCAATTGGGTATGAGTTGTTTACGTGTTATGAATTTTGACCTAGGTAAGTATAAGATACTAAGAACACACTGACGGTGTTTCTTATTAAGTTTAATTACGTAACTTCCTCACTCAATAATACCTAATTTTGAGAGGTAATTTCTGTAGCGGTAACCAGTGGGATTGAACCATGTTGTGGGATGTGACATATATCATTATTTGAAACGTATGGTAGTCGTCTAATGTATCTAGTTTCTGAATATAGAAACGTAGACTTTTGGATAAGAACAGAGTGATCTGAAGACTGTACCCTCAGCGATGCCCAAAGGTCCTGAGTTCTGTCTTTAAGAAGGCCTTGTGTGTACGCAGATAAGGTGCCTCATCTAGAACGAAGTAGATTCGCATTATTTCATGGTTTTCAATCGTTGTCTAGCTAAAACCGGCCTGTGATGTAAACTGTTCACTCTTCTTGTCGTTGTACACCGTAAATGACTTTCATTCAATGGTTGTTATCTATTGCCTTGAGTCTTTTTCACCCAAAGTAGTTAAGTGTCCCTCTATGTCTTTGTCTTCTAAAAGGTCTGTATATCCTATCACTGACTCCAGTCAATCATTTAAAGACTTTCGACTCGACACAAATCGTTTTATGGTGTAGGAGTAGGTTGGAAGAAAGCTAGGGGGGCCAGATCAAAACATGGCACAAATCCATGAAGTCACTGACAAGTGGACTGAGCCTTGTTGGTAGGTGTGGACTACCTGGTTGGGGACCGCGAGATGATAGCAACCGATCGTTAGAGACCTTGAATTACATGACTCAAAATCGTTCGCCATTGAGCAGGTGAATCCGCTCTTTGTGTTCTTCCAAATTCTAATCTTCTGAATTCTCTGTCTTTTTTTTCTCTTTCCAAATTTATTTCACTGAATTATACTCGTTGAATAACATCTTCAAACTCTAATCTTTCCGATTACTGCTTATACTCTCACTACCTCTAATACTACGGGATTTGGACCGACAACTGCATCTCTGTTCTAATGTGGTATGGCAACTCGAACTGATGTACATACGTACGAAGTTTTACGTTGTTACTGACTGACTGACTGTTATTATTTCACGTTGTCACACATTACACCTACCTGTGAATCTCAAATACCAGTTTATACTATGTGCTGTGTTTTAGTTCTACTATTTATATTACCATTTTCTCTTTTCTGCTTTTTTCAACACAATAAAAGTAATCCGACACATATCATAATAAAATGATAATAGCCTGCATGTATGTGTCACCTATTAGTGTCAAAAATGTATTTGATTAACTCTTAGTCCTAATTAAATCAGGTACCTACTAGTCTAGATAACAATATCGCGTGCACTTTTTTACGTTACGCAGTTCCAGGAGATTGCCATGAAACCTTCGATCTAGGCTTCATCCTAGCTGACCTGCATTAGTAAACCTTACCTGATATCTTGACGGAACTGATGGTCCCTGTGGGAGTCTGTCTCTTATCACCTAGTGTTACAATCTGAAAATTTACCACTTAGCTATTCAGACCCCTATATGGTTTTCTATCAAATAATTAGCGATAACATGATACAATGTTAACTCTCTAGAGTGGACATCAATTCTGAGGTACATGCGCATGCAGCTGACGAGTCCCAAATAAGACGAAATGCGCGTCTTGGATTCCACTGCTATCCACTATCCACCTTTGCATATAATGCTTGTGAATTAAGGTTATATCGAGGCAACAAGCGCAGTATGCATATATGCTAATAACCGGATAAAAATTACATTTATTGACAAAACTATATCAATGTTTTAAATAATGCCCTATTTTTAAAACCTAATTTCTTTCATTAAAAGACCTACCTTTTGCTACATCGTCAAAGGTTAGATAAACATACATCAGATTATTTATGTGACTTAGTTATTTATGAACGTTTGAATAATTGGAAAAAATGATTTTCATCATAACATTATCTAGGAAAGCTGTTGGTTGTCCGCTTAATTCTAGTTTACAATGTCGTAGCCTGCTTAACGATGACTATTCAAACCCACTACCTAGTAAATAACGCGCTAACTACTGAAGTGATGAATATTGTGTTAAGGTTTCCATAACGAAATATCCACGTTCATGTACATCCAACTATTAAGTCCCAAATTGAATGAGACGTGCGTCTTGAACTCCCCTGCTACTTACTATCCAATGATTTCTCATGCAAATAAAGTTCACATTTCACGTTTTAAATCGATCAATTTTGCTCACTTCCTTAAATGTCTATAATGTTATGTTGTTTTGATCTCCATTTTGTAATAATTTAGCAATCAGGTGTTTTCGATCAATTCAAGATCCTGGTCTTATTTTAGCCGTACAACGAATTCAAAAGATTGAAGATCGTTGTTTACTTGCTGGCTATATTGCAATGATTTTAAAAGAATTTGATAAAGCACAAGAATTATTTTTAATCTCATCGGAACCAATTGCAGCATTAGAAGTATGTATATTGAACTTAAGTTTCATACAAAGTTTTTCTTTTTCCTAAATTTGAATTAAGTGGGAATAAAGATCGTAGAAGAATAGTATAAATAGCTTATTCTGTTGACCTGAAATTCGATTAATTGTTATTTACAATTATGTAACCAAACCAATTCAATATAAATCCAAAAATAATTTAAAGGTAGCAAAAGTCCACTACTGAAGAGTCATGAAAAATTGAACGAAACAGTCAGTTAATACCCTCTATCTTGGAATGATTTTACGTGGCATAAAAACTAACTCTATAGTATACTTGATCAAATATTTTAGTAATTTCCTGGCAGCATATTCAACATATCAGCTACAAATTTCAATACATTAAGAACAACGATTTTAACAGAAAAATATAAAGGTTCTCTTTTCATGTCATCAATCCTCACAGATAATTATCGACTTAACTTACATTAGTAAATAACAGGAGTAAATAAGTCAAATACGAGAACGGATTTTTGAATACATATATCTTGTACACTCATTAACCTGGACAGACAATCAGAGGGACGAAGCGAAGAGAGGAGGCCGAAGCGAAATGACATGCAGTGGCGAAGGCAAATGAGCCAACTCGATTTAATCAAGCGTTAATAGTCACACAAAAATAAGCTACAGATATGTGATAAGTAGGAAAGGAATTGTACACTTATACGTTTACATAAAAATAGTCAAGGTTGACAAGCGAATAATTAACAAGGTCAAAATGTAGCTTGAGGAGAATGGATAAGTAGGTTCGTCCAAAAGTTAGAATAAGATATGTGTGCTCGACATAGGACCAGCCACTACAAACTTCAGAAAAATCATTCGTCTGAGTTACTAATGTTCATCTCAAAATCCAAATGCCATGTTTATCAAGGTTTATATATCCATGCTTTCTAGAAATTAAAAAAAGAAACATATTTACTCACTTTAAATTGTTGATTACTTAACAGTAGATTCTAAATTGTGTAATTTAAAGTGGATTATTTAACAAAAAGCAGTAGTTATGAATAGAAATTTGTTATTTTTTTAAACAATTTCCTTACTTATAATTTAGATGAGACGAGATCTTTTACATTGGGAAGATGCACTTCAATTAGCACGTAATTTAGCACCAAAAGAAATCCCGTTTATATGTCGTGAATACGCTATAGAAATGGAATATACTGGTGATTATATCAATGCTTTGATGCATTATGAACGTGCATTAAATCCATCTAGTGATAATAATGAAGATAAATCTTTATGGAATTCTAAAGAAAAGTACCAACCATCACAAAGTATTAATATTGTTTTCTATGAATTTTTTGGTTTATATGTTATTTGGTCGTTTGTCAAATCTCAAATGCTAGTTTTGTCCTATATGCGGTTTGTTAGATAGATGTACATAAACTCCAGTATTGACGTCCACCTTGGAACTCGAACCCAGTGCTCATAGTTTCAAACGCCTTATGTGTTATCCACTGAGCCATTGAATCAAAATAATGCGTAACGTGTTCAGAATGTTGAAGGTGTTAGTAATTCCACGCTGTTGATATTCGGAACTGAAATCAATGAGTCTATTGCCATATGCAAATCCTGAACAAATATCCTCGGAATAGTGTAATGTCACAGATTTAATATATTTGGTATTTGATTATCAGTAGAATTCAGGACGCTTGGATAATGCATTGGGCATTTAAAGTGAAATGTACAAGTTTCGAGTCCCTGTGTTAACAACAACACTAGGATTTAGGTTTATTTAGTTGACGAGCCTCACACGGGATGAAATATACGTGCTTAATTCCACTACTAGTTATATGTTAAATATACTAAGATGTGTCACAAACATTCATCGAAGCAAACCGCCGAGAATGCAGATATGACAACAGAGACTGATCGATTTCATCCTCGAATATCACCAATGCAAAATCACAAACATTTAACTATTTTTCCAAAACATTTTATTCCAAGTATCGTTGATACATTCTTTTTAGAAAAAAGATATGATTACAATAAAGAAGAATGGTCAAAACATATCAATTTGTGTAATGCTGGTATTGCACGAAACGCCATTCGTCTTGGTGATTTAAAAAGGTATTTTGTTTCCATAATTTTTAAAATGTATTTAGTATTATAAATGATTCTTTATTATCATTAAATAATTAAGCTTTTTATATTTGAATTGGTTATAATTTTCTAATTTGATAACTGTCTATTTTTACAAACTGTAGCAAGAATTAATGCATTCGTTTTCTTGAAACATATATGACTTAAATTCACGGATCGATCTAAGTTAGACCACCATTGAAAACTTGTAAGTACTGGATGCCCGTTTCGTCCTAGTATGGGACTCTTCAGCAGTGCACATACACGACCCGACAGGCGAGACTTGAATTCAAGATAATGAAATTTGTTTCATAAAATTTCTTTAAAAGATTTATAAAATAATGTTTATGTGTATCTTACTAATTTTGAAAATCATTCAACAATGACATCGAAAGTATGTTTCTTTTTCAATGTCTTTTTTAATTTTTATCTTACTTGAACATTTAACTACTTGAATTCTACTCTCAGAGGTATTGAATTGGCTTCCACAAGTGGAAATTCTAATTTACAAAAAGAATGTGCTGATATTTTAGAAAAGTGTAAAGTGAGTTGAATCAATGAATAACATTAAAAATTATATGAATGTAATTTTGTTTTCGACCTATTAAATCCCTTTAAGTTTATGTTTGTTTCATTGTAATGTCTGTAAAGTATTTGTGATCGATGGATAGAAACATCCTAAATTGTGTCTTATAACTACTCAATAACAATCAGTAAGTGATTGAATTATCCCATTGTTGATATTCAAGACTGGATTTTGACCAGGATTTGTTAATGTATGTGTACATAGCATCGATATCGCCATTTCATCACAATATTTGAAGAATAGATGAATTGTGGCCAAAGGTGAGTGCCAGGGTGAGCCTTTCTTTCTATTTTTGACTCAAGTCATGAAATAAACATCAACACTGGGATGTAAATACATCCACCTGACGAGTCCCAGATAGAATGAAACTAGAATCCCACATTCCAATGATAATTACAATCCATCCGTTATCAATGAAAATTATTCAAGAGTGATGTAAAATGCATAAAATGAATTTTCTGAAATTAGAAAATTGCCGATGCACGTTATGCAAGAATCATGGAAAGTGGTAACTATGATCTATAAATTATGTACACATTTTTGTAGGTTTTTATACGCTTTTCACCGAATTTCATGATCTAAAATTTGCGAACATCTGGAGTAAACTAAGAAGATCAGTAACATGTCCATAATTGCCACATAGAAATTTATCGTTAACAAATATTTACTACCTTATTGACCTAGGTCTGTATACAGATCTATTCAATATATTCAGAGAGGATTTTTGTGGATATAAGAGTGATTAAAGCTAGATCACCATGGAAAACCTGGAATTCGAATCTCGCGAGGCGGGGCCGTGGATGCACGTTACTGAGGAGTCCCGTTCTTGGAAGAAACGGCCATCCAGTGCTTCCAGGTTTTCCATGGTGGTCTAACTTCATTTGATTCATGAATTCGACTATTCAATATATTCCATAAAACGACGTTAGTTTATTGTCAAAGCTCAGGTTTCCATTGGTCCAAACTTAAGCAATGTCGTTATACAGAACACTAATGATCTAGAATCGCATACATTTATCATTTTATCTGATCACTGTCGGTTGGAACCACCATTTCTTTGAAAACAAATATGATCAGTGTGTTGATACACAGTCTCCACAGTGTAGAAATAGGTTGAAGAAAATTTAGAGCTGGTCAAACAAGATATTGCATTAATCATTGAATATTGATCTGAGTCATATTAGCACATGCAGACTTCCTGATTGTAATCAATGTGAATTACGTGACCAAGTGGCGACCAAGTAATATAATATTTTGGTGAGGCTATCATTTATGAACGACCTTTGAGCAACACCTAAATGGCCTTGGAATACCCTCCTAATTACTAGGGTTAAATGAGAGCCATAAACCAGTGTGAGGAATTAAGATTATGAGTGAGTGAATTTCGCGCCGAAATTTGAGACCTGCTATCTCAAATCTGATTGGTTCGTTCACAAATTGTAATCTTGCCGCTAAAAAGATGTATTTTATAATTTCGTAATTTATCTGGAATTACTCTCATTTAGTTTTTTCTTTTTCTTAAAATTATTATTTTTATTATATTGAAATAGCATTGGCAAGAAGCGGCTAATCTATACGAATTAGCTGGATGTTATGAATCAGCAGTGATTGTTAATCTGAAATGTAAAAATTATATAAAAGTTAGTGAATTATTAATGCATGTTACAAATACACCACGATTACATTTACAATATGCCAAAGCACGTGAAACTGATGGAGCATACAAAGATGCAGTTGAAGCTTATGAAGCAGCACATGATTTCGATTCAGTAATAAGGTGAATTTATTGTATATACAATTAAATTTGATTAAAATATAAAATGAATAAAAGTGATGATTTTAACAAGTCAATATGTTTTACTGTTCTTAAGTTGGTCGATATTAAATTACAGTTAACATAAATGAATTAAAGTCGAATTAATTTTGTTTAACTTAGATCCAATGATAATCTGTCTATCAGTGTCGATTTGTGAATATTATTGAATTTTATTTCGATCATGAATCACAGTTAGACAACCGATAAAAGTTTCGAGACACTAGACTGCTATTTTGTCCTGATGTAAAACTCGCCAACACTGCTCATCCATGACCCTGCAACTGATAATGGAACCCAAGATAAGACCTTCGGTCTCGTGTACGAACTTTATTTTTAAAGAACAAAGATTTTAAACGTTAAAAAATGTTTGAAGTAAATTGCATTTTAATATCAATTATTTATTGAATATATATAAAATCTGGTACGATTATGTACCATAAACGCTATACGATAAGCAAACTAAAGAGATAACGTCGTGAAGAGAACGAAAAAGTAAAGGGACATTAATTAAAAAAGTAATGAATAAGTATATAATACGGCGTACAGCTCGAGCAGTGGTACCATCAAGAAAGAGTACTTTCAATCAAGAAAACTTCATTTTTATAAAGAACTGTCGGATCAAAATGATACATACCTGACGTCTCAAGCCTGTGAGTTATACCATTTCAAGGAACACGATCAGAGAGTTGGGATTTACCGACAGATTCTTACATATACTGTCTTCCACATAATTGACACTTAATTTCTGTCAAACTAGCCGTCTAAATATTGACGAATATTTAAAGTGTTGAGAAGTTTCTACATGTCCGTTCAACTGAAGCACAAGTAAATAATCTCTTTCCAAACTGAGTAACGTGAATTTTGTTCTGAGTTACAGTTGTAGTTCATAGAGAACTTAGTTAAGACTACTGCCCTTGTTTAAAACAAGTAGGTTTATATTCTACTTCACGGAAAAGGAAAATTTTCTATACAGACCTGTTGAGGTTTATTTAAAGGTACTGGTCTGTAATACAGCTGACCATATGATATCGTCGGATATTTGGATATTTTTCAAGTATAATCCTTTGAGCTTATTCACTACTAGTGAAGAAATTGTAAATGCAAATTCTACTTTTCAACATCATCTTTGTAAAATATATGAACGAGTTAGATGTTTGATATTCAAACACAAGTAAATCTAAGATATTAAGATGTCTTTTTCGACATATAATTAGATAACCGAAATAATGTATGTACGTTTTTTATTTCGAAGTCTAGATGTCAGCATTGTACAATAGCAAATAGTATAAGTTCTAATCGCTATTTTCATGAATAAATTCTATCGTAAAACATATACAACACTTGCGTTTGATACTTCTAGTGAAACACAGGCAACCAACCAACTCTGTCCTAGACTTCCCTTTCCAATTGCTTCCAAGTGCTATTCATTCTTTTGATGTCTTCCTCCAATTCTCGACTAAATGTGTTCTTTGTTCTGCTTTCTTTCTTTCTACTTCAAAAATTCCAAGTAAGGGCTTACTTCAGATATGGTTTGATGGTTTTCTCAATAATATCTGCTAATCACCTCCGGTGAAACAAGTACACAATACAATGTAAATATTTCAGTGATAAAAATAATAACCTACATTTTCACGTTTGTTTTTCATTCTAGATTACAACTTGAAAAGTTGAATAATCCTAATGAAGCTATTCGTATACTAAATAAATCGCATAGTATCGAGGGTGCTAAAATGATTGCACAATATTTCATTAGAAATAATGATCAAACTAAAGCCATACAATATCTTGTAATATCCAAATGTTTCAATATTGCATTTGATTTAGCAAGAAAACATAAAAAAATGGAATTGTATGCAGAGGCTATCGGTATGATTAATTCTTTTATTGTTATTATTCCATTCAGTGAATGTTAATTAAAGTAAAGGAGTGAGTTAATCAAATGCTCTCCCTTCCAACAAAAAAGACTGATGTTACAGGTTTTCAGTGATGATCTAGCTTAGATAGCCTCGTGAATTCAACTATTAAAATTACTAGTTTTCAAAAATCCCCATTCTGATAATAATCATATTCTCACTAGTGACTAGCTTCAATATGGATTTCCTGGAGTTCTAGTGATAAGCCGTGACCAGTGGAGTCCATCCGTGTCAGGTGGAGACAGTTATCCACTTCAGACAATGGATGAAGGGTTGTGAAAGATCATGGATCGATTAGAGTTAGACATTAACATCCATTGAATGCCGACTCAGTAGTCCGGATGTTAAGCGTTCACGCGCAAAACCAAAAGTTCTGGGTCTGAGTCCCATATACTGACTCACTGATGAGAAGTTCCGCACTAGGACGAAACGATCGACCGGTGCTTTCAGATTTTCATTGGTGATCTGTCTTAGATCGACTCAAGAATTCAAATACTAAATTTGAAAAATAAATGACATTTTATGTTTCATTAGATAAAATGTTTATGTGAAATACCTTTGTTAAGTGCTCAGAATGTTTGAAATTTCCAAAAAATATTCTTTCGGTCATCAAAGAGTAAGAACGACAGTGTTAAACATATCAAATTCTCACTATTTTTTTCCATAGAGTTTGTACAAAACACGCAAATCAATTAGTGTTTGTTTCGATTTGCTTTGCCAATTGTAAATCAACAAAGAAGTGATTTTTTTATCCCTTCACTGAATAGTAGGCAAACTGGTGTCTGAAGAATGATAATATAGATAACAAACTTTGTCCAAGGCCCCTATTGGGCTACTCCTGATCCTATATCTGAGTAGATGAAAAGGTCTAGGTATGTGAAGTTAGCAACCTTACTGCGTAAAGAACCTCGCTAAAAATCATGAACCAGAAAATTGTAGATAACGATTTCCACGCATGATACCCCTCTATTGGTAGATGAACAACTATATTTCTCTATTATTTCAGTCTCCCTAACTCTTCAGACAATTTATTAGTAAACATGGGTGAGACTATAATCTACGGACGGCCTTTTAGAGACGCTATAGTGACTTTGAGAATTCCTTCCTAAAAACTAGGGCTAAACGACAGTCATAAACCAGTGTGAAGAATTATGATTAGAATTCACAGTAGATGGTCAGGGTTACGAATTAGATTTATGGCTTTCATCACGAACTGATATCAGCTAAAATGCCGAAACGCTATTTAGCCAAATGCATGGATGAATTTCACTCCAAAATCCAGGATCTGGTATTCGGAGTTCGACAGCATCTTTATAATTGAATTGTGCAAACTCAGTCAAATCAATAGTCATAAATTAAGGAGTTCGAAGTTGTATTCGGAAGGCTATCTATGTGTCAAGAAACGTTTTGTCTAAGCTGGCCAGCAGTTGCAAGGGATGTGTAGCATGATATACCCACTCGTGATCTGGTGTGTATGAGTGACGGAGCACCTTCAGTTAGTTGTGTCCAGTTAAATTAATAAGGTCAGTATCAAATGTCGAAAACTCACAGAACTATCGATTTTGCAGACTTATTTACCACTAAAATCCTTGAAAAAAAATAAGAAAAAAATTAAAAGTTTCATTTGATAGCTTCATAACTAGAAGTTATTTCCTTCACAAACTTAAATTATTAATGCTTGCACATAAATTTATATACATTTGTAAACTAAGGGAATCTTATATACTTAACTGTTTTACAATTCTATATTCTTACAACGTCATAAAATGACTGACTTAGATAGATGAAATTACATCTTAAAGATTTGTGTTTTTTTTTTGTTGTCAGAAAACTGTAATCATTATATCAATGTACAATCTGGTGTATTCGGACTAATATTATACTACTGATAATATTTAATCAGTAATTTAACAAATCACTGTTAATAGATTGATTGTTATATTTTTAAAAAATATTTTTTAAATGTATATTTATCCATTAACCCATTTGTTTAATTGTATTTTAGGTTTGAATGCATCTGTCAGTGAATATCAAAATATTGCATTTTATTTTGAAAATGAAAAGAATTGGTATTTAGCTGGTAAATATTATTTATTAGCTAAACAATATGAAAAGGTAAAATTACCCACAACTACTTTACACTAAATGAGTTGATATTTACACTACAAAATTATTCGACTATGATCTTAATCACTAATAATGATTTATATTATACTAATACCAACTTCGGTTCCCGAAATTTCCAAAATAATCAGGTGATTGTTAACCGCTACCTATCAATAACTTCAATTTCTAGTGCGAATCACTCCATCGATTCAATGTTTTCATTAAGATTTAAAAATAATAATAATGATCGCTATATTCAATATTACTTGTTAATAATAATGTGGGATTCTCAGTGTACAACGTTTCACTAGGTTCCTCCTACCTTTGTTGTACGTTATATATATATAGATGTAGATATATCCGTCAGTATAGGATTATAGATTTTCATTAAAATCATGAACGGATCAATGTTAAACGACCAAGGAAAACCTGAGAGTATGTAACAGTTGTTTCGTCCCAGTATGAGACTTCTCAGCGGTGCGAATCTACGACTTCGTACGCAGGAATTGAAACCATGACCTTCAGTATCGCATGCGAACTCTCAAACACTAAACCATTGATCCAACATCCAATAGTGTTAATGTCTAAATTCAAGTAGTCCACGATATTGTGCAACTATCTCTCATTATCTTCAGTAGGTAATTGAGTCACACCCGTCCAATGCTGTCATGTTTTCAATGGTGATCTAACATTTATCTGTTCATGAGTTTAATATATATTCACAGACCAAGTATGTAAATTTATATTAAATTAAATTAAATATTTCTACGAAAATCAGGATCTGAACAACAGCGTATAAGATTTGATCATGTTAGCTCTGACAATCTTTTCGTTTCATTTCACATGTTCGCGATACGATTTTCTACAGCTTTTAGACCTATATATGCTAATGTGTATACTTCTCGTTCTGCTGGAATATAAACAAGAAAGATATAAATGAAGTGGACAATCTGTATCTGATAAATAGAACTTGCCGGTTTGAAAGATTTCAGTTATTCATTCGTAATGACATTTCAGAGATGACAATTGACTCACGATTCACCATACCGACTTCTTTCAACACTACACAACAGAAAACAAAAAATAATAAGGGACTGTATAACATAATATGTGATATACAAGAATTTGCAGATAGTAAACATTAGTCTCGACTAATGCTAAAATAATTCAGCCTTTTTATACAATGTCATAAAAAAGTTCTTTCATGGAAAAATCAATAGTGAACAGAAGGAAAAACTTGCAGAGAGATAATCGCTACTTGATATAGCTGTTAGTTCAGGATCTTCCTTAGCATAAACTTCATGCGATTCGAATACAGTGTTCAGATACTTTTCATGTCTTAGGCTGAAATTAACAAATTGACATTTAAAAAACAATTCGAAATTGACAACCATACAATGAGCGCTAAGAACTAATTCACTTCAAGGGAATTTGCAGAGGGAGAAACTGAACTCGAAGCTAGTCATTAATTGGCACATTGTTACTATTTAAGCAAAATTGTTTTCGGAAGACCTTGCATAAATGCAAAGTAGTATTTATTACAAATGGATATTACCTGAAAAACCAGTACAAATTAAGAAACAAACGTAAGTGAATTATATATATGAAAAGCAAGCGTGAGGTTATTCGGAGATGGGATTCACAAACATAGAGCTGATACAGTAACTGATGTTAATTGCAGATGGTTTAATAAAAATCATCAATTAATCAAGGTAATGATAACTTAATTACTGTTACTTTCTGGACACACAAATATATTTTGTGCCTTTAAATTGCTTCAGAGAAACGAAGACAAGCTGAGGTATTTTGTTTGCTGATAATTTTGATGAATTAAGAAATGTCAATAATATTCACTTTATACACTGGATGCCTAGCTATTGCACTATATAGATCCGTTGCACATGTCAGTCTCAAATACTTTGCAACGTTTCCGGAAATGAAAACTTATACCCTTCACCCTGTTCTGCCATTTTATGTGCTCTATCACATACGTGTAAACGGATAAATTCAAATGGACATACGGAGAATAAAGGATCTACCAATTTGCATTTGTTTTAAGGAGCAGTTTTATTCCTCATAGGATTATCATTCTTATTGCTTCGATAAGCAATCTTCATCAAGGCATTTATTTTGCGGTTAATTATTTCAGTAATTTCATCTCCTTTGAAACGAATTGATTCACCCCACAAAATTCAGAGCTTACAGCCACTACATGCTATAAAATAAAGCTTTACCACTAGAAAATGCACAGCTAACAAAGCTGCTATACTTAGTACTTATTTTATCTGTAAGACACTGTTCACATTTTTATTTTACTGTAATTTTGTTTGAATGTTATTCTAGGCCATCAAACATTTACTTCATGTACCTTATCAAGAAAATAGTCCAGCTATCGATTTAGCACTTGAAGTAGTTGGTGAAGCTAATGATAGTCGTTTAACACATTTAGTTATTGTTTATTTAATGGGTGAAACTGATGGTATAGTAAAAGATGCCAGATACTTATTTCGTTTATATATGGTTTTAAAACAATATAAAGAAGCGGCTAGAACAGCTGTGATTATAGCGAATGAAGAACAAATTAATGGAAATTATCGAAATGCACATGATTTGTTGTTCAGTATGGTACAAGAATTAAAACAAAGAAATATCCATGTTCCATTTGAAATGTTTGAAAATTTAACTTTATTACATTCTTATATACTTGCAAAGGTAGGTTATTAGTTTTGTTTACAAAATATTGTAAATAATAGTTTATTTTCCTTTGGATTTATTAAATCAAGAAAATATGTAGTTTACATTAGATAGAAACTAAAAATAAATAAATTAATTATACTAGTGTATTGTGATAAGTCAATGAAAACTATTTAATATCGTGTTGCTCCCCCCATACACTTGCTTTTCTCCAGGTCTAATTGTACGGCTAAGTTATTTAACACAAGTATGTAGTGCAATCCTGAATGATTAAACATATTTAACATGGCTCCTTGAAGTTAAACTCTTTGCTTATAGATGATGAACATTAAAGGACATCTGTCACTTGAGGAGGACCTAATGCTACTCTAGAAATTTGAACTTGCACCCCGTTCTTCAAAAGATTTATAAATTAAGACAGATTCATGTGGAGCAAACTATGCTTGGGACAAGGATTTTTTCTTAACATCTAACACTGATGTCGGTAGTACATTTGATGACCGATAAGGTTAGGATATTAAAGTCTTTTGGGGGGGATATGTTAGTAATATTTTTCAGTATCCTCGTCAAACAATTTTGAACGAGGTAAATTACGCAGTTATTTAAGTAGATACAGATGAATCTGCTATTTACAATAAACTTGTAGTCTACATACTTGTAATAGTGCATTATTTTGGTAATTACTTGTTTTCATGATCAGATTCTATTCTAGCAGATATATTTATTTGAATTGTGTAAAAAATTTTATATGCCCACCAAAGTAGTTGCAATGGCAGAACAAACACAAGTGCCTACTTTGGATGTCCTGGAGAGCATTCATGAAGAGATTTACTCGACGGTGGTCAGTAGCTCGACGTTTAGATGTTTCATATATACAGATTATAAAGTAGACATTATTAAATCTTTTAAGGCGATCAATTAAAAAATAAACAGTGCTCTTCTGAAATTATTGCTAAAAAAGAAAACAGTGTTTTCATTTTTCCTTACCATGGTAACAAATCATCTACTTCTATTGTAAATTTCAAATCTTTCTTTTATTTGGTTCCTCTGTTTTTGGCACTCTTTTACTTCATAGTTCTTCTTTAAACTAACTGAAATCTACATATTTTATCATTTATCTATAATTAAGCTTTTATCCTCTACAATGTTCTTTGATTAATCACTTTAGACTTATATGTATCTTTATTGAATTTTCACAATATCTCCAGCTATTTATAATGTTATTCATAAGCTAGCAGTGAACATCTGGATTCAGTAGCAAACTACATAATGCGATCGGTGTTTCAAGCAAAAACTAATAGGTTTGAGTCCCGATATAAATATTAACACTGGAATGTAATTGCATCTAGTTCATCAGTCTCAAATACAACAAGACACGCATTCTGTATTCTGATATTAGCCACTATAAAACTTCACTAAAATTTTCTTCATTTGTTTAACTTTACCTAAATAATCACTTATACTACTAATGTGTCCATATTAGCAACTTTAAAAAGTATCCCTTTCTACTACTTATATATGTATGGTATTTTTTTAATGAAATGTTTATTTCTCTTTGAAGGTTCATGTTAAAAATGGTGAACATTTACTTGGTGCCAGAATGTTAATTCGTGTATCAGAGAGTATAAGTAAATTTCCTGCTCGTGAGTTACAAAAAATTTCAATAACTCATTGAAGTTTAGTGTATTAATTATAAAACATGTTTACTTATTTCATATGGAACATATTAATTCAAAAATAAAGAGAGTTCAGCGAAGAAAATTTTCTGTTCTCGGTGAAATCATTTACTTAACTTCTAGACCACTAAGACGGCATCCAATGGTGTTAATGTCTGACTTCAACTAATCCACGACATTGCGCAACCGTCTTCTATTGTCTTCAGTAACTGCCTCATAACAGATATAAATGAACTCCACCTATCAAGACTTCTCACCAGAACTCCAGGAAATCTATCTTGAAGCCAGTTACTAGTTAGCACATGATAATTATCAGTAAAGGGTTGCGGACCGAGGTCTAAGATCCTGTGTTCAAATCCTGTGTATGGAATCGTAGGCGCACATTGCTGAGAAGTCCCATACTAGGACAAAACGGTCATCCAGTACTTCCAGGTTTTCAGTGTTAGTTTAACGTAGGTTGATTCGTAAATTCGATTGTGAAAAAACTTAGTATATTATTCAATGACATTCAATTTTCCAGGATACCAGCCAGTTATAACAAACTCAATGCTTGGTATTGATATGCTTTAATTTTAATTTCTATGCCGTATTAGCGTAATATAATGAAATTATCGGGAAAAATGCCAGAGTTGTAGAAGTAGTGATAGTATCAGTGGTAGTTGTAGTTTTGACTGGAATTTCGATAGTAATCAAAATTAATATAAATAACTGATTCTCAATTTCGTCTTATCATTATTCATTTTTTAGATATTGTTCCAATTTTAACAAGTACTGTTATTGAATGTCAAAAAGCTGGTTTAAAATCAACAAGTTTTAGTTATGCTGCAATGTTATTACGTCCTGAATATCGTGATAAATTAGACGTAAAATATCGCCGTAAATTCGAAACACTTGTACGTAGAACTGATTTAAAAACTGATAATGTTGGAGTTTTGTCAGGTGATAATGGTTCAATATTAAATCAAACGAATTATTCTGTTACTGAAACATCTACACCATGTCCATCATGTGGATCACGTTTACTAGAGACCAGTTTATACTGTACTGAATGCAGAAGTACTATACCATATTGTGTGATCACAGTAAGTTCAATTGTAATTTGAGAATATATACTATGTAAAGTGAACGTTACTGTTACATAAATAAATATAATTTATCGGAGAATCTTGTTTAATCTTATTCTCAATAAAAAAGAACTACATACATCTCTTGAGAACAATCTCACAATCTTATATTCCAACGTTTTATTGCGGTATGCGCTTCTTATTTTGACAGATATAAATAGTATTTAACACCAATCGAAAGTGGAATGCCTGCCAGCATAAGATTAAACTGACGAGAACAGGGAGAAAAACGTAGAGCAATAGGAATAACAACACAATTAGAAGAATAATGAAATAAACTATAGGAACATATGCAAATGATGCATTTCATGTATGATCTTCATATGTTGCAAAGTGACAGTGTGATTTTGAATGAAATAATAAGTTGAGATTAGATGGTGGTTGGAGGTAGTCGACAGGAAACCCTGAACCCGGGTTTCGTGCTACTTGGTACTCGTCAGTAAGGTGTACCTGTAATCTTGAGGGAACTGGTGCTCCTTGGCGGATTCGACCCCGTGTCACCCAGCTTCACAGTCAGAGATGTTACCACTGAGCTATCAGGGCCGCGACTGACCTCCTATAAGACTGAGATGTAATCACAATTGATTGATCACCGGGTGGTGGCCAATATCATGTGTGTCAAGTCCTTAATTAGTGTAGATCGAATGCTATCGGCCATGTTGCAATGTGGCCATCAGTCTAGGTGACTCGACACCACCATCTAATCTCAATATATAGTGCCCGCATTGTCGAGTCACCCAGACTGGTGGCCACATTGCAACATGGTCGATAAAATTCTATCTGCACTAAATAAGGACTTGATACAAATGACATTGATCACCACCCAGTGATCAATCAATTGTGAATAACAAATTGGTTTTACTTCCATTCACTACAGTATCAGTCTACTTCCTAAACAACTAAATAACTTCGTAACAAATAGCTGTATAACATTGATTCAAATGAAAGCTGGTTGTTTTCATATTGTCTCAATGAGTATTTTATTTAATAAACAAGAAATCATTTTAAATAACATGAAACAATGATAGTTAATACATTATTCGATTGTTAAAGAATCACTGTTACAGAGAAAATCAATGTAATCGCTTTCATCAGTATAGGGTGGTAGAGATTGTTGAGTTTTGTTTAAGATCATGAATCGTTCATTTTTAAACCTCCACCAAAAATCTGGAAACATTGAATGTCCATTTCGTCCTAATTTAAGACTCCTCAACAGTGAGCATCTAAAACCCTTCACATGGGATTCAAATCCTTCGGTCTCGCGCACGAACACAACCTGCAAACTGCGAAACGGCCGTCCAGTGTTTCCATGTTTTCAGAAGTGGTTTAGCATTGATTGCTTTATGGTCTCAATCATAATCACTTTTATTTATAGTAATAAGAATTTTGCTAGATACCATGTCAATAATTCTTTCAAATTATAACTGTCAACTTAATAAGTTAATAAACATCGACCAAATTGATATTATAATCAGAGAGGGGTTTTGTGAATATTATAGTAATTTAATAGTTGAATTCATGAGTCAAGTAAGTTAGACCACCGTGGAAAACCTGGAAGCATTGGATGACCGTTTTTTCCTAATATAGAACTCCTCAACAGTGCGCTTCCACGATTCCACCCCGGAAGACTCGAGCCCAGGACCTATCAGTCTCGTGCGCGAGCGCTTAACACCAAGACCACTGACCCAACATCCGACTGTGTTAATGTCTAAATTCAACCAATCCACGACGTTTAGTCACCGTCCACCATCGTCATCAGTGAGTTACTATCTTAGATTTTAGTTATATATCTACCTGAAAAAAGTTTTTTCAAGTGAAATTAATCAATTTAAACTGATTCAACAATAAATTTTATTTTTTATTTCATTAATATAATTAAAATATTACCTTTTTTAAAAGGGTTATCATGTTGTAAAAAATGATTTTGCCACATGTCCCGGATGCCAATTTCCTGCATTGTACAGTGAACTTATGAAGTAAGTTCAATTACATTATAACAGGACGAATATTTCAAAAGTTGGAACTGTTTTTTGTTTGAATTATTATTAACTATAATTTTGTTGTATAATTACTGAATAACTGGATTACTTTGTATACACATTACATTTATCTTAATCTTTCGATTAGCCTATCAACTACGGCCATATGATTTACCATTCCTAGTCAATTACTTACAGTCTACCTAATTCACAATACTTTTGAGATTGTTCATGCACAACTGTTGTTTTTCATTTAATGGTGTATTGTAGTCTGATATATTTGTATATAAACCACGTTTGTTTGAAATATAAATATCCTAGAGGTTGTTTGCTACTTCTTGGATCAAGGCAAGACAAATAGAGGAGCATGTTTATTGTGGATCAATAAAAGCTTAGCTGTTAGCTGAAAATCATTATTCCTAGTCAGGCGTGTAATTAGTCAACTTGGGGACATTAAGTTGTCGAGGTAATAGTAGACGTGAAATAGGCTAAATCAGAATCAGAATCCTGATTAATAAATCTGAAAGTGGTATTTTTCAGCTGTTCGTAATTATGATACGTTAAATTATCGTTTTATGTAAATTTACTTTGCATAGGATTCGTTTTATTTGTTCGTTTAGAGATTCATTCAAGTCTTCAGTGAAATATTGTATGTATTAAACCATTTCAGTTGTAAGATCTAAAAGTAGTTTAGTCATTCATCTGTGGGTCTTTTGGCGCACACTTCTATGAACTCACAGACAATAACAAAACGCTAGTTTGGTGCCTTTTGAGTTTTGCTTCAGTTTCATAGCTGATCTCAGTTTCTATGATTTAAAAGCCATGATAAAATTACCTTTTGGACAAATGATTTATTGTCACTGCTGAGAAGTCCCACAACAGAACGGAACGGCCATCCAGTGCTTCCAGATATTCCATGGTGATCTAGCTTCAATTGACTCATGATCTCAACTATTGACATTATTAAACTGTTTTATACTAATTAAATTGTCACTATTGAAAACATTATAAGCTTCATTTATACTATACAAATACTTTTTCTTGGTTGCTTGTAGATATGTTGAAAACTATCCAACACCAATTTGTCCAATGTGTAATATTCATTTAACACGTGATAGTATTCGACGTCTAATTGACTCAAATGATATCTTAAATGAATGGATTAATTCATTGAATGTTGATATATGTGAGGATGAATCAAATGAGAAGAAGAATATAGAGTTAAGTAAATAAACAATGGTAATGTGATAAAGTAATGAGAATATTTATTTCAATGATTTAAAATAATAGTTTTTTTTCATTATAATAACAAAAATAAAATCTAAAAAATGATTATCATTTACTGTTCTAAAATGGAAAAATTCTTTCTTTATGACAGAAATTTCGGGTTTGTGAGCTCCTACCAGTACGGTTAAGCAACTTCCTTACTTACTTACTTACTTTCTTACTTAACTTACTTACTTACTTAATTACTTACTTACTTACTTACTTACTTACTTACTTACTTACTTACTTACTTACTTACTTACTTACTTACTTACTTACTTACTTACTTACTTACTTACTTACTTACTTACTTACTTACTTACTTACTTACTTACTTACTTACTTACTTACTTACTTACTTACTTACTTACTTACTTACTTACTTACTTACTTACTTACTTACTTACTTACTTACTTACTTACTTACTTACTTACTTACTTACTTACTTACTTACTTACTTACTTACTTACTTACTTACTTACTTACTTACTTACTTACTTACTTACTTACTTACTTACTTACTTACTTACTTACTTACTTACTTACTTACTTACTTACTTACTTACTGACTTACTTACTTACTTACTTACTTACTTACTTACTTACTTACTTACTTACTTACTTACTTACTTACTTACTTACTTACTTACTTACTTACTTACTTACTTACTTACTTACTTACTTACTTACTTACTTACTTACTTACTTACTTACTTACTTACTTACTTACTTACTTACTTACTTACTTACTTACTTACTTACTTACTTACTTACTTACTTACTTACTTACTACTTACTTACTTACTTACTTACTTACTTACTTACTTACTTACTTACTTACTTACTTACTTACTTACTTACTTACTTACTTACTTACTTACTTACTTACTTACTTACTTACTTACTTACTTACTTACTTACTTACTTACTTACTTACTTACTTACTTACTTACTTACTTACTTACTTACTTACTTACTTACTTACTTACTTACTTACTTACTTACTACTTACTTACTTACTTACTTACTTACTTACTTACTTACTTACTTACTTACTTACTTACTTACTTACTTACTTACTTACTTACTTACTTACTTACTTACTTACTTACTTACTTACTTACTTACTTACTTACTTACTTACTTGTACCTGTTACTCCCAATGAAGCATGGGTCGCCAATCAGCATTCTCCAACTCACTCTGTCCTGATCCTTCCTTTCTAGTTTTATCCAATTGTTGTTCATTCTTCTCAGGTCTATCTCAATTTCTCAGCGTAATGTGTTCTTTGGTCTTCCTCTTCTCATTTGGCCTTGAGAATTCCAAGTGAGGGCTTGTCTTGTGACGCAGTTGGGTGCTTTTCTCAATGTGTGTCCTATCCACTTCCAACGCTTTTTCCTGATTTGCTCCTCCGCTGGAATCTGGTTTGTTCTCTCCCACAGTTGGTTGTTGCTAATAGTGTCCGGCCAACGGATCCGAAGTATTTTGCGTAGATAACTGTTAATAAGCACCTGTATTTTCTGGATGATGGCTTTCGTAGTTCTCCAGGTTTCTGCCCCATACAGTAGAACTGTCTTGATATTTGTATTGAAAATCCTGACTTTGGTGTTGGTTGACAGTTGCTTTGAGTTCCAGATGTTCCTCAGTTGTAAATATGCTGCTCTTGCTTTGCCGATCTGCACCTTCACATTTGCATCAGATCCACCATGTTCATCAATGATGCTGCCCAAATATGTAAAGGTTTTTACATCTTCCAAATCTTCTACGTCAATTGTGATTGGATTGGTGCATGTTGTGTTGTATCGGAAAATCTTGCTTTTCTTTTTGTGTATATTGAGACCTACTGCTGCTGAGGCTGATGCTACACCGGTCGTCTTCACTTGCATTTGTTGTTGCGTTTGCGATAGGAGGGCCAGATCATCTGCAAAGTCTAGATCGTCCAGCTGAATCCTAGTTGTCCACTGTATCACATGCTTCCCCCCAGATGTCGACGTCTTCATGATCCAATCGATCACCAGGAGAAATACAAAGGGTGAGAGTAAGCAACCTTGCCTGACACCGGTCTTCACTTCGAACGAGTTTGTCAACTATCCTCCATGCACGATTTAGCAGTTCAATCCATCATAGGAATTCTGTATGATATTGAATATCTTGTCGGGCACTGCGTAGTGTCGAAGAAGCCTCCATAGTGTTGTTCTTTCCACTGTGTCAAATTCTTTCTCTTAGTGAATGACATTGATGCAGAGTGGTAAATTCCACTTAACTGATTGTTCCACAATGATCCGTAGTGTTACGATTTCGTCGGCACATGATCGATTCTTACAGAATCCAGCTTGTTGGTCTCAAAGTTGGGCGTCTACGGAGTCCTTTATTCTGTGTAAAAACACTCTGTTGTAGACGTTTCCTTGTATTGAGAGAAGAGTGATGCCTCCGCAGTTCCCACACTCTCTGAAATCGCTGTTCTTACACATTTTCGAAATTAACCTATGGTAAATCCCCAGTGAAGTATATCTTAAAATAGCTAATTCGGTAGTAAACTATAGTGAACGAGAACTCAAATATGGACAATCAGATGTATTTGGATACAAAATTACAGAGCATCTTAGTAAAATCTAAGAACCACACAGTAAATACTTCATTTGCAAAGTATCAATCAATCGTATCGAACTTCTTTCGTTCCACGCCAAACATTCTCTGTTCCCGTTCTCATTTCTTTGATTTTCTTAACCTTCTGACGCTAGGCATTTCACTTTCGATTGATAATACACACTAATTAGATCTGTCGACATCAGTAGAACACATCACAAACCATATTTCAAATCACCATGTTCATTTTCAATAAACTAGATATAGAGATTTGGAATTATATCTGATATTTGTCTTGTTATGATGATATCGTGGATATACTTCTTTTTTATTCAATGGACGTCTATTTATAAAAGAATAACAATGAGTGATTATTACTAATCCAATCCGTGTAAAGAAATAACATAACATTAGGATGGTTTAAAATTCCTTCAGAGTTTAGACTTAAAAAAAGCTTGATTAATTGTTTATATATGGATGGGTATAAATATACGTGGTGATTTGTATTAGGCGTCTGAAATAAACAGAAATTCTTCAAATGCGTAGAATAGTATTCAGAATTTGTGAGTACAAGCAAAACATCGAAGTAGATATTATCTGTTTTCACGATTATATTGCTATTGGTAGGAATCCGAATTATCCTATTTTTAATATCTAGGACTGGATATTGGTCAATCACTGTTTTTATTTGTGAATCGTGGGCGGGTTGCTTCCATATGGCCACGTTGTTGTAAGTTATTTAAAATAGATGATTTGCAGCTAACCTTGGAATCCAGATCATGCGTATCTTTCTATTTAGGACTCGTCAGTTGAATATATCAGAATCCTGGCTGTGAAACCGTAACCTATGGCTTCAAACATTCAACTCATAGTCTAATGAGTCACCGATTCCACGAGTCCATCATATTGTTCAACGAGTATGATTTTTATACCATTATACGTCAGCTTATACCAATTATATCAATGAATAACCGAAATTCAGTCCTAGAAATCAACAACGGAATAATCCAAGTCTTTACTAATAATGATAAAATTATCCTAAGCACTGGGCAAGTTAGAGACTATATCGAATAAATAGTTTTCTAGATAATATGTTAACTGTTTGTCGATAAAGATACTTAGTTTGTACTCTAAAGCGAACATTAAAACTGGGATCCTAGTGAATCCAACCGAAGAGTCCCAAATAGACTGAAATACTTGTCCTGAATTTCATTGTTAGTCACAACTTCTTTATTTCATTTAAATATTTCTGTACTGTTTAGAAATACAAATAAACGATAAACACACTCATTGAGATATCACTAATTCCGTGCAGATAGATTGTTAAATAGATAACCTCAATGACTCTTGAATAAACTTAAAAATAAATTGATTAATATAAGACCACTGAGCCGGCATCCAACGGTGTTAATGTCTAACTTCAACCAATCCACGAAGTTGCGCTACTATATACCATTGTCTTCAGTGAGCTGAAGTGGGAAGCCGTTACCAGTGGAGTACAACCAGGTCTGTTGTGAGATATCAGCTCACTAAAGACAATGGTATATGGAAGCGCAACTTCGTGGATTGGTTGAAGTTAGACATTAACACCGTTGGATGCCGGCTCAGTGGTCTAATGGTTAAGTGCTCGCGCGCGAAGCCAGTAGGTTCTGGGTTCGAGCCTTGCGTGGTGCGGGATCGTGGATGCGCACTGCTGAGGAGTCCCATACTAGGACGAAACGGCCGTCCAGTGCTTCCAGGTTTTCAATGGTGGTCTAGCTTCAACTGACTTATGATTTCGATCTGTGAAAATTTCTAAAAATCTCCACAAACCCCTTCTGATGATAAATATAAGCCCAATTTATAACATGCGACGAATTAAAACAGATTATTGACGCGCTATCACTAAACGAGTATATAAAACATCTATGACAACGAAATATCTAACCAAATAAATTTCTTCAATAAAGAATGCCCAATTGATACCAAACATACTATGAACTTAACAAAACTTCATTTCGTTATATACCTAGTGAAAAACATAAATAGATTTACAAAAACCATTAAGTATCCCAACAATATTGTCATCATGATCTGACCTTGGTTTCGATGTATATAATAGTCATTAATCAACCATATATCCACAATTCATTTATGCATAAGAAGAATATCTTCTTCTCTAACATTATATTTGTTTCATGAAAGTTAATAAGACATTAGATAAACAAACAGTATATGTTTACAGTCCAATGAATCAATCACTTATTGAATAACAGTCTTAAATAAAGAATACAAATGTAGAATCCCTTACAGTAACAACAGGGAAATATATCTATATACACATAAACGATAAGTCAATGAAATAAAACAAAATACAAACTCAAATAATTCCAAATATTATTGATAAAACAAGACAAAACAGTTCAGTTTATAAAGAAAAAACATTAAATAAACGTTATGTTATTAAAATACTCTATATATCGATTCACCAAAATGCACTGCTCACATTCCATCACATGGTCATTAAATACGAATTTATAATCAGTTTTTACGAACAACTGAATTACAATAAATAAACGAATAAGTAAATATCAATGTACGACATATAGAAATAAAGGATACATTTATTCTCATAACTCGATGATTTTCACTATAAACTAATTATAATGCGAACAGATTTCATATGTTTGTTATTCGCAATTATTCTTTACTCACTGCTATGTCTAAATGTTAACAGTCAACAACAACAAAGACTTAATATAACAGTTCAATCAAATAGCTCACAGCAAACAAGACACGATCATGACCAAAGGAGCAGGGAAACGAGAGATAATACAAATAGACATTCTCAGGAAAACAGCAAAGATTCACATTCAAGTTCAAGTGGCGATGTCGGATTCCAATCTTCACAACGAAAATTCCAACTGAAATACGCAAATCAAAGAAGAAGTGATATTTATACTAGCGGTTACCAGACATTCATCGGAAAACGTAGACGAGGCAGTAAATCACATGTGAAAACCATATTCAGAAAACGTTCTGGCTACGATCACAATGGTCAAAAGAAACGAACTACCACATTCGAAAGTTATGGTGAGGCAGACAGTTTTGATAGAAAGAAAATACGTGATGTGTTCGATGTGAATGGATATATTTCGGAGGGTCGGAAGCGTAGTAAACTCGGTGGGTACATCCAAGAAGATCAACATGCGTTTATGTCAGGTGGACATAAGTCGCAAGATTCTCGAAAAGATAGGAAATCTAGTGAGGGTGGAAGTCGCTCTGTAAGTGAAACTTTTAATCAAAGATCTGATACTCGCACTTTTGACGGCATTAAAAGGAATGCAAACAGTACCCTAACACGACCTCAAAGATGAATCAAATAAATATCTTAAATTTACACGTTCACACGTTAATGAATATTCCTTGTTCGAAATTTATACTCAGTTTCCCATTACTCTTCCTTCGCGAATCACATGAAATCTAACTATATCAACCATGAATCAGTGACATAAACTGACAATGAATTCCATCCATCATCTGTTCACATCAACAATCAATATGATTTTGTTCTTACCAATCATTCATTCTTTTCTCTCAAATCATTTTTCACAATCAATGGGTGTTAGCTACATTAGGTTCACTCTCGTCATCATATTGAGTCCTAGTTTACGAAATTCACTACTTTCATCTCCCTCATCACTGGAAGATGAAATCTGTTGGAAACCATTTGTATTCTTCTAAATCACATTTGCAAACTCTTATAATTCATTTCAACAGACCATGCATTGTAAGAACAGGTGGGTAAATGTATTTGAAATCAAAAGACACCACAAACATTTCCTTGTATTCACGCCAATCAATCCAGACAAATTGCACCGTACACTTTATCTATTCACATGTGAATTACCAATCATGTTACTGGATGATCATCGTAGTTGAAACAAGAAAATGATAGAATAATCGCGTTTTCGATGCACTTGTCTACGTATAAATTCTAATGATTTCATCCTCAATTGTCTCAGATGATACATACGGATGATTACACGTAGACAATTCATTGAAATCTGTTTAAAATACATTATATAAGGTAGTCATTTCAAACTGAATTTTATTCGTATAGGACGTAGTATTATAATGATTGTCTAATCCGTACACGACTATTTGAATTTCGGTTCCAACATATCAAATGCATTCGGTTTCAAACTGAACCAGAACATGTCTTCCGTACTTAGTAATTCTCTTTCATCCTTTTACATTGACTTTCACAAATAATTCAAGTATCACAACACTGTTGATTACAATGAGTTTAATTCATCTATTCACTTCACATCCATCACATGGAATGCCTTGATAATCGATTCGCAATGAAATATCATTAACAAGTGAAATCTTCCGACATTCGGTTACCAATTCATTATTCAAGATAACATGTGATTACTCTAAAGATATGATATGGATAGGATTAACTCCGAGGTCAAATGCATCTAGTTAGTTTCGATAGAAGATCTTGTTGATTACATCAGTATTTAACATAAACCAAATGACAACCATTTCACAATAAGTTGATCACTGAGTAGTGAAGAATATCTCGCATTTCATGTCCTTCATAATGCTGATCGATAGAAATGAAAATGTCAAGTCACTTAGACTACTCTTAACCACGTTCCAGTTTGATCGATAGAACTCGATCATCTCGTGAAAGATAAGGGATAAACGGTATTGGTCACTACAGAATGATCAAGCATTTGTAAATACACCTCAGTTCTACAATATGTCATTGTGAGCACAAAGGAAAAATGATTGAGAATGAGTTCTATCTTTGACAAAATCAAGTATGTGAAATTCCGTTAGTGTTATTCAGTATTCACTGCTAGATTTCGATCTGTCAAAAAAACTGACTTCCACATGATAAACACCAAAGTTATGAAAATATGGGAGATAATGCACTAGAGTACGATCTAAAACGTTGAGTAATCTTGATGAACCTATCCTTTTCATAGATAAATCACATCACTGAAAATTTCGAGATCGACTGTGATGTTAGTGAGAAATTTAAAACGGACACCATAAGTGAACTTTAATGTATGTATTTTATTATTGTTAGTTGTATCTAACGAAATACTTATAAACAGTTCCATCAATAAGCCATCAATCGACATAACAGTAAAACCAATAAAAATCATTCGGTATTAAGTTGAGCGAAGTGTCCAGATTTTATGCCTCCTAAGTGCAAACTTTGATATATAACAGACTAAGCAACACTGCCGAAATTTGATGCACAATGGGGATCGTGAATAAATTTATTCTATGTTGAGTCTCTTTACGTTCTCTGTTTTTATTCTCGTCCCTTCAACTCTTTTGTGCATTGTTTTATACAACTTATTAATATTCAGTAAATAGTTGTAATCCTAGCAATTTCTACGCGTATGTTGTAATGCGAGTTCGTCGTGTAATATTCTACATATAAGATTTATTGTATTTATCATTAAATCAATTTATTCCAATGCCTGTAGAAGTTATTCTCAGTTTTTATATCGTCGTTTATTCGTTATTTAAACGCAGCAATCCCCATATTGTTTGCTCTTGGTCCCGTTTTCACTTGTTGACAAACTGATATCAAGTTTAGACACAGCTATCAACTGTCATTAGCAATATCGTATGTTGTAACTATTCTTTATGTTACTATTGTAGAAAGTACGGACGTGGTAAACACCACAAGTACCTTACAAGTTGAGGTTTGTTACTAATTTATGTTTATTATTCAATAAAAAACCGCTTTTTAAACAATTTGCGCATACCTTGATTGTTTAATTTAGGCGATTCAATAGATATAACAGTCTATGTGTTGATAATTTGTTATTCCTAAAACTACATTTTATCCATCTTACAATTTAGTATGATTCGTCTCTTTCATCTCACCATTTTGTTAATGTGATTGTTACAAGCACGTTCTAACCAACTTGTTGCAGCTCATGTCACATAATACCAATTAGAATACAATTTAACTTATACGTTTTCAACGATTCAAACGAGTGACAAGTTATCATACTCAACTCAAAGGAAATGAAATCATCAGAAGATTTTATTACAGGTTAAATTCCGTGTTGAAAGTGGTTTATCCATCAGCAAAATTGACGACGTTATGTGAAACGAACTGCTCGCTCAAACAAACAAAAATTAACTGGTCCTCCTAATGCATTTACCAGTTTACATGTATGTGCCCAAACACATACATTGGAAGAACTGAGAGAAGAATACATGTTCGCATTTCCAATCATGTTCCAAAGAAATTGAGTCTGTGAGGGACAAGGGCTCTTAATAGTGTAATGGTTCGGTATTTACTTGACACCGGGCACACCACTGACATTTCTCAAGTCTTCAAAGTTATTAGCAGACAAAGAAACACAGCTTCTCTACGGTTTGCTGAGGCAATTGATATAAAAAAAGTTAAAACGTGATTTTTGTATCCAATAAGAGACAGCAATCAACCTATTACTACACAGCTGAATCATTTTTATCATTACTTTGTTAGTGTTCATTTTGCTATGTGGTCTTCCTTTACCGAATCCTCATTTTATTTACATTAAAACCACCACTTCACTCATACATTTCCATTCACTTAACTCTCTTAACTTATGTAAACTCTTCAAATCCTGTTCAATTATTACGCAACCCACCTTATCAGTTTAAATGTCTTCAGTGGGTTCATAAGACTGTGGATAATTTATTTATAAAATAATCCTCAATCATGAGTCATGCAGCTAGGATCGTGTATTCGCTGCTATGCTCAAAAACCGCATAAGTTATCATACACTTTTCTACCTAGAAATCCAAAATGTTACAAACTTCACTTTTTTTTATATATTTACCCATACTCAATAATTCTGACAGTGGATTCATATTCTTTCTCAATAAACGTAACGTGTAAATATCTTGTTGGACCCATTGATAACATTCCACTAGAATCTTAAACGTCTGGAATAAGCCACATCAGAAACTATTGTGCGAGGATAGTACAACTGACAATGCTTTCTGTTAATCTTTAAGAAGTGACCGAAAGCAAATCAGCAGACTGAGACACCAAAGATAGGTCGGGTACAAGCAGTTAACAGTAAACCGAAGAAATACGTTTCGTGTCAGCTAACACTCAATAATAAGGTGTATCTCCGGTCCTGATGGAGTTGATGCTCCATAGTGGATTCAGACCCAGGCAACCCAGTTTCACAGTCTGAAGCGTTACAACCGTGCTGTTCTCACCATAAACGTGAGATCAATTAATTTAAACGAACTATTATTGAAAATACTTGGGTGTGTTAATTTCTTGAACTATCATCTTTTCGGTCAATATTAAATTGTACCATAAAAAGAAGCAACCAAGAATGACGCTTCTGATGGTTAATGACCAGAAAATACTTTACAATTTTCTCACATACTTGATGTTCGTAATGTGATGTCTAAACCCTAAAACTAACAAAATTCACCTTAATCCAAAGTTGTCATTCTTTTATTTACTCTAATAACTAAATTCAACATCAACTTCAAACACCTTACTTAATAAATATTGATAGGCACACAAACTAGTTTGAGATCTCTCCTCAAGATCAAGTGATGGGAATGCATTTCAATCTGATGTTTCTTTAATGAACTCAATGAAATCCCTGTACAATATACCAAACATAAATAACTAACTAACTCAATATCGAACCATTTGTATATAGTTCATTTCACTAAACAACGAAATCAAACATCGAATTTCAGCTACTCTACGTCTATTTAAATAAAAAATATCAGCGACAAAGATAATTTATGGATGAGTCAATAGGATTTAAGGTATTAAGTCTTGAATTTTTACGCAAAATTCAATCGTCTATATGGTTGAGCAGCATTTTGTCATCATGGGTGATGTCACTTCGTGGAGAAAACCCCAAATCTAATTAATAACCTCATTTTCCAACTCTGAATCTTAATCCTATTTCCTCATACTAATCCATAACATTGTTTTGACCCTAATAAGTGACTGAATTTTTTTAAGATCATTGCGACATCACTGAAAGTTCGTCGATAAATTATATTCTCATCGAATAATTTTTGATATATCTATTACACTACTTCTCTCGGAATTTATTTTACATTTGTTCCAATTGCTTTGAACAAATGGATTTATACAAAAAGATTTATTTTAATAAGTGGCCATTTAACAATCTCCATGTCACTTGCCTTGTTAAAGTTTTGAAAGTTGTTCTCTTATTTCACATTTTCATTCAATAAAGTCTACTTAGTTTAACCATCAAGTTCTATAAATGTAACATACTTTACGGTTAAATTGACGAAACCAGCATATTGATCAACTGAATATTAACATTTCATTAAGCTGATTTGTTTATATACTTAATGGATCTCATTTTTGAACATCATGTCTGAGTTACCGCTTCAATTATTCAGCAAAATAAATATACACAGTGCGAAGAAACAGAGAAGAAAAACGAATGAATAACTATCATATCATATTCAATGTGACAGACCTATTTTGTCATGCAGATCAATCATAAACCCTATTTAAACATAAGTGAACGCAATAATAAGTATATATTTTGTTACACCCCAATAGGTAGAAAATTTGATTTCTTATATTTCAGGACTTAATATAAGTCACTTTTTCAGAGTAAATACATAACCGAAATAAAATGAACATAAGTTTAAATAGTGCAAAAGAAACAAAGTGGAATATTTTGCGTACAATCAAAATCATTTTAGATCTGAATATATAAATGTCAAGTTATGTTTGATCAAGTTGAATTAGTATGATATGTCATTGCGTTAATTTGTGTGTCAGAAGGTGGATATGAGAAATGTAAACATTTTTGGTAACGCCATATATGCTCTATCTTAATATCTAAGCAGCATACTGAAGCCATTTCAACATAGCTTCATTAATGTTGTACAGGATTCATAAGAATTAGAATCCAATAACTGGTTATTATTCATCAACGATAACGAAACAATGGTAAACAATGATGTTGTAGCTTTATGCACTAGTATTCCAATTGATAAATGCATAGACTTCGTCAATGGGTTACTAGAGAATGAAAATACTCTATCTAGCAGATGTCCATTAAGCATTAGTTCAGTCGTGAAATCGCTCAAACTGTTCTTGAATTCAACAATGTTCATTTTCACAGGGACTTTCAATAAACAAACAAAAGGAGTAGCCTTGGGATCTCCAGTATCTCCATATGTTGCCAATTTATTTATGTCGCATATTGAGTCTCTTATTTTTGCCAGTAACAACAGACTATTCATCTGGCCCAGATATGTACATAACACATTTGTCATTATTTAATAGACTATTTTTGGAAATTTCTCCAAACACAAACAAGTTCTCGGAAAACATGAAATTCACTTTCACAAAGGAAGATCAACATAGTGAACTACCGTTCTTAAAGTGTCTAGTTAAACGAAATTCTAGTGGAAGTTTATATCTAAATTATTCCCCTAGTGCACATTCTGTACTTAATACTGATACATCACCTATAGGTACTGGTGCAGTTTTGAGCAGAAACGTAGACCAGTAATTAGTGTTCCATGCAAACCTACAGTTGCTGAACAAAGTTATTCACGAACTCAGTGAGAAGCATGAGCTGAATCTTGGACTGCTAAATGACTTCATAAATATTTATTTGAAAAAAACTCACTATTGTTACTAATCTTGATGCTTTAAAGTTCATTTATCATTCTGAAAAATCCTTAGCACGTATATCAGCTGCTTTGGTTCAACGATGGAGTATCGCTCTGAGTGCCTATAACCATACGATTAAGTCAAGAAGTCTCAAACAAATTCAACATGTCGACCACATTTATTGACATTTATTGCAAGATAAACCTGTTAATGTTGTAGATGGTTTATTAGTGCAAACTTTACCAACGAGACATTCAGATCTCATACGAGAAACTCGTCGACACTTTGGATGCGTACTTAGCGATATTCGAAAGGTTTGAAGTGCTAATCTGAAACGTAGAGTTCTCATCTATTTTTCGAAGCGGGATAAGTTATCCACCAATCCGGATGGTGTTTTCTGTTTAAATGATCGTGTTGTTATTCCTCCTTTATTATGTAAATCTGTTCTTGAAGGTTTTCATAATGGATATTTTAGCGTTGAGAAAATGAAATCCTTGTCAAGGTTAAATGCAGATATACGTCGTAGAGCAGACAATTATGGAGTATATTAAATCTAAAAATCATCCTTCGAATTGGACTCCATGGCCAATATCTACTGCTACCCGGCAGAGAATTTATTTAGACTATTGCAGTTCATTTCCCAACAAATAACTTGAACGTTTTCTCCATTAATTCTCTTTCCAAGGATGCTGAGGCTCTTTTCAAAACTTTGCAATGCAAGCATTAGTGGAAGATTTTAGTCGGGAGATGGTCCCTATGGTATTAGTGACCAATTATGGCTCTCATTTCCTTGCAGATACAGTCATTACCTAGTTGGACGGTATAGGACGCAGACATCTGTTCACTGCTACCAGGCGTTGTATCTAAAGCCTGGATTCTTAATATAACGTGTGTGACCTGAGCACTCGGACGCTAGAACCCTCTCAATTCGTAAATAAGAAGACAGAAAACTGAAGAAAGTGCTCGTTGGACAAGAATCAAAATGTACAGAAAATCATGAGTATTTTCTAAATATTAATGTCTGTTCAATGAATATTATAAATCAACCAATCCGCAAAGAGGCATGTTATGTTACTGACCAATAGTAGCATGCCACGTTGTTATTCTAGAAAGCTTCATTAAGTTCTGATTGGGTGGAACTCTTCGACTCTTCTAGGGCTTCTGAAGACTCCGTCATAGTTCACTTAAGCCGTCCCAACACCAGGCTTCCTTGTTCTAGTGATCAGGAAAAAACGTTCGTCAGGACATTAAAAACTGCTGCTTATTCCACTGCTGCTTCAACATCTGATGAATCAAACAAGAGGAGTGTGCACATTTCTACTACAATATAGAAATGCTTAACATTCCGTAGTGAAGAAGACACAATCAAAGCCATTAAAAGGTAGGATTTTCCGTTTGAATATGAGGTTTTTTGAATCTGCAGAAGTTACATATTTTGGTGGAAAGGATCTTCAATCATCCGAAAAGATTGTGGTGAAGAATATTGGAAAATTTATGGTTCGAATTCTAGATACCAATGATTTAAGTACACACAACTAACATGTCGATCAAATACAATCCCCTGAACCAGGTGAGTCTGTTCCAATTTCGGTTGTTAATTCTAATACTAATGGGCATACTCTAGATCATACAGAATTTACATCTAATACACAGTCGGATAGACATAAAATGAACCTAAGGAGAAGTACGATTGATTACAGAAATTTAAATTCCACTTCAAACTGTTGCGGTAGCGGTAATTGTACTAATTGACGATTCCTTTGTACTTGATTGCACACTTATCACGAGTCCAAAATATTATACGTTCACTTGTGTTCATCTGGTTCCAACTGCTTTAAATCGCATTATTTTGGAATTCCTAGTAAGCACATTAATTCGAATACTTCTAGTAATCTTACAAAGATAACCTTGGTAGTGTAGTTATTAGTTCGTTCATAAAACAGCTTTCATATGTATTTTATTGTTCACGTTATTTAGTGTAGACGCTGACCATCTGCAGCAGCTTCTCTGTTTTTCATTACATCTTTTCGACAGAATTTCATAGATCAGATACCATGTGACAATTGAGTCAACTATGCCCTCCAGTTCTCTTCTTAGCTTATTGTGACATTTAATAGACATGCTTGTAATTCTGCACATATACATTTTCTGTATATGTGTATCTGTACACTAATTATATTATCCATTCCCTTTCTCCATATTGGTAACATTTTGAGTTAACGAGAGAAAATTTAGTGTTTATTTGTCGCTTCTTAATATGAATGTCTACTAATATCGGAATTTGCGAAATGAAGTTATTTCGTAACATTTCATACTTCGACTTTTGGATTCGACGTTGTACAAACATGATAAGTCAATGGTCAACTATGAAATGAAATATCAAATGAGTAAACATGAAACAGAACCCAGACACAGTTACTAAAATCATTTATTGTACATAAAAATTAAGAAAACTGTATATTTCAATTCTCCGAAAATTTCAAATACATCGTGAAGTGTAATAAAAATACGCTAAATAGCGTATTTTTATCAAGCAGCTAGAACAGCTGTGATTATAGCGAATGAAGAACAAATCAATGGAAATTATCGAAATGCACATGATTTGTTGTTCAGTATGGTACAAGAATTAAAACAAAGAAATATCCATGTTCCATTTGAAATGTTTGAAAATTTAACTTTATTACATTCTTATATACTTGCAAAGGTAGGTTATTAGTTTTGTTTACAAAATATTGTAAATAATAGTTTATTTTCCTTTGGATTTATTAAATCAAGAAAATATGTAGTTTACATTAGATAGAAACTAAAAATAAATAAATAATTTATACTACTGTATTGTGATAAGTCAATGAAAACTATTTAATATTATGTTGCTCCCCCCCACACACACTTGCTTTTCTCCAGGTCTAATTGTACAGCTGAGTTATTTAACCCAAGTATATAGTGCAAACCTGAATGAATAAATATATTTAACATGGCTCCTTGAAGCTAAACTCTTTGCTTATTGATGATGAACATTAAAGGATATCTGTCACTTGAGGAGGACCTAATGATACTCTAGAAACTTGGACTTGCACCCCGTACCTCAATAGATTTAGAAATTAAGACAGATTCATGTGGAGCAAACTATGCTTGGGACAAGGATTTTTTCTTAACATCTAACACTGATGTCGGTAGTACATTTGATGACCGATAAGGTTAGGATATTAAAGTCTTTTGGGAGGGATATGTTAGTAATATTTTTCAGTATCCTCGTCAAACAATTTTGAACGAGGTAAATTACGCAGTTATTTAAGTAGTTACAGATAAATCTGCTATTTACAATAAACGTGTAGTCTACATACTTGTAATAGTGCATTATTTTGGTAATTACTTGTTTTCATGATCAGATTCTATTCTAGCAGATATATTTATCTGAATTGTGTATAAACTTTTATTTGCCCAACAAAGCAGTTGCAATGGCAGAACAAACACAAGTGCCTACTTTGGATGTCCTGGAGAGCATTCATGAAGAGATTTACTCGACGGTGGTCAGTAGCTCGATGTTTTGATGTTTCATGTATACAGATTATAAAGTAGACACTATTAAATCTTTTAAGGCGACCGATTAAAAAATAAGCCGTTCTCTTCCGAAATTATTGCCAAAATGAAAACAGTGTTTTCATTTTTCCTTACCAACAAATCATCTACTTCTATTGTAACTTTCAAATCGTTCTTTTATTTGGTTCCTCTGTTTTTGGCACTCTTTTACTTCACAGTTCTCCTTTAAACCAACTGACATCTACATATTTTATCATTTATCTATAATTAAGCTTTTATCCTCTACAATGTTCTTTGATTAATCACTTGAGACTTATATGTATCTTTATTGAATTTTCACGATATCTCCAGCTATTTATAATGTTATTCATAAGCTAGCAGTGAACATCTGGATTCAGTAGCAAACTACATAATGCGATCGGTGTTTCAAGCAAAAACTAATAGGTTTGAGTCCCGATATAAATATTAACACTGGCATGTAATTGTATCAGTCTCAAATACAACGGGGCACGCATTCTGTATTCTAATATTAGCCACTATAAAACTTCACTAAAATTTTCTTCATTTGTTTAACTGTACCCAAATCATCACTTATACTACTTATGTGTCCATATTAGTAACTTCAAAAAGTGTCCCTTTCTACTACTTATATATGTATGGTATTTTTTTAATGAAATGTTTATTTCTCTTTGAAGGTTCATGTTAAAAATGGTGAACATTTACTTGGTGCCAGAATGTTGCTTCGTGTATCAGAGAGTATAAGTAAATTTCCTGCTCGTGAGTTACAAAAAAATTTAATAACTCATTGAAACTTAGTGTATTAATTATAAAACATGTTGTAGTTTAAGGATTTTACTCATTTCATGTGGAACATGTTAATTTCAAAATAAAGAGAATTCAGCGGAGAAAATTTCCTGTTCTCGGCGAAATCATTTACTTAACTTCTAGACCACTAAGACGGCATCCAACGGTGTTAATGTCTAACTTCAACTAATCCACGATATTGCGCAACCATCTTCTATCGTCTTCAGTGAGTAACTGCCTCATAACAGACATAAATGAACTCCACTTATCAAGACTTCTCACTAGAACTCCAGGAAATCTATCTTGAAGCCAGTCACTAGTTACCACATGATAATTATCAGTAAAGGGTTGCGGACCAAGGCCTAAGATCCTGGGTTCAGATCCTGTGTATGGAATCGTAGATGCACATTGCTGAGGAGTCTCATACTAGGACAAAACGGTCATCCAATGCTCCCGGGTTTTCAGTGGTAGTCGAACGTAGGTTGACTCGTAAATTCGATTGTGAGAATACTTAGTGGATTATTCAATTTTCCAAGATACCAGCCAGTTATAACAAACTCAGTGCTTGCTATTGATATGCTTTAATTTAAATTGCTATGCCGTATTAGCGTATTAAAATGAAATTATCAGGAAAAATGCCAGAGTAGTAGAATTAGTGATAGTATCAGTGGTAGTTATAGTTTTGACTCGAATTCCGATAGTTATCAAAATTAATATAAATAATTGATTCTCAGTTTCGTCTTATCATTATTCATTTTTTAGATATTGTTCCAATTTTAACAAGTACTGTTATTGAATGTCAAAAAGCTGGTTTAAAATCAACAAGTTTTAGTTATGCTGCAATGTTATTACGTCCTGAATATCGTGATAAATTAGACGTAAAATATCGTCGTAAATTTGAAACACTTGTACGTAGAACTGATTTAAAAACTGATGGTGTTGGAGTTTCGTCATATGATAATGGTTCAATATTAAATCAAACGAATTATTCTGTTACTGAGACATCTACACCATGTCCATCATGTGGATCACCTTTACTAGAGACCAGTTTATACTGTACTGAATGCAGAAGTACTATACCATATTGTGTGATCACAGTAAGTTCAATTGTAATTTGAGAATATATACTATGTGAAGTGAACATTACTCTTATATAAATAAATATAATTTATCGAGAATCTTGTTTAATCCTATTCTCAATACAAAAGAACAACATAGATCTCTTGAGAACGATCTCACAACCTCATATTCCAACGTTGTATTGTGATGTGCGCTTCTTATTTTGACAGATATAAGTGGTATTTGACACCAATCGGATGTGGAATGCCTGCCAGCATATGATTAAACTGAAGAGAACAGAAAGAAAAACGGAGAGTAATAGGAATAACAACAGAATTAGAAGAATGATGGAATAAACTGTACGAATATATGCAAATGATGTATTTCATGTATGATTTTTAAATGTTGCAAAGCCACAGTGTGATTTTGAATGAAATAATAAATTGGTTTTACTTCCATTCACTACAGTATCAGTCTACGTTCTAAAGAACCAAATAACTTCGTAACAAATAGCTGTATAACATTGATTCAAATGAAAGCTGGTTGTTTTCATATTGTCTCAATGAGTATTTTATTTGATAAACAAAAGATCATTTTAAATAACATGAAACAATGATAGTTAATACATTATTCGATTGTTAAAGAATCACTGTTACAGAGAAAATCCGAGTAATCGCTTTCATCAGTATAGAGTGGTAGAGATTGTTGAGTTTTGTTTAAGATCATGAATCGATCATTGTTAGGTCTCCACTGAAAACCTGAAAAAATTGATTGTCCATTTCGTCTTAGTGTTAGACTCCTCAACAGTGCGCATCTACAATCCTTCACATGGGATTCAAATCCTTCGGTCTCGCGCACGAACACTTAACCTGTAAACCACGAAACGGCCGTCCAGTGCTTCCATGTTTTCAATGGTGGTCTAACATTGATTAATTTATGGTCTCAATCATAATCACTTTTATTTATGGTAATAAGAATTTTGTTAGATACTATGTCAATAATTCTTTCAAATTATAATTGTCAACTTAATAAGTGAATTAACATCGACCGACTTGATATTATAATCAGAGAGAGGTTTTGTGGATATTATAGCAATTTAATAGTTGAATTTATGAGTCAATTAAGTTAGACCACCATGGAAAACCTGGAAGCATTGGACTACCGTTTTGTCTCAAGCATAGAACTCCTCAACAGTGCGCATCCACGATTCCACCCGCAAGACTCGAACCCAGGACCTATCAGCCTCGCGCGCGAGCGCTTAACATCAAGACCACTGACCCGGCATCCAACTGTGTTAATGTCAAACTTCAACCAATCCATGACGTTGCACCACCGTCCACCATTGTCATCAGTGAGTTACTATCTCAGTTATTAGTTATATATCTACCTGAAAAAAGTTTTTTTAAGTGAAATTATTCAATTTAAACTGATTCAACAATAAATTTAATTTTTTATTTTATTAATATAATTAAAATATTATCTTTTTTAAAAGGGTTATCATGTTGTAAAAAATGATTTTGCCACATGTCCTGGATGCCAATTTCCTGCATTATACAGTGAACTTATGAAGTAAGTTCAATTACATTATAACAGGACGAATATTTCAAAAGTTGGAACTGGTTTTTTTTGAATTATTATTAGCCATAACTTTGTTGTATAATTACTGAATAACTGGATTACTTTGTATACACATTACATTTATCTTAATCTTTCGATTAGCCTATCAACTACGGTCATATGATTTACCATTCCTAGTCAATTAATTACAGTCTACCTAATTCACAGTACTTTTGGGATTGTTCATGCACAACTGTTATTTTTCATTATGTTATATTGTAGTCTGGCATATTTGTATATAAACCACGTCTGTTTGAAATATAAATATCCTAGAGGCTGTTTGCTACTTCTTGAATCAAGGCAAGACAAAGAGAGGAGCATGTTTATTGTGGATCAATAAAAGCTTAGCTGTTATCTGAAAATCATTATTCCTAGTCAGGCGTGTAATTAGTCAACTTGGGGACATTAAGTTGTCGAGGTAATAGTAGACGTGAAATAGGCCAAATTAGAATCAGAATCCTGATTAGTAAATCTGTAAGTGGTATTTTTCAGCGGTTCCTAATCATGACAAGTTAAATTATCGTTTTAAATTTATTTTGAATAGGATTTGTTTTCTTTGTTCATTTAGAGATTCATTCAAGTCTTCAGTGTAACATTGTATGTATTAAACCATTTCAGTTGTAAGACCTAAAAGTAGTTTAGTCATTCATCTGTGAACCTTTTGGTGCACACTTCTATGAACTCACAGACAATAACAAAACACTAGTTTAATGCGCTTTGAGTTTTTTTGCAGTTTCTCAGCTGATCTCAGTTTGTATGATTTAAAAGCCATGGTAAAATTACCTTTTGGACAAATTATTTATTGTCACTGCTGAGAAGTTCCACAACAGAACGGCACGGCCATCCAGTGCTTCCAGATATTCCATGGTGATCTAGCTTCAATTGACTCATGATCTCAACTATTGACATTATTAAATTGTTTTATACTAATTAAATTGTCACTATTGGAAACATTATAAGTTTCATTTATATTACACAACTACTTTTTTGGTTGCTTGTAGATATGTTGAAAACTATCCAACACCAATTTGTCCAATGTGTAGAATTCATCTAACACGTGATAGTATTCGACGTTTAATTGACTCAAATGATATTTTAAATCAATGGATTAATTCATTGAATGTTGATATATGTGAGGATGAATCAAATGAGAAGAAGAATATAGAGTTGAGTAAATAAACAATATTAATGTGATAAAGTAATGAGAATATTTATTTCAATGATTTAAAATAATAGTTTGTTTTTCTTTTCATTATAATAACAAAAATAAAATTTAAAAAATGATTATCATTTACTGTTCTAAAATGGAAAAATTCTTTCTTTATAACAGAAATTTCGGGCATCTACCAGTGTGGTTAAGCAACTTACTTACTTACTTGCACCTGTTACTCCCAATGAAGCATAGGCAGCCGACCAGCATTCTTCAACTCACTCTGTTCTGATCCTTACTTTGTAGTTCTAACTAATTTTTGTTCATTCTTCTCATGTCTGTCTCCATTTCTCAGCGTAATGTGTTCTTAGGTATTCCTCTCATCCCTTGACCTTGAGGATTCCAACTGGGGGCTTGCCTTGTGACACAGTTGGATGCTCTCCTCAATGTGTATCCTATTTGTTTCCAGCGCTTCTTCCTGATTTCTTTCTCCACTGGGATCTGGTTTGTTCTCACACATAGTAGGTTGTTGTTGATAATGTCTGGCCAATGGATCTGAAGTATTTTGCGTAGACAATGGTTATTAAACACTTGTATCTTCTGGATGATTACTTTCATAGTTCTCCAATTCCCCCCCCCATACAGTAGAACTGCTTTGACATTTGTATTGAAAATTCTGACTAGTGTTTGTTGACAGTTGTTTTGAGTTGCAGATGTTTTTCAGTTGTAGATATTCTGCTCTTGCTTTTCCGATCCGCGCCTTCACATCCGCACCTGATCCACCGTGTTCGTCAATGATGTTGCCCAAATATGTAAAGGGTTTTACATCTTCCAAATTTTTCTCCATCAATTGTGATTGGATTGGTGCATGCTGTGTTCTATTGGAGAACCTTGCTTTTCCCTTTGTGTATGTTGATACCTATTGCTACTGAGGCTGCTGCTACACTGTTTGCCTTCTCCTGCATTTGTTGTTTTATGTGCGATAGAAGAGCCAGATCATCTGTGAAGTCTAGACCGTCCAACTGCATCCCAGTTGTCCACTGCACCGCATGCTCCTATCCAGATGCTGACGTCTTCATGATCCAATGGATCACCAGGAGAAAGAGAAAGGGTAAGAGTAAGTAGCTGTGTCTGACAGCGGTTTTTTCTTCGAATGACTTTGTCAACTGTCCTCCATACACGATTTTGCAGTTTAATCCATCATAGGAATTCCGTATTATATTGACTATCTTGTCGGGCACTGCGTAGTGTTTAAAAAGCCTCCATAGTTTTGTGCTGTCCACTCTATCAAATTCTTTCTCGTGGTCAATGAAGTTGATGTAGAGTGGTGAATTCCGTTTCATCGATTGTTCCACAATGATCCGTAGTGTCACGATTTGGTCGGCACACGATCGATTCTTACAGAATCCAGCTTGTTGGTCTCGAAGTTGGGCGTCTACGGAGTCCTTTATTCTGTGTAAAAACACCCTGTTGCAGACGTTTCCTTGTATTGAGAGAAAAGTGATGCCTCTGCAGTTCCCACACTCTTTGAAATCGCCGTTCTTACACATTTTCGAAATTAACGTATAGTAAATCCCCAGTGAAGTATATCTTAAAATACCTAACTTGTTAGTAAACTGCAGTGAACGAGAACAAAAGTGTAGACAATCAGATGTATTTGGATACAAAATTACAGAGCATCTTAGTAAAATCTAAGAACCATACAGTAAATACTTCATTTGCAAAGTGTCAATCAGTCATCTCAGACTTCTTTCGTTTCACACCAAACATTCTCGTTCTCGTTTCTTCGATCTTCTTAGCCTTTTGCCACCAAGTATTTCACTTTCGAATGTTTGATGCATACTACTTATTTCTGTCGACATCAGTAGAACATATCACAAACCATATTTCAAATTACCATGTTCGGAATGCGATTCTCCCCCTCAAAATGCAAAATATTGCTTCAGGATTGGGCTGCATCGGCACCTGAACTAATTATAGGGAACAAAGTAGTTGAGCGTTTCGACCGCTTCACTTATCTGGGAAGTCTGATCAGCCCTTGTTGTCTGGTCTGTGGCGAAATCTCAACGCGGATACAGAAGGCTGGACTGGCTTTTGCCACCTTGCGTCATTTATGGCGTAGGCAAGATATCCATCTACCAACCAAAGGACGGGTTTACTGCGCAGCAGTTCGTTCCGTCCTACTTTATGGCAGTGAAACATGGCCGGTAAAAGTAGGGGATATTCGTAGGGTACTAGTATTTGATAATAGGTGTCTTCAAGGTATTGCTCGTATATCCTGAGGTCACCGAGTAAGTAATGCAGTTATTAGGAAACGGGTACTAGGGATTTGAATCAAAAACTACATCTCTGTGCCAATGTGGTATGACAACTCGAACTGATGTTCATATGTACGAATTTCTATGTTGTTACTGACTGACTAATTGACGGATGTTCATTTTCAATAAACTAGAAATATAAATTTGGAATTGTGTCTGATATTTGTTTTTTTATGATGATATCGTGGTTATATTTCATTTTTATCCGATGGACATCTATTTATAAAAAGGATAACAGTCTTCGTTAGTCTTTTTCTGAATAAAACGTTTCTTTCTATCAAGAACCCAGGACCAAAAGGTCCCGGGTTCGAATCCCGCGAAGTGAAGTCATGGATGTTCAGTGCTGAGGAGTCTCACAATAGGACGAAACGGCAGTTCAATGCTTCCAGGTTTTTCATGTTGGTCTAGCTTCAATTGACTCATGATCTCAACTATAGAAATTAATATTTGTTGGAAGTTCATTAATTATTTTCTTTATACGGTCGTAATAGTGACCTTCTTCAACTGTGCAGTATCATACACACTAACAAGTTTTATTTAAAATGTTATTTACTAAAACCTAACAATTATCAATTCCTACTATCATCTGAGTTTGCCAAATTAAAACAATGAGTGATTAATACTAATCGAATCCGTGTGAGGAAAGAGCACAACATTAGGATGGTTTAAAATTCCTTCAGAGTTTAGTCTTTAAAAAAAACTGATTAATTATTCATATATGGATAAGTGTAAATATACTTGGTGATTTGTATTAGGCGTCTGAAATAAACAGAAATTTTTTAAATGCGTGGAATAGTATTCAGAATTTGTGAGTAAAAGCAAAACGTCGAAGTAGATATTATCTGTTATCACCATTATATTGCTATTGGTAGGGGTCCGAATTATCATATTTTTAATATCTAGGACTGGATATTGGTCAATCACTGTTTTTATTTGAGGATCGTGGGCGGGTTGCTTCCATATGGCCATGTTGTTGAAGGTTATTTAAAATACATTATTTGCAGCTAACCATAGAATCCAGAACATGTGTATCTTTCTATTTTGGACTCGTCAGTTGAATATATCAGAATTCGGGCTGTGAAACCGTAAGCTATGGCTTCAAACATGAGCTACCGGCTCCAGCAGTCCATTAAATTGTTCAACGAGTATGATTTTTATACAGTTATATGTCAGCTTATATCAATTATATCAATGAATAATCAAAATTCAGTCCTAAATATCAACAACGGAATAATCAAAGCCTTTACCAATAATGATAAAATTATCGTAACCGCTGGGCAAGTTAGAGACTATATCGAATAAATAGTTTTCTAGATAATATGTTAACTGTTTGTCGATAAAGGTACTTAGTTTGTACTCTAAAGCGAACATTAAAACTGGGATCCTAGCGAACCCAACTGAAGAGTCCCAAATAAACTGAATTACTTATCTAGAATTTCATTGCTAGTCACAATCTCTTTACTCCATTCAAATATTTCTGTACTGTTTAGAAATACAAATAAACGATAAATACAGTCATTGAGATATCACTAATTCCGTGCACATAGATTGTTGAATAGATAACCTCAATGACTCTTGAATAAATGTAAAATAAAATTGATAAATATAAGCCCAGTCTATAACATGCGACGAATTAAAACAGATTATTGGCGCGCTATCACTAAACGAGTATATAAAATATCTATGACAAGGAATTTCTAACCAAATAATTTTCTTCAATAAAGAATACACAATTGATACTAAACATACTATGAACTTAACAAACCATTTCAGTATATACCTAGTGAAAAACATAAATAGATTTACAAAAACCATTAAGTATCCCAACAATATTGTCATCATGATCTGACCTTGGTATCGATGTATATAATAGTCAGCAATCAACCATAAATCCTCAATTCAGTTATGCATAACAAGACTATCTTCTTCTCTAACATTATATTTGTTTCATGAAAGTTAATAAGACATTAGATAAACAAACAGTATATGTTTACAGTCCAATGAATCAATCACTTATTGAATAACAGTCTTAAATAAAGAATACAAATGTAGAATCCCTTACAGTAACAACAGGGAAATATATCTATATACACATAAATTATAAGTCAACAAAATAAAGCAAATTACAAACTCAAAGAAATCCACTTATGAATGACAGGACGAGACAAATCAGTTCACTTCATAAAAAACATGAAATAAACGTAATGTTATTTAAATACGCTAAAAATCGATTCACTAGAATGCACTGCTCACATTCCATCACATGGTCATTAAATACGAATTTATAATCAGTTTTTACGAACAACTGAATTACAATAAATAAACGAATAAGTAAATATCAATGTACGACATATAGAAATAAAGGATACATTTATTCTCATAACTCGATGATTTTCACTATAAACTAATTATAATGCGAACAGATTTCATATGTTTGTTATTCGCAATTATTCTTTACTCACTTCTATGTCTAACAGTTAAAGTTAAGAGTCAAATGGAAAATGGTCAAGAAAGAACTAATACGTCAATAGAAGTAGGAGCATCAAGTTCAGGAGGAGATGATTTTGACTCCAGGAGAACGGAAACGAGAGAAACTAAAAATAAACATTCTCAGCAAAACAGCAAAGATTCACATTCAAGTTCAAGTGGCGATTTCGGATTCCATTCTTCACAACGAAAGTTCCAACTGAAATATTCAAATCGAAGAAAAAGTGATATTTATACTAGCGGTTACCAAACATTCCTCGGAAAACGTAGACGAGGCAGTAAATCACATGTGAAAACCATATTCAGAAAACGTTCTGGCTACGATCACAATGGTCGAAAGAAACGAAGTTCCATATTCGAAAGTTATGGTGAAGCAGACAGTTTCGATAGAAAGAAAATACGTGATGTGTTTGATGTGGATGGATACATTTCGGAGGGTCGGAGGCGTAGTAAACTCGGTGGATACATCCAAGAAGAACAACATGCGTTTATGTCAGGTGGACATAAGTCGCGGTTTTCTCGAAATGATGGCAAATCTAGTGAGGGTGGAAGTCACTTTGTAAATGAAACTCATAATCAAGGATCCCATTCTGACACTCAGGATCACATTAAAATTAGTGCAAACAGTACTCAAAAACGACCTCAAAAATAAATGAAATAAATATCTTAAATTTACACATCCACACGTTAATGAAGATGTTACTGATGTTAGTGAGAAATTTAAAACAGACACCATAAGTAAACTTTATTCTACGTATTTTATTATTGTTAGTTTTATCTATCAAAATACTTATAAACAGTTCCATCAATAAGCCATCAATCGACATAACTGTAAAACCAATAAAAATCATTCGGCATTAAGTTCAGCGAAGTATCCAGATTTTATGCCTCCTAAGTGCAAACTTTGATATATAACAGACTAAGCAACATTGCCGAAATGTGATGCCCGATGGGGATCGTGAATAAATTTATTCTATGTTGAGTCTCTTTATGTTCTCTGTCTTTATTCTCGTCCCTTCAACTCTTTTGTGCATTGTTTTATACAACTTATTAATATTCAGTAAATAGTTGTAATCCTAGCAATTTCTACGCTTATGTTGTAATGCGAGTTCGTCGTGTAATATTCTACATATAAGATTTATTGTATTTATCATTAAATCAATTTATTTCAATGTCTGTAGAAGTTATTCTCAGTTTTTATATCGTCGTTTATTCGTTATTTAAACGCAGCGATCGCCATATTTTTTGCTCTTGGTCCCGTTTTAGTCTAGACACAGCTATCAACTGTCATTAGCAATATCGTATGTTGTAACTATTCTTTATGTTACTATTGCAGGAAGTACGGACGTGGTAAACACCACAAATACCTTACAAGTTGAGGTTTGTTACTAATTTATGTTTATTATTCAATAAAGAACCGCTTTTTAGACAAATTGCGCATACCTTGATTGTTTAATTTAGACGATTCAATAGATATAACAGTCTATGTGATGATAATTTGTTATTCCTAAAACTAGATTTTATCTATCTTACAATTTAGTATGATTTGTCTCTTCATCTCACCATTTTGTTAATGTGTTGTACAAGCAGTTCTAACCAACTTGTTCAGTCATGTCACATAAACAATTAGAATACATTTAACTTATACGTTTTCAACGATTCAAAGAGTACAAGTTATCATACTCAACTCAAAGGAAATGAAATCATCAGAAGATTTTATTACAGGTTAAATTCCGTGTTGAAAGTGTTTATCCATCAGCAAAATTGACGACGTATGTGAAACGAACTGCTCGCTCAACAAACAAAAATGACTGGTCCTCCAACTGCATTTACCATTTTACATGTAAGTGCCAAAACACATACATTGGAAGAACCGAGAGAAGAGTACATGTTCGCATTTCCAAGCATGTTCCAAAGAAATTGAGTCTGCGAGGGACAAGGGCTCTTAACAGTGTAATTGCTTGGTATTTACTTGACACCGGGCACACCATTGACATTTCACAAGTCTTCAAAGTTATTAGCAGATAAAGAAACATAGCTTCTCTACGGTTTGCTGAGGCAATTGAGATAAAAAAAACTCAAACGTGATTTTTGTATCCAATAAGAGACAGTAATCAACCTATTACTACACCGATGAATCATTTTTGTCATTACTTTGTTAGTGTTCATTTTGTTATGTGATCTTCCTTTACCGAATTCTCATTTTCTGTATATTAAAACCACCCCTTTACTCATACATTTCCATTCACTTAATTCTCTTAACTTATGTAAACTCTTCAAATCCTGTTCAATTATTACGCAACCCACCTTATCAGTTTAAGTGTCTTCAGTGGGTTCATAAGATTGTGGATAATTTATTTATAAAATAATCCTCAATCATGAAACGTGTAGCTACAATCGTATATTTGCTGCTTCGCTCAAAACACCACATAAATTATCAAACACTTTTCTACCTAGAAATCCAAAGTGTTACAAACTTCACCTTTTTTATATATTTACCCATACTCAATAATTCTGACAGTGGATTCATATTCTTTCTCAATAAACGTAACATGTAAATATTTTGTTGAACCGATTGATAACATTTCACTAGAATCTTAAACGTCCGGAATAATCCACATCAGAAACTATTGTGTGAGGATGGTACTGCTGATCACAATTGATTGATCACTGGGTGGTGATCAATGTCATGCGTGTCTAGTCCTTATTATTAGTGCAGATCGAATGCTATCGATCATGTTGTAATGTGGCCACCAGTCTAGGTGACTCGATACTGCGGCCACTATATATTGAGATTTTGATGGTGGTTGGAGGTAGTCAACAAGAAACCCTGGACCCGGGCTTCGTGCTACTTAGCACTCTTCAGCAAGGTGTACCTGTAATCTTGAGGAAACAGGTGCTCCCTTGCGGATTCGATCTCATTTCACGCATCTTCAAAGTCAGAGACGTTATCACTGAGCTATCCGAGCCGCGACTGACCTCCTGTAGGACTGAAATGTAATCACAATAGTACACCTGACAATGCTTTCTGTCAGTCATTAAGAAGTGACCAAAAGCAGCTCAGCAGACTGAAACACCAAAGATAGGTCGGTTAGAAGCAATTAACAGTAAACCGAAGAAATACGTTTCGTGATAGCTAACACTCAATAATATGGTGTACCTCCAGTCCTGATAGAGTTGATGCTCCATAGTGGATTCAGACTCAGGAAACGCAGGCTCACAGTCTGAAACGTTACAACCAAGCTGTTCTCACCACTAAGGTGAGATCAATTAATTTAAACCAACTATTATTGAAATTACTTGTGTGTTTTAATTTCTTGAACTACCATCTCTTCGGTCAATATTTATCGTACCATAAAAAGAAGCAAGCAAGAATGATGCTTCCGATGGTTAGTGACCAGAACAACTGTATACTGTTTGAAAACACTTTACATTTTCCTAACTCACTTAATGTTTGTAATGTGATGTCTAAGCTCTAAAACTAACGAAAATTGACCTTAATCCAAATTTCTCATTCTTTTTTTACTCTAATAACTAAATTCAACATCAACTTCAAACACCTTTCTTAATAAATATTCATAGGCGCACAAACTAGTTTGAGATCTCTCTTCATGATCAAGTGATAGGAATGCATTTCAATGTGATGTTTCTTTAATGAACTCAATGAAATCCCTGTACAATACACCTAACATAAATAACTAACTAACTCAATATCGAACCATCTGTATGTAGTTCACTTCACCAAAAACCGAAATCAAACATCAAATTTCAGCTACTTTATGTTTATTTAAATAAAAAATATCAGTGAAAAGACAATTCGTGGATGAGTCAGTATGATTCAAGATAGTAAGTCTTGAATTTTTACACAAAATTCAATCGTCTATATGGTTGAACAGCATTTTGTCAATAAGGGGGATGTCACTTCGTGGAGAAAACCGCAAATCTAATTAATACCCTCATTTTACAACTCTGAATCCTAATCCTATTTCCCCATACTAATCCATAACCTTGTTTCGACCCTAATAAATGATTGAATTTTCTTAAGGTCATTACGACATCATTGAAACGTCGTCAATAAATTATAGTCTCATCGAATAATTTTTAATATATCTATTGCACTACTTCTCTCGGAATTTGTTTTACATTTGTTTCTAATTGCTTTGAACAAATGGATTCATACAAAAAGATTTTTTATTTAATAAGTGTCCATTTAACAATCTCCATTTCACTTGCCTTGTTAGAGTTTTGAAAGTTGTTCTCTTACTTCACATTTTCATTCAATAAAGTCTACTTAGTTTAACCATCAAGTTCTATAAATGTAACATAGATTACGGTTAAATTGAAGAAATCAGCATATTGATCAACTGAATCCCTCGAGGCGGGTTCGTGGATGTGCACTATTGAGGAGTCCCACAAAAAAAGAAACGGCCGTCCAGTGCTTCCAGGTTTTCCATAGTCGTCTAGCTTCCATTGACTCCTAGATCTCAACTGTCGAAATTATTAATATTTCATTAAACTGATTTGTCTATATACGATAACGAAACAATGGTAAGCAATGATGTTGTAGCTTTATGCACTAGTATTCCAATTGATAAATGTATAGACTTCGTTAATGGTTTACTAGAGAATGAAAATACTCTATCTAGCAGATGTCCATTAAGCATTAGTTCAATCATGAAATCGCTCAATCTATGCTTGAATTCAACAATATTCATTTTCAAAGGGACTTTCAATAAACAAACAAAAGGAGTAGCCTTGGGATCTCCAGTATCTCCGATTGTTGCCAATTTATTTATGTCCCATGATTGAGTCTCATATTTTTGCCAGTAACAACAGACCATGCATCTGGCCCAGATATGTACATAACACATTTGTCATTAATAAAAAGACTCTTTTTGGAAATTTCTTTAAACACAAACAAGTTCTCGGAAAACATCAAATTCACTTTCACAAAGGAAGATCAACATAGTGAACTACCATTCTTAAAGTGTTTAGTTAAAAGAAATTCTAGTGGAAGTTTAAATCTAAATTACTCCCCTAGTGTACATTCTGTACTTAATACTGATGCATCACCTATAGGTACTAGTGCAGTTTTGAGCAGAAAGGTAGACTAGTAATTAGTGTTCCATGCAAACTTACAGTTGCTGAACAAGGTTATTCACAAACTCAGTGAGAAGCATGAGCTGAATTTTGGACTGCTAAACGACTTCATAAATATTTATTTGAAAAAAATTCACTATTGTTACTAATCTTGAAGCTTTAAAGTTCATTTATCATTCTGAAAAATCCTTAGCACGTATCTCAGCTGCTATGGTTCAACGATGGAGTATCGCTCTGAGTGCCTATAACCATACGATTAAGTCAAGAAGTCTCAAACAAATTCAACATGTCGACCACATTTCTTGACATTCATTGCAAGATAAACCTGTCAATATTGCAGATGGTTTATTAGTGCAAACTTTACCGACGAGACGTTCAGATCTCATACGAGAAACTCGTCGACACTTTGGATGCATACTTAGTGATATTCGAAAAGTTTGGAATGCTAATCTGAAACGTAGAGTTCTCATCTATTTTTCAAAGCGGGATGAGTTATCCACCAATCTGGATGGTGTTTTCTGTTTAAATGATCGTGTTGTTATTCCTCCTTTATTATGTAAATCTGTTCTTGAAGGTTTTCATAATGGATATTTTAGCGTTGAGAAAATGAAATCCTTGTCAAGGTTTACATATCGGTGACCGAAGATAAATGCAGATATATGTCGTAGAGCAGACAATTGTGGAGGATATTAAGTCTAAAAATCATCCTTCGAATTGGACTCCATGGCCAATATCGTCTGTTACCCGCTAGAGAATTTATTTAGACTATTGTAGTTCATTTCTCAGCAAATAACTTGAACGTTTTCTCCATTAATTCTCTTTCCAAGGAGCCTGAGGCTCTTTTCAAAACTTTGCAATGCAAGCATTAGTGGAAGATTTTAGTCGGGAGATGGTCCCTATGGTATTAGTGACCGATTATGGCTCTCATTTCCCTGCAGATACAGTCATTACCTAGTTGGACGGTATAGGACGTAGACATCTGTTCACTGCTTCCAGGTGTTATATCTAAAGCTTAGATTCTTAATATAACGTGTGTGACCTGAGCACTCGGACGCTAGAACCCTCCCAATTCGCAAATAAGAAGACAGAAAACTGAAGAAAGTGCTCGTTGGGCAAGAATCAAAATGTACAGAAAATCATGAGTATTTTCTAAATATTAGTGTCTGTTCAATCAATATTATAATTCAACCAATCCGCAAAGAGGCATGTTATGTTACTGACCAATAGTAGCATGCACGTTGTTATTCTAGAAAGCCTCATTACGTTCTGATTGGATGGAACTCTTCGACTCTTCTAGGGCTTCTGAAGACCCCGTCATAGTTCACGGAAGCCGTCCCAACACCAGGCTTCCTTGTTCTAATGATCAGGAAAAAACGTTCGTCAGGACATTAAAAACTGCTACTAATTCCACTGCTGCTTCAACATCTGATGAATCAAACAAGAGGAGTGGGCACATTTCTACTACAATATAGAAATGCTTAACATTCTGTAACGAAAAAGACTCCATCAAAGTCATTAAAAGGAAGGATTTTCCGTTTGAATATGAGGTTTTTTGAATCTGCAGAAGTTACATATTTTGGTGGAAAGGATCTTCAATCATCCAAGAGGATTGTGGTGAAGAATATTGGAAAATCTATGGTTCGAATTCTAGATACCAATGATTTAAGTACACACAACTAACATGTCGATCAAATACAATCCCTGGAACCAGGTGAGTCTGTTCCAATTCCGCTGTTAATTCTAATACTAATGGGTATACTCTAGATCATACAGAATTTACATCCAATACACAGTCGGATAGACATAAAATGAACCTAAGGAGAAGTACGATTGATTACAGAAATTTAAATTCCACTTCAAACTGTTGCGGTAGTGGTACTTGTACTAACTGACGATTCCTTTGTACTTGATTGCACACTTATCACGAGTCCCAAATATGATACGTTCACTTGTGTTCATCTGGTTCCAACTGCTTTAAATCGCATTATTTTGGAATTCCTAGTAAGCACATTAATTCGAATACTTCTAGTAATCTTACAAAGATAACTTTGGTAATGTAGTTATTAGTTCGTTCATAAAACAGCTTTCATAAGTATTTTATTGTTCACGTTATTTAGTGTAGACGCTGACCATCTGCAGCAGCTTCTCTGTTTTTCATCACATATTTTCGACAGAATTTCATAGATCAGATACCATGTGACAATTGAGTCAACTATACCCTTCAGTTCTCTTCTTAGCTTATTGTGACCTTTAATAGACATACTCTTATATCGTGTCCTTGTAATTCTGCACATATACATTTTCTGTATATGTGTATCTGTACACTAATTATATTATCCATTCCCTTTCTCCATATTGGTAACATTTTGAGTTAACGAGAGAAAATTTAGTGTTTATTTGTCGCTTCTTAATATGAATGTCTACTAATATCGGAATTTGCGAAATGAAGTTATTTAGTAACATTTCATACTTCGGCTATTGGATTAAACGTTATACAAACATGATAAGTCATTGGTCAATTTTGGAATGAAATATAAAATGAGTAAACATGAAAGAGGACTCAAACAACGTTACCAAAATCATTTCTTGTCCATAAAAATTAAGTAAAACTAAGTATTTTAATACTTCGAAAATACCAAATATATCGTGAAGTGTAATAAAAATGCTCTACATATCGATTCACCAGAATGCACTGCTCACATTCCATCACATGTTCATTAAATACGAATTTATGATCAGTTTTTACGAACAAGTGGATTACAGTAATTAAACGAATGAGTAATTATCAATGCACGACGTATCGAAATGAAGGATAAATTTATTCATATAACTCAATGATTTTCACTATAAACTATTTATAATGAGAACAGACTTCATGTGTTTGTTATTAGCGATTGCTCTATATTCACTTCTATGTAGTAAAAGTCATCGTAACAATGACTTACAACAAGACACTAAAGAATTAATGAAACAATTGAAGACACAGCCTCAGAACAAACAAAACACAATCATGACCGTAGGAAAACGGTAACGAGAGAAAATACAAATAGACATTCTCGGGAAAAAAGTAAAGATTCACATTCAAGTTCAAGTGGCGATTTCGGATTCCATTCTTCACAACGAAAGTTCCAACTGAAATATTCAAATCGAAGAAAAAGTGATATTTATACTAGCGGTTACCAAACATTCCTCGGAAAACGTAGACGAGGCAGTAAATCACATGTGAAAACCATATTCAGAAAACGTTCTGGCTACGATCACAATGGTCGAAAGAAACGAAGTTCCATATTCGAAAGTTATGGTGAAGCAGACAGTTTCGATAGAAAGAAAATACGTGATGTGTTTGATGTGGATGGATACATTTCGGAGGGTCGGAGGCGTAGTAAACTCGGTGGATACATCCAAGAAGAACAACATGCGTTTATGTCAGGTGGACATAAGTCGCAAGCTTCTCGAAACCATAGCAAATCTCTTGAGGGCGGAAGTCGCTCTGTGAGTGACACTCTTAATCAAAGATCTGATACTCGTGATTTCAAAGACATTAAAAGGACTGCAAACAGTAGCCCAACGCGACCTCGAAGATGAATTAAATAAATGTCTCAAATTTACACGTCTACACGTTAATGAATATTCCTTGTTCGAAAATAATATTCAGTTTCCATTACTGTTCTCGCCAATCACATCAAATTAAACATATCAACCATGAATTAGTCGTAAACTGGCAATGAATTCCAACCATCATCTGTTCACATCAACAATCAATATTATTATGTTCCTACCAATCCCTCATTCTTTTTTTTCAAATCATTCTTCACAATCAATGGGCGTTAGCTACATTAGGTTCACTCTCATCATCATATTGAGTCCTCGTTTACAAAATTCACTACTTTCATCTCCCTCATCACTGGAAGATGAAATCCGTTGAAAACCATTTGTATTCTTCTAAATCACATTTGCAAACTTTAATAATTCACTGTAATAGGTCATGCATTGTAAGAACAGGTGGGTAAATGTATTTGAAATCAAAAGACACCACAAACATTTCCTTGTATTCACGCCAATCAATCCAGACAAATTGCACCGTACACTTTATCTATTCACATGTGAATTACCAATCATGTTACTGGATGATCATCGTAGTTGAAACAAGAAAATGATAGAATAATCGTGTTTTCAATGCACTTGTCTATATATACATTTCAGTGCTTTCATCCTCAATTGTCTTAGATGATACCTACAGATGATTACACGTAGACAATACATTGGACCTTGTTCAAAATACATTATATAAGGTAGTCATTTCAATCTGAACTTTATTCGTATAGGATGTAGTATTATAATGATTGTCTAATCCGTACACGAATATTTGAATTTCGGTTTCAAACTGAACTAGAGCATGTCTTCGGTACTTAATAATTCTCTTCCATCCTTTCACATTTACTTTCACAAGTAATTCAAGTACCACACCATTGTTGATTACAATGAGTTTCATTCATGTATCCACTTCACATCCATCACAAGAAATGACTTGATAATCGATTCGCAATGAAATATCTTTAACAAGTGAAATCTTCCGACATTCGGTTACCAATTCATTATTCAAGATAACATGTGACTACTCTAAATATATGATATGGATAGGATTGACTCTTAAATCTAATGCATCTAGTTAGTAGGGATAGAAGGTCTGGTCGATTACATCAGTATTCAACGCAAACCAAACGACAACCATTTCACATTATGTTGATCACTGAGTAGTGAAGAATATCTCGTATTTCATGTCCTTCATAATGCTGATAGATAGAAATGAAAATGTCAAGTCACTTAGACTACTCTTAACCACATTACAGTTTGATCGATAGAATTCGATCATCTCGTGAAAGATAAGGGATAAACGGTATTGGTCACTACCAAATAATCAATCATTCGTAAATACACCTCAATGCTTGACTGTGAAACGGGGTCATAGAAAACCGAATCCGTCAGTAAACTTTAGTTCACCTAATTTTATGAAAGATTTTCCAGTCGAAGTTTTTCGACCATCATCTTTCTAACCTTTTTCTTTTACTCAGAACAGACTATCACTCAATCCATGTTGTCATATATGTAAACCATCTTCATAATAACGGAAAGATTAACAAGTTAATATATTTGTATTGAAACAGTAGTTGTATATTTGGAATGAATACTCAATTTGTTACACTTTTAAAATGTTCTGAATCAGTATTATCTTTTTGTCATCAAAAATAACATCCTGCAACAATTCTAAAACCTTTAGTTCTCACATGTAGTACATTGCTTTTATACCAGGTTGTTGGAATCTTTTGATTCATTATTTGTAACTTGATTTTGATATCAGTACAATTCAATCAAAAGTCAATCTGTTTAATGAATCGCTTTGCAGCTTAACTGTTTTCCTGTGGTTATAGTTTGTCATCTAATTCCATCATAGGTTTCCAGTCATTATGTGGTTATATAATTGTGATTTCGAGATAGCTTCAATTTTTACTCATCACTATCAATAAATTTTACTAGTTAGATAATGACAATTTAAACAGTAAATTATTATTTGGCTCATTTTTCCCGTACTTTTTCGAAACTTATAAAATGTGTTCAGGCTAGATGTTGGAGTGATTGTGACTGCCTATATTTACTTAGTATATTGTATTAGATGAATTGAAACACATATTTCCAAAATTCATTGATATGTATTGATGTTTGTCAGTAGCATTCAAGTTGGAGTAACTATAGTTTATTATTTTTAAAACTCATCTACCAACCTAGTATATCATGGGTGAACTAGATCACAGATGAGAAAACCAAGCTGTCGGTAATTCGATAAGTTTTATCTGATATCAGAAACTTTTAAATCAACATTATAGGGGTAGAAATTTGAAAACGTTTCAGTTGATTAGGACAGAAAGCTGTTAGCTTCTAAAATCCGAATCACTCAATTGATCCAACATAATGCTACATAATTTTGAGCCATTGGATTTCACTTAATATCAGATCGAGGCGAAATTTACTGATCACCTAGACTTTTAACATTTTTGTATTCTACCAAATATAATGTTACGACACATTAATTTTCAATTCACCACTAAGTAATGTAACATTCCCATCAACGCATAGGGTATAAATATGATAGTAATCTTTCAGTTTTACATCAGATTTCTTCTAACAAAATAAATGACAGATTTGTTTCAGATAATTCAGAGTGTAATTTGCCCAAGTTACCCCAGATCTTAGTTAATTTCGTATATTTCCTATACCCTTCCTGTTACGATCTTAAACTCAGTTGGCAGAATAATTTTAAAACTATGATGTAAAAGGCTTTAGTAATAAATATATTTCAGATGCTAACTCAGTAGACCAAACGTAAAATACACGAAGGTTATAGTGCAATATATGCTATCCATAAGATCGTTTGTAATTAGTGTGTAGCGGAATGTGACATCAAAGTTGCACCAATTGTCAGACGGAGTGAAAAGTTTCAAGGCATCTAAAACAGATCGTTGGCAGAATACTTAGAAGCCAGTTGAAAAGGCATTTCAGAAGACTGAAGAACACACTGAAAGAGGCAAATAAAACAATTGAAGTCTAGGTATACTAATAACTTCTTGCAATAAGCACACTTTCTTTCTGCCTATTGTCGTGTTTCACATTAGAAAGTGTGAATTACTTTATATGATATGTGTAAATTGGTGAGACCATCAATTGCTATCTTAAACGTTGAGCGAGCTTATGTAGTCGAAATAGTTTTTTTGGATAAGATAAACAAACATACGAACAGTCACTCACACATATGACAAGAATCCATGGATAAAAATTCCTAGCTACTCATGTAGATAAGTGCAAAGGAATTAAAAGGATTAAAATAATACATAATCGTTTTGCGGTATACCCTTCTATCACGGTGTAGGCTTCCTGTGTTTCAAATAAATAATATCGAACTGCTGCAAATATCATACAAACTCGAAGAGATTTTCGAAATATATTATTCTTATTCGAACCTTATCTAGTTGCTTAACAGATAATATTAGACGATGTAAAGTTATTTGCGTAAAATAAATACAGTCTTCAAATAGTAGTTTTCGTTATCTGGGTAGTTGGAAATTCTACAAATTTCCAACGGAATCCTTCAACCTTATGAGACTACTTTAAAGCAGTATCTCAGTGATGGCACTTATAGGTATCTTGTTAACTGCCATCACACATATTTTTCACACTTTCATTTGCTTGCTTTGTAAGAACAGCGTCTCTCAGACCTGCACTATTGTTTAAGAAATGTAGATTGACAGTACTGTAACCAAGAATAAAGATAATTCTAAAGATAATCAGTTATAATATATATATATATATATATATATATATATATATATATATATATATATATATATATGTAAACATAAGGATAGATAAAACGTTGATATTCCTGCAAAACATATACGACTTCATGTGAACCACTACTTCTTCAAGCAGTAGTCAAAAATATATAATAAACATATTTGTGGCTAGCGGTGAAACGTGCGACATGTTTTTTGTCAGATGGATGTATTTCCATTCCAGTGTTGATGTGTCATCATTGAACTCAAACCCAGAACCTTTCTCTCAACTTCATTATCTACTTAGCTACTGACTCCCCATAGCCACTTCAATATGGAACGGGTATAATTTTCAATTCAACTTCAACTAAAACTGACCAAAATTTAGTCAAAAATAATAACAACGTAACAATTCAAGAACCATTACAAATTGAATTAAAATTCATATCTAATGCATAAGTGATTTATTATTTGAATACAATCACTAAACGAATTACAAGTTGGGTGAACATTAACTCCAAGATATAAGCATATCGAAACGACATATCCCAAATGGAAAGAACAAATATCTTGGACTTCATTGTTAGCTACATTCTATCTATTCTATAAAAAAAAAGAAAACTTGAAATCAAAATATTTCACAGTGGCTTTAAATTAGATATATCAAATAATAATAATGATAATATTAATAATAATAATAATAATAATAATAATAATAATAATAATGGTAATAACACATATTTCTCTATAATCAGTAAAACCTTATATGTGCGCTATTTAATGAACTTTAATTATACTGGAATATGTATTCGAACAATATTATCGATTAAGGGAACATTAAGTTAATTATATGATTGAATATATAATAGTAGTAAAAGGCACAATATGTATATAAGATATTATTATATACATAAAACACATAGAATTTATGTAAAACGTATTTATGATTAATTTAAAATTATGAAATACATATATTTACTACTTATATCCATTATATTATCATTATTTATAACATTTATTAAATCTGATAATGATTATGATAATGATAATCAGAATAAACATTCATATCATCACAATCATAAAAGAAACTATCAATCTAAGAATGTCGACAGTAAATCAAAACAATATTCATATAACAAAGGAAAAAGGAATAGTAATGGAGAAAATCCTGAAAGAAATAAAAAATCTATTCATCCTAGAGATCATAATTATGCATATCGGAATAATCAAATAAAATCTCGTGGAAATAGTGCAAAAAGTGGCAGTTATTCAGAAAGTACATATTTCGCATTACATACTGGAACAGATAGATATGGTCGAAGAAAGTATTATTCACGATTTCAAACACGTGGACGATCAAATGGTTATCGTGAAAATATGTTTTTTAATATTTTTGATGTAACCGGTAATATTAAAATGAAACAGAATAAAAATCAGTTGACAAAATCCGAAAAAAAAGATAGTTACATAAAAAAGAATTATATTAATAATAAAGATTATAATGATAACAAGAATGAAAAGCCGGAATGTCCAGGATCATCAGTATTCAAAGACGGATACAGATCATTAGACAAAAACTTTACTACTTATTATGGAAACTCGACTAATGCATCAATTCCATTAACCGGTAAATAATCCCAACTATAATCAAAAAACTTTTGTAATTATTAATAAATGGTCTTCAAGTTATGCATAAAATGATTTTATATCCTCATCATTTAAAGAAAACTATTGTATTTCTTTCTATTTTAGTGAAAACATTGTAAAATCACTAGTAGTGTTAAAATTTTCTGTTTCTAATACTCAGAACTGCAAATGATTAGATCGTTGTTCCTATAGATTCATTCCAACGCTATGACCATAAAGATTTGTTGAGTATAATCACCAAGTTCCTACCTTCTGAAGGAACATATAAACATATGACTTCCAGTTCACATTAGCAGACACACGGAATAGCGCATTCATTACATATTAACACCTTCATATTCATTTATAAACCTAGTAGCCATATGTATTCAGTAGTTCAGTAGATAACAAGTTCAGCGTTTGAATCAATAAGTACAGAATTCAAGTTCCAACATGAACATTCAGCTAGAGTTCCTAATTAAACGGAACGATCAGCCTGATTTCTGTAACTAGACATATACCTGATAGACTAAAACATTGGATAAACAATCTTTGAAAAATAAATAAAAAAACAGCTACGCTTCTTATCTCCTGCATGTCAAATCTCTTCAACACATTTTATCATAAACGGTCGATCAGTAAACAATCCCCTGAACAAGATCATTCAAAATCGATTATACACAGACATTAGCTTATTCAATAAGACAATCAAATACAATACAAAACAATCTGAAAACAACACAGAATATTAACTAAACCACACGTGGTTAAAAAGATTAGTTTACAAAACATCAGCAGTAAAATTAAGTTAAAAAGTGAAGTAAACAAATCTGTTCAAAAATTCAAAGCAAACTTTCTCATAGTATTAGAAATAATAAACAATGCAGATTATCAACAGAATACTTACTTACTTACTTACGCCTGTTACTCCTCGTGAAGGAGCATAGGCCGCTCACCAGCATTCTCCATCCAACCCTGTCCTGGGCAATCCTTTCTAGCTCCGTCCAGTTGTAATTCATCGTTTTCATATCTGCTTCTATTATCCGACGCAATGTGTTCTTTGGCCTTCCTCTTTTTCTCTTCCCTTCAGGGTTCCTAGTTAGGGCTTGCCTCGTGATGCAGTTTGACTATTTGCGTAATGTATGTCCCATCCATTTCCATCGTCTTTTCCTAATTTCTTCTTCAGCTGGAAGTTGGTTTGTTCTCTCCCACAGAAGGCTATTGCTGATGGTATCCGGCCAATGGATGTTGAGTATCTTGCTTTGCCGATCCTCGCCTTTACGTCTGCATCTGAACCTCCTTGTTCATCGATGATGATTCCCAGGTATGTGAAGGACTCTACATCTTCCAGAGTTTCGCCATCAAGTGTGATTGGATTGCTGTTCTCCGCTTTGAATTTGAGGACCTTGGTTTTCCCTTTGTGTATGCTGAGGCCTACTGATGCAGAGACTGCTGCTACACTGGCTGTCTTTATCTGTATTTGTTCGTGTGTATGGGATAGGAGGGCTAGGTCATCTGCGAAGTCCAAATCGTCTAATTGATTCTGAGCTGTTCATTGTATTCCGTGTTTTCCCTCAGATGTCGAGGTCTTCATAATCCAGTCGACTACCAGAAGAAAGAGGAAGGGAGAGAGTAAACAGCCTTGTCTGACTCCGGTCCTTACTTGGAATGCATCTGTCAGCTGTCCTCCATGCACGACTTTGCACTGTAGTCCGTCGTATGAGTTCCGGATAATATTGACAATCTTCTCAGGAACTCCGTAGTGTCGAAGAAGTTTCCATAACGTCCTCCTATCTACACTGTCAAATGCCTTTTCATAATCAATGAAGTTGATGTATAGTGATGAGTTCCACTCAACTGATTGTTCGACGATGATCCGTAGTGTCGCAATTTGGTCTGTGCACGACCGATCCTTACGGAATCCAGCTTGTTGATCTCGAAGTTGGGCGTCTACTGCATCCTTCATCCGGTTCAGCAACAATCTGTTGAAGACTTTCCCTGGTATTGACAGTAGTGTAATGCCTCTGTAGTTTTCACATTTGCTCAGATCTCCTTTCTTTGGAATCTTGACGAGGTGTCCTTCTTTCCAGTCCATCGGCACTTGTTCCTCCTCCCAAATCTTTTTGAATAGAAGATAAAGCATGCTTGTGGTTGTTTCGATGTCTGATTTCAGTGCTTCAGCTGGTATGTTGTCGGGTCCCGCTGCTTTCCCGTTCTTGATTTGTCTGACGGCCATTCTAATTTCTTCCGTAGTTGGTGGATTGACATCTATAGGAAGATCTATGTGTGCTGCTTCGATGTCCGGTGGATTCATTGGAGCCGGTCTATTCAGGAGTTCCTCGAAGTATTCTACCCATCTGTTACGCTGTTGTTGAATTTCGGTGATTGGCTTGCCTTCTTTGTCTTTGACCGGCCTCTCTGGTCTACTGTATTTCCCTGCTAGTTTCTTCGTTGTAACGTAAAGCTGTTTCATATTTCTTTCTAGTGCAGCTTTTTCCACCGTCGTTGCTAGTTCTTCCACGTATTTCGTCCTGTCGGCTCTAATGCTCTTCTTCACTTGCCTGTTTGCTTCTATGTATTCAGCTTGTGCTTGAACTTTCTCTGCTCGTGTTCGGCTGTTGTTAATTGCTGCCTTCTTGTTCTTCCTTTCTTTGATCTTGTCCAGTGTTTCTGTAGAGATCCATTCCTTATGATGGTATTTCTTTAGACCGAGAACCTCTTGACACGTTGAAGTTCATGCTTCCTTGATGCCTTTCCAGTTGTCCTCCATAGTAGTTTCTTCTTCTTTCAGTAGATCTTGTAAGGTTTGGAACCTGTTGTTGAGAGCTATCTTGAATTCATTGAGTTTGTCAGTATCTCGAAGGAAGGCTGTATTGAACCTTTGTATTGCTGTTTGTCCACTTGTCCAGTTCTTTTTTAGCTTCAGTTTCAAATTGGCTACAACTAGGTGGTGATCTGAAGCTACGTCAGCACCTCTCCTGGTTCTCACATCTTCCATTGTCCTTCGGAATTTTTTGTTGATGCAAATATGATCTATTTGGTTCTCTGTAGTGTGGTCCGGTGAGATCCATGTAGCCTTGTGTATACGCTTGTGTGGAAATATTGTGCCTCCTATGACCAATTTGTTGAATGCACATAGATTTGCAAATCTTTCTCCATTTTCGTTTCTCTGTCCCAGTCCATGTCGTCCCATGATATCTTCATATCCAGTGTTGTCTATTCCGACTTTGGCATTTAGATCTCCCATCAGAATAGTTAGGTCCTTCCTTGGGCATTTCTCAATGATTGACTGCAGCCGCTCGTAGAACTGATCTTTAATGTCGTCGTTGCTATCATTGGTGGGTGCATAACATTGGATAATATTCATTAAGATCCCCTCCTTCTTTGTTTTGAATGATGCTTTGATGATTCTGGATCCGTGAGATTCCCATCCTACAAGTGCATTTCGTGCTACTTTAGACAGCATAAGAGCGACTCCCTGAGTGTGTGGAGCATTGTCCTCTTCGTGACCGGAGTATAGCAGCATCTCTCCCGTAGCTAGCCTTTTCTGTCCAGCTTGGGTCCAGTGGGTTTCGCTGATTCCCAGTACTGCTAAGTTGTATCTCCTTATTTCCATTGATATTTGACTGGTCTTCCCGGTTTCCCACATTGTTCGAACGTTCCATGTACCTACAAAAATTTTTGCTCTGGTTGTTAGAAGGGGCATCGGCCTCGTGGCTTCCGAAGGAACTCGGCTTTTACCATGGAGCGTCATAATTCTTCTAAATTAGGACCTTCTTACTCCCAGGGCAGAGTTAAAATGGTTTGGATTATTTTTTCTGGTAAGCGTTTTTTTAGCGAGTTAGTTTTCTACGGGATGGGGACACTAACCCCATGCCCAACCCTCCTCCTTTACCCGGGCTTGGGACCGGCAGTAACCCTATAAGAGCTACAGGCGGAGTTATCAACAGAATAAAAACTAAATATTACAGACAACAAGAAACATTTATATTAGCAAGATTAGCTTTAGAACCATAGAAAATTGATACAGAATACTCAATTTGTTTTATCAAACCAAATAAAAAATATTTCTATGCTGATCTACACAAAGACTATGGTATATCAAATGTGAATCTAGGGAAAAAGAACAGCGATATATTTGTTATTCTTTGAGTAAACATTTCCATATACTAAAATACTATTAGTCAACTGATATAAAATACGAAATCAGAAGAATGTTACAAAACAAAAGTCAACTTATGTAAAGTATAAATATTAAATTGTGTGTGAAAAGAAGATGAAATAGAAATTTACAATAAAAATATTTCAACAAACACAAAATCAGGCAGTAACAGATAATCATAGTATAACAGAACACAAAGAAGCAACATATACGTCGTCAACTACTACATTACATATTCGAAAAAAACATAACTGTAAATAAATTGATCGAAATTCTCAAAAATGAAGAAAATTTTCTTATTCTAACATTCAAACCACACATTCATAGTCTTCAACAGCAAATGGAGTTATTCAGCACTTGCTTGTTCACAGAATAATTTATCAATCATTAGCGTAAATGAGAACTAGCCACATCAGTGAGTAGGTCTGTGTACTTACTAAAATCTCAATGGATGTATCTATCAAAAAGTGTTTAGGAAGTAGCAAATAGTATACATTTTCTCAATCTCACTTCTAGTCTCTATTTAAGGAGAGATTTTTCACAAAGCATTGCGTCGTTTATCTAACAACAATTCACCCTTACCACTAAGTTGAAACATAACAAACAATCGATTACTCAAGTGCAATCCCATGAAAGTGAATTGCGAACATTACATAAAATTGCAATTCCAGTCAACAAGTATATAATTGGAAGGAATCAAAATTTAATGACCGATTTGTTGTAACAGGATAATTTATATGAGAAAATACAAAAATGAAGATAATCATATTGATATCCTTCATTTTCTTACCTATCATACTAAACCAAGACATAAGCGAGAACTCAAACTTTTTCCATAATAATGATTCCAGGTCTACAACAACAAACAACAGTTGGAGAGTACGCGATGGTAACAGGAATGGTGAAAAGAAAAAGGACTCATTTGGTGGTGAATTCGAATTGTCGTGGTTATCAGGAAATTCAAATCGAAGATATGCATTTAAAGAAGAGGGAGAAGCAAATGCTAAAGGTAATTTCAATAGACACGGACGAGGGGAATATGACAGTATGTCAACACGTTCATCCAGATTCAAGGTGAAGGGTTCAATTGACAAGTATGGAAAACGCACATTCCTATATTCCAATTTGAGAAGAGGTGGAAAACGAAGGAGTTATTCGAAAAGATTTTCCGTTGACAATTTCGATATCAATGGTGATGTATATTATAAACGTAAAAGTATGGGATTAGGATCAGACAGTGAAAGTGCTAAACATATCAAAATAAAGGTCACTTCTGATAGTGATTCTGATCGGGAAATTTCACATGAAACTGAAAATAGTAAATCGAGAAGTAAACGTAGTGATTCACAAATGGAAAATACTACTCATCGGAATACTTCTCTATCTATATCTGATGAACGTAGATGCAGAATAATATGAATTCATTATTGAGATTTAGATGGCGGTTGGAGGTAGTCAACAGAATACCCTGGACCCGGGTTTCGTGCTACTTGGCACTCGTCAGCAAAGTGTACCTGTAATCTTGAGGGAACTGGTGCTCCCTGGCGAATTCGATCTCGTGTCACCCAGCTTCACAGTCAGAGACGTTACCACTGAGATATCCGAGCCGCGATTGACCTCCTGTAGGACTCAGATGTAATCACAATTGATTGATCACTGTGTGGTGATCGATTTCATGCTTGCCTAGTCCTTATTAGTGCAGATCGAATGCAGGGTCCAAGGTTTCCTGTTTACTGCCTCCAACCACCATCTAAATCTCAATACATAGTGCCCGCAGTGTCGAGTCACGTAGACTGGTGGCCACATTTCAACATGATCAATAGCATTCGATCTGCACTAATAAGGACTAGACAAGCATGACATTGATCACCACACAGTGATCAATCAATTGCGATGAATTCATTATATTTCGTGGTTTCTCATCAACTGCTTACAACCAGATATATATTAGAATTTTACATTGAGATAAGAAATAGTATGGAACAATTGATATAAGTGAATGTAAACAATTGAAATGACAAAGGTCGGCCTACCTTTCTCAATTTTTTTTTTAATATTTTATACACGCTAACTGTAAACAAAAGTGTGAACAAAATATTGTTTCTACGAATTCACGAGAAGAAAATTGATGATTTAAAAATATAATATAATAATAATAATAATAATAATAATAATAATAATAATAATATCAATAATAATGATATATATATATTCAAGAACAGGTCAGAGGTTATTTGGTGTTGTAATCAAGGAAACATTAAGGATGGGTGATGTAATAGTTGAGTGAAGTTCAAAGACAGATAAGATAAATTGTGTGATAATTTTAGAGGTAATGCAGGGTTTACATGAGATTTATGGAATTAAATTCTGATAAGATGGGTTACGTAATAATTGAATAGAATTCGAAGAGTTCACATAATTGAAGAGAATCAAGTGAGTGGAAATGTATGAGGTGAGGGGTGGTTTAAGAATTTGTTAATAGGAGAGAAATGTAGCACAAACTAAACATTAACAAAATAAAACTAATGATTAGAAAAATGGAATTAGCAGGGTAGTAATAGGTTTATACAGTCTCTTTTTGAATACATGGATCCAGTTTGAGTGTTTTTATCGCGATCACTTCAGCGAAACGGGAAGAAACAGTATTTCTTTGTCTCCCAATCAATCATAGAGAAGTGCTCAGGAAAGGAACTGCTCATTCTGATGGGAGGCCTAAACGTCGATGTCGGAATGTACAACACCGGATATGAAGATATCATGGGACGACATAGACTGGGAGACTGAAATGAAAAAGGCGAGAGATTTGCATTCAACAAATCGGTTTTAGTCGGCACAATATTGCCCTGTACGAAAATGAGAGGACGAAAGGCGAATGTCCGGCGCTTTAACCGGATCACAAACCAATGGTGCACATGGGCTCCAGTATCCTGCGAGAACAAATGGCGTATGAACCAATCGTTGGTCACCGACTACCATGGGATTGCATCTCCTTATGATGCTCCACTGCCTTGTGGGTTAGACCTATAGGTCAAGGGCTCGGGGAATGGCCCCTTAAGATAACCACCTGCTTCGATTGGGCACCCGAGCAGTATCACAGACCACATACAAATGATGAACTCTCTATGTCTATGGAAACTACTTTTCTCGCTTCGAAAAACAACCAATCGATTCAAATTATTATCATTACAATTATTGTTATTATTAATACTATTATTATTATTATTATTACTATTATTATTATTGTTATTATTATTATTATTATTATTATTATTATTATTATTATTATTTTCCACATTATTCACCCTCTTTTATACTTATACAGCGGCTCGTCTTTGGTGGAAATTCGACTGTATCTAAACGTTCTCCAGTCACTGTCCGGTTGATAATTGTGTGCTACCACCCAATACAAACACTGAAACAGCTTTCCTGAAACCACGTGCACCATTCAAACCGGCTTCCTTCAACGCTCGCAGTCGAATGCAGATCGGAGAACAGATAGGGCTGGCCATGTCTTTAGAAAGTCTTCATATCGATGTCTGCTGTCTATCAGAGACCCGTATTCAAGACTATGGTGAAGTACCACAAATTCGCTCTTCATCTGTCACTTCAAAAAGCTTGTCTTACGTGCGCTTATCCAGGGACCCTGAGGCATCACTAGTCCATTGGATCCTTAATAAAAGTCGGTTATGTGCTGTTAGATTAGAGAGTTCAATCAAAGTGAGAAGAAATCGGAGTGAGAAACGATGTCTTTTCGTCATCTCCGCCTATGCTCCGACAGATTGCAGCCTGAATGCAATGAAGGATGAATCCTACCACCATTTAACTTTTCTTCTCCAGAAAGTGCGTTCGACAGATATTGTAGTACTAGCCGGAGACTTGAATACTCAGGTCGGGCGTCTAGGCACAGAAGAGAATCGTTTAGGTGGCCGACGAGGACATGTTGGTCGCAGGTCAGATAACGAGGACCGTCTACTGCAACTATGCACAGACCACAACGTGTTTCTGGCTAGCACTAACTTTCGGCACAGTCATCGCCGATGTGCCACCTGGCGTCCTCCCTCTGCATCTCAAGCCTGGACTCAGATTGATCACATCGCGATCAGCTACCGCTGGCGTGGTTGTGTACAAGACTGCCGCTCCTTTTGGAGTACCTATCTGGACTCTGACCATGCCTTGGTCTGCGCCAATCTTACCTTACTTTTCAGTGGACAACGAAGTGACCGCCATCAACGGATTGATATTAGCAAGCTGGTTGCAACTTCTGTTGCAAGTAAGTATCGAACCGAGCTAGCCTCTAGGCTAGCTACTACTCCACCGAAAAGTATAGATGAGCATTGGTTGCAATTGCATGACGCCATGAAAATGGCGAGAACAGTCAGTTGTGGGTTTGCGAAACGTCCTGCTTTTAAGCACTGGGTTTCTTCTGGTTCCTTACAACTTATTGAAGCCCGTCGATCTACTCCGGGTGACCGTGAGTTTGACCAAAAACGAAGGATGTTACGTAAGGAAGTTGGGCAAAGCTTGCGTAAGGACCGAGAAGCCTGGTGGTCGGAGCGTGCTAATGAGCTGGAAGCAGCAGCTGCATCTGGTAACTACCAGAAGCTCTTCGAACTCATCCGAGCCACTGGCAGCAAGAAGTCTGGTGTGAGCGAAACCATCTACGAGGATGATGTAATGCCAATCACTAACATCCATCGACGTCTTAGACGATGAGAAGAATTTTTCGAAGGGCAGTTCAACTGGCCTGCTGCTCTGGCAACATCGGCCAGACTGTCCTGCCCTCCATGGCCGGTGACGACTGATCCACCAAACGAGGAGGAAGTCCGCAAGGAACTCCAACTCTTGAAGCGTTAAAAATCACCTGGCCCAGATGACTTACCTACGGCTCTTTTTAAAGATGGTGGTGATTTATTGACTAAGGAATTGACGACGTTGTTTACAAAGGTTTGGGAACTAGAAAGTGTATCAACGTCATGGAATGAGTCGATAGTTTTCCCTATCTTTAAAAAGGGTTCACGTCGTTCCTGCAACAACAATCGGGGGATAAGTCTACTGTGATGGTCTGTGTATCTGACTCCATTTAGATTATACGAATGTTTGCTATCGCTTATTCTCGTATATCATCGTCGACTTAAATCGCGTTATCCAATAACGGAATTGAATAAGTCGAATAACGAGAATTGATTTGTGAATACATATATTTTGTACATGAAGCGAATGAAGCACAGCAAAGCAAAAATGACACGTATGGAAGATGGCTGGGAAGCCAACTCCCTTTTAATTAAGTGTTACTCAGTATTTATAGGCAGACAAAATAAACTACAGACATGTGATGAATCATGGGACATGAAGTGTACACACATATACGCTCATGTGAAAACAGTCAAGGCTAATAAGCGAATAATTGACAAGGTCAAAATATGGCTCAAGTAAAATGAATAAAATAGGATGTCCGGAAGTTAGAATAAAGGTTTATGGGCTTGCCATAATAACTGACACTACACATACTTCCAATTGCGTCCTAGCTATTGGCTTCCGTCATACTTCGTAGGTTATTCAAAACTCGAAAAGATTGACTCGCGAGGAGCAGGCTGGGTTTCGTTCTGGTCGAGGATGTATTGATCATATCTTCACCCTCCGCCAAATGTTAGAACATCGCCATACTTATCAAAGGCCAACAATCGTAGTGTTTCTTGACATCAGGGCTGCCTTCGATTCGTTGGACAGGACTGTTCCCTGGGATTGTCTATTGAAGAAGGGTGTGCCTGAGAAGTTTATTAACATCCTAAAAGCCCTATATAAAAACACCTCAGGCAGAGTGAGGGCATACAACCACCTCTCTCCATTGTTCCATTCGAGTAGTGGGGTTAGGCAGGGTTGCCCAATCCCACCATTCCTCTTCAACTTTGCCATCGATGACATTCTGGAAACAGCTCTGGTGGATGTAAGTAATGGTGGTGTGGATCTGTTGCCTGGAGAAAGACTTCTCGACCTTGAGTATGCAGATGATATTGTCTTACTGTGCGATAATGCCCAAGCCATGCAATCCGCACTTAATCAGTTAGCAATCAGCGTCCATAGGTACGTTATGTGTTTTGCACCTTCGAAGTGCAAAGTACTTCTACAAGACTGGCAGGATTCCAATCCTGTGCTCACCCTGGATGGTGAGCAGATAGAAGTAGTCGAGAAGTTCGTGTATCTAGGTAGCTCCATAAGTGCTGGTGGGGGTGTAAGTGATGAGATCAATGCATGTATAGTGAAAGCTAGAACGGCTTATGCCAATCTGGGCCACCTTTCCGTTCCCTCATTACTACCATACTACCTTAGACCAATCTCTTCGTTATTGTTTCTTAGCTTTTTTTTCTATGTCTCTTCGAATTCTCATTGTTTTGTGTGGCGCATATATATTGGCGCTCTCTTGTACCAATATTCATGTGTTCAAACAAACAACTATGCGATGGAAGCAAATTTTTCGCTGATGTTGAATTTGATGAATTAAGCAAATCAAAAATGTGAGGCAACTCGAATATGACGAAATTGTTTAATGTGAATCGGGCTAACGAAGAAAGATTATAAATGACTGTTGATCTCTCACGCAGCTGCTTAGTCTCTAGACCACGAACCGGATCTAATAGTGTATAAGTCTAATTTCAACCAATCAGTGATACTTCGCAATCACCTTCCTCTCTCGAGTTTTGCTTTCCTCATTAACCTATTTAGAGAACGTGTTATCAACAGAAACCAATTTATTACCGTTGTGTGTATGACACATTGAAAATGTGTCTTCTGACACCATCGTAAAGATACTCACAATACCAACTATATTTCAATTTCCAAGGTAAAATCATAAGAAGAAATGTGTAGATATTGTTATGATTAAACCATACTAATAAAACTTTCATGAAGCTGTTTCTAAACTAATTCTTTACTAGAAGTATACATTAGGGGTCGGTTACTTTATATTCGGTTAATTACAAACCACACTTCAGTTATATTTCTCACTTTTTTTATTGTATCCACGTACACAAAACAATAGCTTATTTGAAGAATTCCTATGGTACGTCAGTGAGTTGAGCAAGAAGTAAGAACAAATATGAATAGAACTATCCAGAACGGAAATCTTTTAGTTCATAGGTCTTTGCTTTAATTTTCTTTGTCTCGTTATAGATTTTAATATGAACGTTCCTATGTGACTGGAAAAGCAGTACTTGTTTGATCCGTTCTAAACTTGATATTTCGATTTTCTTATCATGAATTTTCTGGATTTGAAAACATCACAGCTTAGTATGAACAGTCAGTTGAATGGTCAATTACATTACATTAAATGGTGCAAAAGCCCGAAAACACAACATCATGAATACTGGAGCTATTTTACTAAACGTTGTTCTTTGCAAAGACTAGACGTACTGTACAATCTGTGAATACCGTACAACAAAACACGTTATCAATGACCGTCACTTAATAATTAACACAAAAGTGTTGTGAAGAGTGAAACTGAACAATTTAGTGATTGTATTCTTTAATTTAGTCTTTCTGATACAGTTATTGAGTGACATTTCAGAATCCTCATAATTTCACAGCTATATGATCATCTTGGAATCTATGTCTATCGTGTGCTACCAAGTTACTTATCAACGACAGCTATATGAATTCAATATTTATGATCATTATAGTGTGTACACAATCTACGGTTCTTTTCTTTAAAATAATATCATTTCTAATTCTGAGTTTGGCATAGATTTTATCCTTCACATCTACAAAATGACTGAATTTAGTTAAAAAACTGTTGTCGTTTCATGTAAAAGTGAACAACTCATCTATCCAATTATGGAATTTATCAGCAAAATATTGTAGGATGTTGATTGATTGGTATGAAAGTAGGTTGACAACTAAAATGCATGAACTACTAGTATTTATACTGTAGTAGTTTTGAGGGCGAGCAGTGTTGAACAGTACTATACAATGATGAAACACTTTTCCACTCAGTCCAGATTTTTAATATTTGTCTAACTAATTCAGTTCATGATGTAAATTACTAGATAATAATTACGTAACACTTAATCTTTTCAAATAAATTGAGCATTAAGTAGATTGTTTGTAATAACAAATAGAATACTATTAATGATAATTAACAACTGATTTCAATTCACATGAATTTTTATTGTCTTACAATTAAACCGATTGAGTTGGCAATGAACACTTAAATTAGTGAACACATCTATACCTTAATAAATAATAATAATAAATGTTTATTCTGCATGCTTGTTACTGTGGCACCACAAAAAGATGACGTTCAGTGTAATTTAAATGTAAAATAATATTTATTTTGAATGGGATTTATATAATTGTTGTTAGATGGGTCAGATGTATTAATAGGATTAGTCTCATTAAAAATGAATAAATAAATTCTTTATTCATGATCCTTAAAATGAATGTTGTACATGATGGAGTATAGATAGTGTTGATTCAAACATATTCTTATACAGTAGTCTACAGCTTAGCGGATAAATAAGGGTATTCTATGTGTGCCTCTTTCAGTTTTCATTCATCACCTACACAATCTGTTTAATAGAACACACTAGGATATAGATTTTACTATGGAACACGAAGTAGAAGGTAAATTCCATTTCCTGGATATTGGAATCAGACGAACATCAAATGACAAATTACAAAGGTACGCTCACCGCAAAAATACCTAGAGTGGAATTCATCTCAATCACTACAGTTTCTGTCCAATGAATTACTAAAAGAGTATCATACGAACCCTTTTTGATAGCGCACGCAACATTCGCTCAAAGGAATGCTAGATGAAGAAATTATTCTCATCACAAATTGCTCACGTGGAAATGTATATCCGGCGGATTTCATTCAGAAATATGCAAAATCCACCCCTCAGGTAAAATAGGATAGAGTGGAAAAGAAAATCTGCTCCTTATATTTACGCTTCAAAGGAGACAGAATCACTGGAATAATTAATCACAAAGTAAATTCCGCGTTGAAAGTGACCTAGCCAGCAGCAAAATTAACGACGGTATGGGAAATGGACTGCTCATTCAAACAAACTAAAATCAACAGGTACTCTTTTCTCAGTAGTTCCAACCGCATTTACCAGTTTACATGTACGTGTCAAAGCACATGCATTGGAAGAACCGAGAGAAGAGTACATGTTCGCATTTGCAAGCATGTTCCAAAGAAATTGAGACCGCGAGCGACAAAGGCTGTTTACAGTGCAAATGCTCGGCATTTACTTGACACCGGGCATACCATTGACATTCCCCCATGTTTTTACAATTATTAGAAGACAATGAAATACTGTTTCTCTCCGTTTCGCTGAAGCGATCGCGATAAAAACACTCAAACCTGATCCATGTATTCAAAAAGAGACAATAATAAACCTATTACTACCCTGATAATTCCATTTTTCTAATCATCAGTTTTATTTTGTTAATGTTTAGTTTGTGCTATATTTCTCTCCCATTAACGAATTCCTAAACCACCCCTTCCCTCATACATTTCCACTCACTTGATTCTCTTCAATTATGTGAACTCTCTGAATTTTATTCAATTATTACGTAACACGTCTTATCAGATTTTAATTCTATGAATCTTATGTAAATCCTGCATTACCTCTAAAATTATCACACAATTTATCTTATCTGTCTTTGAACTCCACTCAACTATTACATCACCCATCCTTAATTTTTCCTTGATTCTAACACCAAATAACCTCTGACCTGTTCTTGCATATATACATCATTATTATTGATAACTTTTGTCAGTCCAATTCTTTACATTCACTTATATCAATTGTTCCATACTATTTCTTATCTCAATGTAAAATTCTAATACATATCTGGTTGTAAGCAGCTGATGAGAAACCACGAAATATAATGAATTCATATTATTCTGCATCAATGTTTGTTCTAAAATCCTCCACGTTCACCAACTGTAGATACAGAACGATTCCGATGAGTAGTATTTTCCGTTTGTGAATCACTACGTTTACTTCTCGATTTACTATTTTCAGTTTCAAGTGAATTTCTACTATCAGAATCACTATCAGAATTGAGTCTTATTTTGAGATGCTTAGCACTTTCACTGTCTGATCCTAATCCCATACTTTTACGTTTATAATATACATCACCATTGATATCGAAATTGTCAACGGAAAATCTTTTCGAATAACTCCTTCGTTTTCCACCTCTTCTCAAATTGGAATATTGGAATGTGCGTCTTCCATACTTGTCAATTGAACCCTTCACCTTGAATCTGGATGAACGTGTTGACATACTATCATATTCCCCTCGTCCATGTCTATTGAAATTACCTTTAGCATTTGCTTCTCCCTCTTCTTTAAATGCATATCTTCGATTTGAATTTCCTGAAAACCACGACAATTCGAATTCACCACCAACTGAGCCCTTTTTCTTTTCACCATTCGTGTTACCATTGCGTACTCTCCAACTGTTGTTTGTTGTTGTAGACCTGGAATCATTACTATGGAAAATGTTTGATTGGTCGTTTATATCTTGGTTTAGTATAATAGGTAAGAAAATGAAGGATATCAATATGATTATCTTCATTCTTGTATTTTCTCATATAAATTATCCTGCTACAACAAGTCGCTCATTAAATTTTGATTCCTTCCAATTATATACTTGTTGACTGGAATTGCAATTTTATGTAATGTTCGCAATTCAATTTCATGAGATTGCACTTGAGTAATCGATCGTTTGTTATGTTTCAACTTAATGGTAAGGGTGAATTGTTGTTAGATAAACGACGCAATGCTTTGTGAAAAATCTCTCCTTAAATAGAGACTAGAAATGAGATTGAGAAAATGTATACTATTTGCTACTTCCTAAACACTTTTTGATAGATACATCCATTGAGATTTTAGTAAGTACACAGACCTACTCACTGATGTGGCTAGTTCTCATTTACGCTAATGATTGATAAATTATTCTGTGAACAAGCAAGTGCTGAATAACTCCATTTGCTGTTGAAGACTATGAATGTGTGGTTTGAATGTTAGAATAAGAAAATTTTCTTCATTTTTGAAAATTTCGATCAATTTATTTACAGTTATGTTTTTTTCGAATATGTAATGTAGTAGTTGACGACGTATATGTTGCTACTTTGTGTTCTGTTATACTATGATTATCTGTTACTGCCTCATTTTGTGTTTGTTGAAATATTTTTATTGTAAATTTCTATTTCATCTTCTCTTCACACACAATTTAATATTTTTACTTTACATAAGTTCACTTTTGTTTTGTAACATTCTTCTGATTTCGTATTTTATATCAGTTGACTAATAGTATTTTAGTATATGGAAATGTTTACTCAAGGAATAACAAATTTATCCCTGCTCTTTTTCCCTAGATTCTTATTTGATATACCATAGTCTTTGTGTAGATCAACATAGAAATATTTTGTACTTGGTTTGATAAAACAAATTGAGTATTCTGTATCAATTTTCTATGGTTCTAAAGCTAATCTTGCTAATATAAATGTTTCTTGTTGTCTGTAATTTCTAGTTTTTATTCTGTTGATAACCCCGCCTGTAGCTCTTATAGGGTTGCTGCCGGTCCCAAGCCCGGGTAAAGGAGGAGGGTTGGGCATGGGGTTAGCGTCCCCATCCCGTAGAAAACTAACTCGCTAAAAAAACGCTTACCAGAAAAAATAATCCAAACCATTTTAACTCTGCCCTGGGAGTTAGAAGGTCTTCATTTAGAAGAATTATGACGCTTCATGGTGAAAGCCGAGTTCCTTCGGAAGCCACGAGGCCGATGCCCCTTCTAACAACCAGAGCAAAAATTTTTATAGGTACATGGAACGTTCGAACAATGTGGGAAACCGGGAAGACCAGTCAAATATCAATGGAAATGAGGAGATACAACTTAGCAGTACTGGGAATCAGCGAAACCCACTGGACCCAAGCTGGACAGAAAAGGCTAGCTACGGGAGAGATGCTGCTATACTCCGGTCACGAAGAGGACAATGCTCCACACACTCAGGGAGTCGCTCTTATGCTGTCCAAAGTAGCACGAAATGCACTTGTAGGATGGGAATCTCACGGATCCAGAATCATCAAAGCATCATTCAAAACAAAGAAGGAGGGGATCTTAATGAATATTATCCAATGTTATGCACCCACCAATGATAGCAACGACGACATTAAAGATCAGTTCTACGAGCGGCTGCAGTCAATCATTGAGAAATGCCCAAGGAAGGACCTAACTATTCTGATGGGAGATCTAAATGCCAAAGTCGGAATAGACAACACTGGATATGAAGATATCATGGGACGACATGGACTGGGACAGAGAAACGAAAATGGAGAAAGATTTGCAAATCTATGTGCATTCAACAAATTGGTCATAGGAGGCACAATATTTCCACACAAGCGTATACACAAGGCTACATGGATCTCACCGGACCACACTACAGAGAACCAAATAGATCATATTTGCATCAACAAAAAATTCCGAAGGACAATGGAAGATGTGAGAACCAGGAGAGGTGCTGACGTAGCTTCAGATCACCACCTAGTTGTAGACAATTTAAAACTGAAGCTAAAAAAGAACTGGACAAGTGGACAAACAGCAATACAAAGGTTCAATACAGCCTTCCTTCGAGATACTGACAAACTCAATGAATTCAAGATAGCTCTCAACAACAGGTTCCAAGCCTTACAAGATCTACTGAAAGAAGAAGAAACTACTATGGAGGACAACTGGAAAGGCATCAAGGAAGCATTAACTTCAACGTGTCAAGAGGTTCTCGGTCTAAAGAAATACCATCATAAGGAATGGATCTCTACAGAAACACTGGACAAGATCAAAGAAAGGAAGAACAAGAAGGCAGCAATAAACAACAGCCGAACACGAGCAGAGAAAGTCCAAGCACAAGCTGAATACATAGAAGCAAACAAACAAGTGAAGAGGAGCATTAGAGCCGACAAGAAGAAATACGTGGAAGAACTAGCAACGACGGCAGAAAAAGCTGCTAGAGAAGGAAATATGAAACAGCTTTACGATACAACGAAGAAACTATCAGGGAAATACAGTAAACCAGAGAGGCCGGTCAAAGACAAAGAAGGCAAGCCAATCACCGAAATTCAACAACAGCGTAACAGATGGGTAGAATACTTCGAGGAACTCCTGAATAGGCCGGCTCCAATGAATCCACCGGACATCGAAGCAGCACACATAGATCTTCCTATAGATGTCAATCCACCAACTACGGAAGAAATTAGAATGGCCGTCAGACAAATCAAGAACGGGAAAGCAGCAGGACCCGACAACATACCAGCTGAAGCACTGAAATCAGACATCGAAGCAACCACAAGCATGCTTTATCTTCTATTCAAAAAGATTTGGGAGGAGGAACAAGTGCCGATGGACTGGAAAGAAGGACACCTCGTCAAGATTCCAAAGAAAGGAGATCTGAGCAAATGTGAAAACTACAGAGGCATACACTACTGTCAATACCAGGGAAAGTCTTCAACAGATTGTTGCTGAACCGGATGAAGGATGCAGTAGACGCCCAACTTCGAGATCAACAAGCTGGATTCCGTAAGGATCGGTCGTGCACAGACCAAATTGCAACACTACGGATCATCGTCGAACAATCAGTTGAGTGGAACTCATCACTATACATCAACTTCATTGATTATGAAAAGGCATTCGACAGTGTAGATAGGAGGACGTTATGGAAACTTCTTCGACACTACGGAGTTCCTGAGAAGATTGTCAATATTATCCGGAACTCATACGACGGACTACAGTGCAAAGTAGTGCATGGAGGACAGCTGACAGATGCATTCCAAGTAAGGACCGGAGTCAGACAAGGCTGTTTACTCTCTCCCTTCCTCTTTCTTCTGGTGGTCGACTGGATTATGAAGACCTCGACATCTGAAGGAAAACACGGAATACAATGGACAGCTCAGAATCAATTAGACGATTTGGACTTCGCAGATGACCTAGCCCTCCTATCACGTACACACGAACAGATGCAGATGAAGACAGCCAGTGTAGCAGCAGTCTCTGCATCAGTAGGCCTCAGCATACACAAAGGGAAAACTAAGGTCCTCAAATTCAAAGCGGAGAACAGCAATCCAATCACTCTTGATGGCGGAACTCTGGAAGATGTAGAATCCTTCACATACCTGGGAAGCATCATCGATGAACAAGGAGGTTCAGATGCAGACGTAAAGGCGAGGATTGGCAAAGCAAGGGTCGCATTCCTACAATTGAAGAACATATGGAACTCAAAACAACTGTCTGTCAACCAATATCAAAGTGAGAATCTTCAGTACGAACGTCAAGCCAGTTCTACTGTACAGAGCTGAAACTTGGAGAACTACAACAACCACCATCAAGAAGGTACAAGTATTTATAAATAGCTGTCTACGCAAGATACTCAACATCCATTGGCCGGATACCATCAGCAATAGCCTTCTGTGGGAGAGAACAAACCAACTAGATGGTGGTTGGAGGTAGTCAACAGGAAACCCTGGACCCGGGTTTCGTGCTACTTGGCACTCGTCAGCAAGGTGTACCTGTAATCTTGAGGGAACTGGTGCTCCCTGGCGGATTCGATCTCGTGTCACCCAGCTTCACAGTCAGAGACGTTACCACTGAGCTATCCGAGTCGTGACTAACCTTCTGTAGGACTGAGATGTAATCGCAATTGATTGATCACTGGGTGGTGATCAATCTCATGCTTGTCTAGTCCTTATTAGTGCCGATCGAATGCTATCGATCATGTTGCAATGTGGCCACCAGTCTAGGTGACTCGACACTGCGGGCACTATGTATTGAGATTAGATGGTGGTTGGAGGTAGTCAACAGGAAACCCTGGACCCGGGTTTCGTGCTACTTGGCACTCGTCAGCAAGGTGTACCTGTAATCTTGAGGGAGTCACCTAGACTGGTGGCCACATTGCAACATGATCGATAGCATTCGATCGGCACTAATAAGGACTAGACAAGCATGAGATTGATCACCACCCAGTGATCAATCAATTGCGATTACATCTCAGTCCTACAGAAGGTCAGTCACGACTCGGATAGCTCAGTGGTAACGTCTCTGACTGTGAAGCTGGGTGACACGAGATCGAATCCGCCAGGGAGCACCAGTTCCCTCAAGATTACAGGTACACCTTGCTGACGAGTGCCAAGTAGCACGAAACCCGGGTCCAGGGTTTCCTGTTGACTACCTCCAACCACCATCTAATCTCAATACATAGTGCCCGCAGTGTCGAGTCACCTAGACTGGTGGCCACATTGCAACATGATCGATAGCATTCGATCGCACTAATAAGGACTAATAGTGATCAATCAATTGCGAGAACAAACCAACTTCCAGCTGAAGAAGAAATTAGGAAAAGACGATGGAAATGGATAGGACATGCATTACGCAAATAGTCAAACTGCATCACGAGGCAAGCCCTAACTAGGAACCCTGAAGGAAGCGAAAAAGAGGAAGGCCAAAGAACACATTGCGTCGGATAATAGAAGCAGATATGAAAACGATGAATTACAACTGGACGGAGCTAGAAAGGATTGCCCAGGACAGGGTTGGATGGAGAATGCTGGTGAGCGGCCTATGCTCCTTCACGAGGAGTAACAGGCGTAAGTAAGTAAGTAAGTATTCTGTTGATAATCTGCATTGTTTATTATTTCTAGTACTATGAGAAAGTTTGCTTTGAATTTTTGGACAGATTTATTTACTTGACTTTTTAACTTAATTTTACTGCTGATGTTTTGTAAACTAATCTTTTTAACCACGTGTGGTTTAGTTAGTATTCTGCGTTGTTTTCAGATTGTTTTGTCTTGTATTTGATTGTCTTATTGAATAAGCTAATGTCTGTGTATAATCGATTTTGGATGATTGTGTACAGGGGATTGTTTACCAGTCGCTCGTTTATGATAAAATGTGTTGAAGAGATTTGACATGCATGGAGATAAGAAGCGTAGCTGTTTTTTTATGTATTTTTCAAAGATTGTTTATCTAATGTTTTACTCTATCAGGTATATGTCTAGTTACAGAAATCAGGCTGATCGTTCCGTTTAATTAGGAACTCTAGCTAAATGTTCACGTTCTATTATTCCTGTTTGGAAGTTTTATTTCTGGTTCTATCATATTTTATCAGTATAATATTCTGCTTATTTCAAATATCTTCAGTCTTTATCATGTCTCATTCTATTTTAATTACTTCACCACAAATTCTCATAATAATTTAATTACTATGTTTAACTTCTGTGTAGTAATAAAATAAACTAACGTTTAAAAGTTCCCCATCAACGATTCTATGTGGAAATGTAAAGGTAATGTAAAATGATTTAATCCATTATACTGTTACGAGAAAATTTCAAGTTCTAAATTTTCCAGTAATATCAAGGCATTTCATCATATGTAATACCTCTGTGTATGATATACACTGAGTCGATTCAGTGTAGAATTTCTTTTGAAACAACTGGGCATAACATTATGTTTAGTGGTGTTACAATGTGACATTTGTTAACGAATAATGAGTTCAAGCACATTTGCGTATAAATGAAAATTTTTGTTAATAATCTATTTTGTGTTTGGATAAACACAAAATCATGAGGTTGTGGTTAGGGACAGTCGACAAGAAACCCTGGACTTAGGTTGCGTACTAAATGGCACTTGTGAGCAAGGTTTTTCTGTAATCTTGGGGGAACTAATAACGTCTGACGGATTCAATCCCATTTCACTCAGCCCCACAGTCAGAGACCTTACTAGTTAACTTCCCATGAAGTAATCGACCTCCTGTAGGACTGAGATGTATTTATGATTGATTGATTATTGGGTACCATGTGTGTCAATTCCTTCTGAGTGCAGATCGATAAAATTCGATCAGACAACTTTGAAATTATTTTGACAACTAATTGACTGAATACAAACTCAGCCACTTGTAGACAAAATCAGCTCGATCATTTTAAGAAATTTTTTATGTCATCCTATTATTATTACATTATAACTAATTATCTAACAGTGAGTTCCCTACATTTTTTTCTAAATATATGAATGCCATTTTTATGCAAAAAAATTTCTATTCACATTTTTCATTTAATATTTTTGATAATCCGATTTATTCAACATTCATTGATAAAACTGTTTGTCATTTTCAAATACTGAACTTTTTTATATCTGCACTCTGAGTGGGGACTCATTCAGTATGCATCTTGTTTAACGTTTACTTAACATTTTCGGTTATAATTGTGCAAACAGTATGCATGTTTGTATACATGGCAATTCCTTGGCAGTTTGATTGACTATCACTTTGGAATCAGTCTACCAACCAGATATAGCTTCTGTATATTCCCCTCATCTTTCTATTCAACACTGTCTGATGAAACTGTGAGCAGTTCTATTTGCATTAAAATATTTTGAACGTATAAACGTGTAGCCTCAAAGTCGGACTAACCGTTTTATAGAATGGAGTTGACTTTGTGAGCGAAATCGAAGGTTTTAGGTTCGATTACCTGTAAGGGAATCATGGATACTCATTGCTCAGGAGTCCAAAACTTCGATCAAATGGGCTTTCAGTGCTTCCAGGTTTTCAACAGCAGTCCCATAATTTATAATCTATGCAACAACTGTTACATCACTATGATAAATACACACTCCTAAAACCAAATACTATTCTCTTTTTTATGTAAAGCGGGTAACATTTAGAAACAGTTCACGTCCCAAAGATTTACATTTGTTAAAACATTTCCAGGGAATAAAAAATCCTTCAATGCTAACATGTCTTGAAAATATTTATCAATGAACGGTTCAATAATCAGATTTATAAATGTTATTTCTAGTTAACATCAGAGTTTGATAACTAGAATATCTAAATTTACATTCTGTACATCAACTGGCAAGCAAGTCTGACTGGCTCAGTTCTTCAAACTATAATTTGCAAGTTATGTTTTGAATAAGTAGCGTCTGACCCAGTGTAGCAGAAGTCTCTGCATCAGTAGGCCTCAGCATACACAAAGGGAAAACTAAGGTCCTCAAATTCAAAGCGGAGAACAGCAATCCAATCACACTTGATGGCGAAACTCTGGAAGATGTAGAATCCTTCACATACCTGGGAAGCATCATCGATGAACAAATAGGTTCAGATGCAGACGTAAAGGGGAGGATTGGCAAAGCAAGGGTCGCATTCCTACAATTGAAGAACATATGGAACTCAAAACAACTGTCTGCCAACCAATATCAAAGTGAGAATCTTCAATACGAACGTCAAGGCAGTACTACTGTATGGAGCTGAAATTTGGAGAACTACAACAACCACCATCAAGAAGGTACAAGTATTTATAAATAGCTGTCTACGCAAGATACTCAACATCCATTGGCCGGATACGATCAGCAACAGCCTTTTGTGGGAGAGAACAAACCAGCTTCCGGCGGAAGAGGAAATTAGGAAAATACGATGGAAATGGATAGGACATACACTACGCAAATCGTCAAACTGAATCACGAGGCAAGCCTCAACTTGGAATCCTGAAGGGAAGCGGAAAAGGGGAAGGTCAAAGAACACATTACGTCAGATAATAGAAGCAGATATGAAAAAGATGAATAACAACTGCAAGGAGCTGGAAAGGATTACACAGAACAGGGTTGGATGGCGAATGCTGGTGGTTGGCCTATGTTTCTTTACGAGGAGTAACAGGCGTACGTATGTAAGTAAGTAATTAGGTGGACATGCCCAAGGTCACATTAGCTTCTCTCAAAGGTCATCCATAAAGCAGTTTGTCTTTTGGATAGAGTATATTCATTTAATGATATATGATGTACAAAACTGATGGTAGTTACTTTTTCGAATTCCATCTTCTACTTAGTACACTTTTTTCACTCATGATTATCTGCAATAAAGTTACGTTAGACATTAGTAACAAACTCAAATCTAATAATTTCCAACACAGTCACTCATGTATATATCCACTAATGAAGAAAAGTAGGCTTTTCAGAATGAAGGTTAGTGGTCTATTCATAAAATACTTATTTGTCAACAGACGTAGACACAGCATTGGTTATTATAGAGTCAGAAACATATAAATATAGATGATTTTTAAAAAATATGGTTTCTTGACCAGGTCTCACCAGGTTTTGTTAATAACCAGAATCAATAGAAACGGTGGACATATGAAAGCTACATAAATTTAATCCGATCGATATATTTGATGAAAAACATATCTAAACGTCCAGGAAAAACTATTACGTACATTCTACATTATCTATATGTCAAGTGCTTCGTGATGACCAACTACTTCAAGGCACCATTATTGAAAAAAACGTCATTAGAAATACTGTGTACTTCTGAAATGATAAACATTCATCCTTCTGATATCTAACTTCACTAGAAGAAATTATACCCACATCGTTTTCATCGTATTATCTATAGTTCTATATAAGCCAGCCAGTTTTTATTCATTTTGTATTGATTGTTTGAATCTTCTCATTGATGTTTAGGACTGCAATTGATCAGTTTCTTATTCGTATATGTGCATCGTACGCGAATCGCCTCAATATGGCCTTAAGCTAGTGGCTATTAGGACTCAGTAGCTAAGTGGATAACGTGATTGTTTTTCAAGAGAACCGTACTAGGTTCGATCCCCAAAATGAACATCAACTCTGAGATGCAAGTACATTCAGATGACATGTCCCGAATAGGATGAAATGCGCATCACACCATTTTCATTATGTCGAATAATTTTCAAAACATCCGTTTAGAATTGTGTTCCTTATTTAATAATTTGTCGTACATACTTTGTTTTTATATTTATTTCCATTATATTTATCAATGATAGTATATTAATCACAACCAATTACAAAATGTTTTCTACATTATTTTACCAGATTATTACTTGCTTATTATTGCTTACAAAAAGCTCGTGAATTAAGGCAGTATTGAGGCAATACACACAGTATGCACATATGCCAATAACAGACTGATCAATTGCAGTCTTAAACCTCGAGGGAAAGATACAAGCCAAACAATACCAAGTGAATTACTTTCTTAAGTTTATATTATGTAATTTATTGTTTAAGAGAAGTAAATGAATTTAAGCTGCATTAATTCTATTCAATTAATTCAACTTATAGTACATCAATGAAATATGTTTCAAGTGATCTACGTCTATTAGAATTGCCATTTTCGCATTAAACATAAATTAGTGTTAAGAACAAGTCAGCTGTTTCTTCTTCTTTTGCAACAGTGCATAGAGTGCACGTTCTACATTATTTATAAGTAATTGTATTATGGTGATTTATTTTATTTTAACTTGAATTTTTATACATAAAAAATTATTACATATAAGAGGCATTTTATAATGGAAATTAAAATCAAATTAATGTTTCTAATTTATCTGATATATGTAACAACAGCTCAAAATGAGAGAACACATAGGGAAAACACCCTCGATGATGAAAGAAAAACCAGGGAAACAAAAAGCGAACGAAGTAGAAGGGAAACAGGATCGGAATTCGAACGACGCAAATCTGGCCAAACAGGTTTGGAGACAGTGACGATGACTGGAAGTTCTAGATCTCAATATAAACACAGAAAACAAGGACAGGTCAAAGCTGTTGGAAAATTCCGTTCACGTGGAATGGGTAGATATGGTTTAGTGTCATCAGAATCTACATATTATGTAATTGAAGGCAAGTTCGATAGATATGGTCGAAAGAGACCTACTAAGTCGAACTTCAAAACTCGTGGAAAAGAAAAAAAATATTCTAAAAAAATTGTTGATAATCAATTCGATATTAAAGGTGGTTTAATTGAAGAACGTAAATATAAACAAACTGGTGATTATCAAGCGAATGGTACTCATGTTTATATTGATGTTCAATCTGAACGCCAGAAATCTTTGTCTTCAAAAACAAAAGAGGAAGAAGACAAACGTAATGAAAAGAACCGGGAACAAAAATGGTCGTTTAACACAACCACAAGAAATTCTCTCAATGGTCCTCTAAAATAAAAGATTCCAACAATTGTGTGAATATAATTTATATTTGACTATAATAAAAAGTAATATCGATTTTCATGTTAATAATCTTTTAAAATGATAATTTGTTGATTCATTTTGATCTTCACACATATTATTGATAAATAATAAGATCTGCTATTTATATATTGCAAGCAATACATCGATTTTTAAAATAACGATATGATTAATTCCTAAAAGTCTCTCATGACTAAGACAAATCAAACTAAAATTAAACAGATGAATGAGTTGTTCATTGCCTCCTGATTTCTGGTAATTGTGTAACTCACATTGATTCGTGATCTCCATAACAAATCGTTGTTATTGAACCCGAGCATTTTTATTTGTATTGAATCAATCTACTCCCATTGTTCTTAGTGTAATCCTGTTTTCGCATAACTGATGTAATATGTTGTTTATGAGTTAGAACTACAAGAAAGTTTATCTACCTGTGAGTTTCATTATGGTTTTTTAATAATTTGTAATTAGTTGCATTTAGTTCAGAAATACCACTGTGGTTATGAGAATCAAGTCAAACTGATATTAAATAGTAAATTTAAGAACATAATATGACAACATTAGTACTGATTCTACCCACTACCAAATAATATGAGTAATTATAAACTTGTTTTATACATTCGATTACTTTACAATTGATTAGTCACTGAACAGTGACCAATATCATATTTATCAGGTCCTTTTTAGTGTTGACCTACTCAGATTATTGTTACCTACATTCCAATTCAAAGTCTTATCACTTTGACAACATGCGGAAAATTATACATGTCAACAAACTTCAGTGAATCATCAAGTCCCCAGTACTACTTCACTCTGATAATGTCAAAATGTGGCGAAAAGTAGTGAATAATTAGAACTTACATGCATTCATGGCTGACCTCGGTGTCTTAATAATTTAGTCTAGGTTGTGGTTAACCCCTACCAATATGGGTAGGTGTATATTTTAGTGGTTAATATAGGTACTTCAAACGCACACATTTATATTACTTATTTCTAGATACAGGGTGTGATCAACCATGTGAATGTCGAATATATCACTTTGCTTCTATTGGTTATCTTAAGTCCAAATGTGTGTTTAATTCGAAACCCCTCACTGAATTATTTTCTACCATCCCTTTGTTTGCCTATCTGCCAGTTTGTTTGCCAATTAGTCTTATTGTATCGACCTTCTAGCCTAATATTTGATCCACTCTGATTTGTCGACCCATATTTCCGTATCCCACAATCATCGACTTCTAATTTTATCAACTTTGGGATCAAAGTGTCTAAAAACATTCAGACAATAGCATTGAAAAATTCCAGATATCTGTTACAGTCTTTTAACATATTTAGCCTAATTCTCAATTAATTTCATTACACTTCGATTCCTGACTATTACAATTCGAATAAAATTGTTAGACATCCTAAAAATAGTGTAGCAGAAGAAATACTCTGAATGGATAGTATTGTTTGTTTGTTCCCATTTAATTCGATTAAGTCATTTTGTTAACTTAATAACGAACTGAGTCCTCCGTACAACTTATCTATACCATTGTATCTTTATTATTGTTGAGAATGTATAAACATGTATGCTTGAGCATTGCTTACTGCCTACGCATTTATTCACGCTGCTAGCCTTACTATTAACCCCTTAATTGATTCGATGATTCATTCATTTCACTATGTATATATATATGTGCATGCTATTCATGTTCATTGCTCTCTCTCTCTCCCTCTCTCTCCCTCTCTCGCTTATCTGTACTCGCTTACTCGTACTCGTATTCGCTGACTAACTCGCTCGCTCGCTCGCTTGCCTGCCTGCCTGCTTTTCGGCACAACTCTTTCATGCTTGCTTAACGCACCTGTAATTTTGGATATCTGTGTGTGGTCCCATAATACACGTAATCAACACTTCGTATTCGCCTTCTGATTAATATACCGTTGAGGTGTTATCTAGTGACGGTTATCAAGACTAACTGCATACGAATTTTAAGGATTATATTGAATACCGACCACCACGGTATGCTGAATTTACTCACCACCACATAATTGGTATCGAGTTTTTACTCATTTCTAAAACATATATTAGTATAGAGCTCTGATTAAGAGTTAAGTGAAGACAAATGTTTCTCCACTTAATGTCTCGATGGGAATAATTAATGAATTGAAAACTTCACACTGTTATCCTATGAATAATTCAAATCTATCCTTCGTATTTAGTTTCGTCATGTTCATCAATATTTGTATTGCAGCGTCAGTTAAATATCGTTAAACCCTAGCCGAATCGTCCATCAAGCTACACCGTTTCTACGTTAGTGGAGTGATTCTCTGAACGTTAAAAGTTTTACTGAATTTCATCAAAGTAAAGGGTAACTAACACAAACACCACTAAACAAGCCCATTTAGCAGTCGGTCACCTTTGTTCAGTCCTACTCTATTTGTATCTGAATGCAACGCTTACTTGTCAATATTTTGTCTGTTCTCAAATCGGGTTATTGAAGCAGGGTAGTCTCGCCACTCCATTAGAGTAAGTCAGACCATGTGGTCTTTGCATGGTATGACTTGGACGTAGGATAAAAAAAGTTAAATAGTCCAATTATTCAACTTCAACCCAGATAGACTAATCCCTAACAGACATCTAAGTAGCAAAGTATCAGCTCATTTCACCCAATTGTCACAGCCTTTGACAAATAAAAAGCTTTCAGGGTAAGATTATAGTTTGAGGACGAGCTTAGAACAACCTCAGCGAATCTTCAGCCAGTTGATAGACAATCAGTAAAACGGCTTTAGTGGATGGATAGCATACAGAAAAAAAGTGGTAATATTCAAACTTTGTACAACTTTCACATATTTGACAAGTCCATTTAATTCTTATACAGACTATTCTGCATCTAAATGGAACGAAAAACGACATGTAAATTCGATTTTCTACATAAAGGTTATTCATATTCATGAAATTTTATACGAACTCAAGTAGATTTTAAGTAACACATTGATCTGACTCAAATTCGATAGTATAATGATGTTAACAGAAAATACATGCCACTAACACTCGTACATAATCATCAATTAAATTTGCGTTAATAGCTAATGGAATAAAATAAGAACGAATGGAGTGAAGAAATCTCTTATCAATAAATAAATAATATATTTGTAATATCCCAATGAGTAGAAAATTAGACTTTCTGACGTTTCGTGACTTAGTGTAAGTCACTCCTTCAGAGAATAAATAACCAAATTAAAATTAATCCAAGTTTAAACAAATGTGGAAGAAACCATAAAATTATCAGAAGGAGATGTTGTGATTATTATAGTAATTTAATAGTTTAATTCATGAGTCAAGTGAAGCTAGATCACCATGGAAAACCTGGAAGCACTGGACGGCCGTTTCGTCCCACTGTGGAACTCAGCAATGCTCATCCACAATCCTACCAGATTTTCTATGGTGGTCTAGCTTCAATTGACTCATGATCTCAACTATTAAATCATAAAATCGTTTAAGTACTTTTGAGGGAAAGGATTTGATGAAAGTTCATTTAAAGCTCACTCTGATACCGATAACCAAAGCAGAAAGAGTGGTTGTACCAACTTCTTTTGGAAGCAAACGTTATTTCTGCGAACATGTGTTACGATAGCTTCAGCAATATGCAACGAACAAATCGATAAAACATGTGGTAAATTTGACTAGTAATATTTCATCGTTGTAAATCATACATTAATATAATTGTGTAGAGCCGTGATAGAAAACTAATTGGAAGGAAATTTCTTCTCTCTATTCGTTCTTTTTATTCAATGTCAAAATGAGAACTTTCATCTTACTGGAGTGAAATGAGTCAAATGCGAGAATACATTTTCGATGCATATATTACATACACTGGTGGCCCTAAGCAGACAATAAGAGAAACAATACGGAGAAGCTGACCGAAGAACGCAAGTGTGCCAACTCGCCTGTACTATTCATTACAAACATTAATGTCGCTCAAAATGGCTAATGAGTAGTGTGACAGGAAGACATTGGATAAGACAGTGAGTGATAGACAGATAAATACCTAAGCAAAAACAAGTTGCACAAGTATGGAAATACAAGGACTTAAAAATAAGACGTGGATGTCTGCTGAAAATTACAATTTCCTATGGAACATTAGTGTTGCTACGATAGTAAAAGTGAATCATAATTAATTACATGCTGAGTTATGAAAGTCTATTTAAAGGCTTAATGAGTCATGGATACAGTAGGACTCGACTGATATTAAGCCACCCGTAGTGTTTTGGTACCTCTTAGGGTGAATTTTGAGGGTATGACTATAAATATCAACGAAATAGTGATTTGTTTAATTGTTATTCAAATGATATGCCCAATTTGTCCATGGTCAAACTTTCTTTATACTAAAACGATTAGTTGTAAATCATTACCATTTGAGATCTGATTAGTTGAATTTCATGGAAAGCATTTAGTTGTGATTGGATGTGGAATCCTTATTATTTTTCTGAAAATTATTTTATCAAAAATATCCGGGAAACTGGCTTACATTCATTACACGGTTATTGTGATTCCTGATCCCTAGTGATGAAATTTTTGGGTATTATCACAACCAACTGTATTTGAACACGAAATTACAGAATATCTCACTAAAATCTGGGAACCATACAGTAATACTTAATTTGCAAAATATCAATCCACTGTCTCAAACTTGACTGTTCCTTTTGTAAATATCAGTCCATCGTCTCAGATTTCATTGTTCCTGCATTTTCATACCAATTGCCTTCCGTTCTTTCTTTCTCGATCTTCTACTGAAATATATTCTATTTCTGACTATTGTTATATACTACTTATAAGAATATAAGTAGCTCACCACAATTTGTTTACTAGCACATATCTTTTGACCTGTAATGAATTGTTACTTGGTCGATAATTGTAAATCTTTGTAATGTGATTACTTAAAATCAATGTAGCATGAACCGTTTTGATCATATATCAAAATTTACACATTTACATTTGAATTTTTCCTTAAATTCTGTCAGACAGTGCTATCATCGTTTAATATGAGACTGTAACTTGTGAAAAAAGCCACATCAATTCTAATCGACCGCCATATTATACTAATACTATTGGGATTAAAAGAGATAATGATTTACCTATTGATCACATAGAAATGAAACTTAATTTTTTCAGTTATGTGGATTTAAATGGTCAACTATCATGATAGGGGAAAGACTATGTATTTCATTGAAGGTGAACTGTTTGAAATTGGGAACCATTTTTCGAACCACACACAGATTTATAATTACAATAGTGATTACTGTACCTGAAAGCCAAAAGATTTTTGAATGCACAAGGAAGAATCTCATTTCCATTCTAGTATTTCAATGAATTATATTAACATATCGTTTGAGCTTGCAACAGTTGTTGCATATTTTTTAAGCATAAGAGTAAATCACTGTATTATTATAATGTAAAAAGATATATTCAATTCACACTGAACTTAATGAGTCAAAAATTGATGAATTTAGGATTTAATTTGTCCTACATATATTCTAACGGAATTGTAGACACTATACTGACGACCTAAATCCTCCTGGAGCCCCTTTGGGGTTACTGCCGGTCCCAAGCCCAGATAAGGGAGGGTTGAGCATGAGGTTAGCGACCCCATCCCGTAGAAAACTAACTCGCTAAACAACGCTAATCAGAAAAAATAATTAAAACCATTTAAACTCTTCCCTCGGAGTTAGAAGATCTTCATTTAGAAGAGTCATGACACCTCATGGTGAAAGCCGAGTTCCTTCTGAAGTCACGAGGATGATGCCCCTTCGGACAACCAGAGTAACCATTTATTTAGGTACACGAAATACTCATACAATGTGGGAGACCGGGAGAGTCTTCCGAATTGCTGCAGAAATGAGGAGATACAACATGGAGGCGCTTGGAACCAGTGAAACACATTAGATGCAAGTTGGACAACAACGACTAGCTTCAGGGGAACTTCTGTAATACTCCGGCCATGATGAAGAAAATTCCTCACATACAAAAGGAATTGCATTGGTGCTGTCCAAACGAGCACAAAATGCACTTATAGGATGGGAATCTCATGGACCAAGGATCATCAAAGCCTCCTTAAAAACAAAGAAAGAAGGCATTTCAATGAATATCATACAATGCTATGCGCATACCAACGACTACAATGAAGACACAAAAGATCAATTCTACGATAGGCTGCAGTCAATCATCGAGAAGTGCCCAACAAAAGACCTGACCTGGGAGATTTCAATACCAAGGTTGGAACGGACAACACTGGATATGAAGACATCATGGGACGATATTGGACTGAGAGAATGGAACGAAAATAGTGAGAGATTTGCAAACCTATGTGCCTTCAATAAACTGGTCATAGGCGGAACTATATTCCCACATAAACGCATACACAAAACCACATGGACTTCACCATATCACATTACACAAAACCAAATCGACCATATCTGCATCAACAAAAAGTTCAGGAGGACGATGGAGGACATGAGAACCAAGAGAGGAGCTGATATAGCCTCAGATCATCACTTGCTGGTCGCCAAGATGAAAGTGAAACTCAAGAAGTACTGAACAATGGGGCGGACAATATCACAAATGTTCAATACGGCCTTTCTGCAGGATACTGACAAACTCAACAAATTCAAGATAGTCCTCAGCAATAAGTTCCAGGCCTTTCATGATCTACTCAATGGAGAAGGAACTACTGTGGAGAGCAACTGGAAGGGGATCAAACAGGCAATCACTTCAACATGTCATGAGGTCCTGGGTCACAAGTAGCACCATCACAAGGACTGGATCACTGTTGATGCACTGGATAAAATTCAAGAAAGGAGGAACAAGAAGGCATCAATCAATACCAGTTGAACAAGAGCAGAAAAGGCCAAGGCACAAGCTGAATACACAGAGGTAAACAAACAAGTGAAGAGGAGCATCAGAACCGACAAACGTAAATATGTGGAAGATCTAACAATGACGGCGGAAAAGGTTGCAAGGAAAGTAAACAAAGAAGCTCGCTAGAAATTGTCGTAAACCAGAACGACCAGTGAAAAGCAAGGAAGGCAAGGTAATCACCAACATTGAAGATCAGTGAAACAGGTGGGTAGAGCATTTCAAGGAACTCTTGAATCGACCAACACCACTGAACCCACCCAACACCAAAGCAGCACCCACGGACCTTCAAATCGATGTTGACCCACCAACAAATGAAGAGATTAGCTTGGCCATCAGACAAATCAAGAGTGGCAAAGCAGCGGGACCAGACAACATTCCAGCAGAGACACTGAAAGCAGATGTAGCAGTAACTGCAAAGATATTCCACATTCTCCTCAGCAAGATACGGGATGAAGAACAAGTACCAACAAACTGAAAAGAAGGACACCTGAATAAGATACCGAAGAAAGGCGATCTCAGCAAATGTGAGAATACAGAGGTTTTTACTCTTCTCTCAATACCAGAAAAGTTTTTTTCACATAAATATTGGTACAAGGGGGCACCAGATATATATGCGCCACACAATAACAATGAGAACGGGGAGAAAAAAAGAACGTAAGGTGCGTATTAGAAAAACAGAAGGAGAACAATAACGACCACAGATTAGTGTATGGTAGTGTAGAGGTACTATGCACTTCGAAGGTGCAAAGCACATACCATACCTACGGACACTGATTGCCAACTGATTAAGTGCGGATTGCATGGCTTGCGCATTATCACACAGTAAGACAATATCATCCACATACTCAAGGTCAAGAAGTCTTTCTTCAGGCAACGGATCCACACTGCCATTACTTACATCCATCAGAGCTGTTTCCAGAATGTCGTCGATGGCAAAGTTGAAGAGGAATGGTGAGATTGGGCAACCCTGCCTAACCCCACTGCTCGAATGGAGGTGGTTGCATACCCTCACTCTCCCTGAGGTGTTTGTATATAGGGCTTTTAGGATGTTAATAAACTTCTCAGGAACACCCTTCTTCAATAGACAATCCCAGAGAACAGTTCTGTCCAACAAATCGAAGGCAGCCCTGATGTCAAGAAACACTACGATTGTTGGCCTTTGATAAGTATGACGGTGTTCTAACACTTAGCGGAGGGTGAAGATATGATCAATACATCGTCGACCAGAACGAAAACCAGCCTGTTCGTCATGAGTCAATCTTTCTCGGGTTTTGAACAACCTACGAAGTATGGTGGAAGCCAATAGCTTGGACGCAATCGGAAGTAAACTTATCCCCCGATAGTTATTACAGGAACGACGTGAACTCTTTTTAAAGATAGGGACAACTATCCACGCGTTCCATGATGTTGGGACACTTTCTAGCTCCCAGATCTTTGCAGACAACGTCGTCAGTTCCTTAGTCAGAAAGTCACCACCATCCTCAAAAAGGGTCAGAGGTAAGTCATCTGGACCCGGTGATTTGTAGCGCTTCAAGAGTTGGAGTTCCTTGCGGACTTCCGCCTCATTTGGTGGATCGGTCGTCACCGGCAAAGGAGAGCAGAACAGTCTGACCGATGTTGCCGGAGCAACAGGCTAGTTGAACTGCCCGTCGAAGAATTCTGCCCACCGTCCAAGACGACGATGGATGTTAGTGGTTGGGATCCCGTCAACCTCGCAGATTGTTTCACTCACACCAGACTTCTTGCTTCCAGTGGCTCGGATGAGTTGGAAGAGCTTCTGGTAGTTACCGGATGCAGCTGCTGCTTCCAGCTCATTAGCACGCTCCGACCACCAGGCTTCTCGGTCCATAAGCAAGCTTTGCTCGATTTCATTACGTAACATCCTTCGTTTGTGGTCAAACTCACGGTCACACGGAGTAGACCGATGGGCTTCGATGAGTTGTAAAGAGCCTGAAGAAACCCAGTGTTTATAAGAGGGACGTTTTGCGAAGCCGCGAGCGGCTTTACTCACCATTTTCTTGACGTCATGAAGTTGCAACCAATCCTCATCTATACTTTCTGTTTAAATGGTAGCCAGCCTAGAAGCTAGCTCGGTTCGATACTTACTTGCCACAGAAGTTGCAACCAACTTACGCCTGTTACTCCTCGTGAAGGAGCATAGGCCAACCACCAGCATTCGCTATCCAACCCTGTCCTGTGCAATCTTTTCCAGCTCCTTCCAGTTGTTATTCATCCTTTTCATATCTGCTTCTATTTCCCTACGTAATGTGTTCTTTGGCCTTCCTCTTTTCCGCTTCCCTTCAGGATTCCAAGTTGAGGCTTGCCTTGTGATGGAGTTTGATTTGCGTAATGTATGTCCTGTCTATTTCCATTGTTTTTTCCTAATTTCCTCTTCAGCTGGAAGCTGATTTGTTCTCTCCCTCAAAAGGCTGTTGCTCATGGTATCCGGCCAATGGATGTTGAGTATCTTGCGTAAACTGACCGGGCTAGACAGGGAAGCGAGACCAATCGAGGCTCTAGGCCGTCCGCAAGTGTTTACGTATCATTGAATCGATCGATAAGTACGCTGCTCTCTATTTTTTCCAGTCAAGGACACCACAATTAGCACAGGGTAAAAATCGACCCAACTTAAAGTCATAACACGTAGTGTCGCAATTTGGTCTGTGCACGACCGATCCTTACGGAATCCAGCTTGTTGATCTCGAAGTTGGGCGTCCACTGCATCTTTCATCCGGTTTAGCAACACCCTGTTAAAGACTCTCCCTGGTATTGACAGTAGTGTAATGCCTCTGTAGTTTTCACATTTGCTCAGATCTCCTTTCTTTGGAATCTTGACGAGGTGTCCTTCTTTCCAATCCATCGGCACTTGTTCCTCCTCCCAAATCTTTTTGAATAGAAGATAAAGCAAGTTTGTAGTTACTTCGACGTCTGACTTCAGTGCTTCAGCTGGTATGTTGTCCGGTCCTGCTGCTTTCCCGCTTTTGATTTGTCTGATGGCCATTCTGATTTCCTCCGTCGTTGGTGGATTGACATCTATAGGAAGATCTATGTGTTCTGCTTCGATGTCCGGTGGATTCATTGGAGCCGGTCTATTCAGGAGTTCCTCGAAGTATTCTACCCATCTGTTACGCTGTTGTTGAATTTCGGTGATTGACTTGCCTCCTTTGTCTTTGACCGTCCTCTCTGGTTTACTGTATTTCCCTGCTAGTTTCTTCGTTGTAACGTAAAGCTGTTTCATATTTCTTTCTAGTGCAGCTTTTTCCACCGTCGTTGCTAGTTCTTCCACGTATTTCGTCCTGTCGGCTCTAATGCTCTTCTTCACTTGTTTGTTTGCTTCTTTGTATTCAGCTTGTGCTTGGACTTTCTCTGCTCGTGTTCGGCTGTTGTTTATTGCTGCCTTCTTGTTCTTCCTTTCTTTGATCTTGTCCAGTGTTTCTGTAGAGATCCATTCCTTATGATGGTGCTTCTTTAGACCCAGAACCTCTTGACACGTTGAAGTTCATGCTTCCTTGATGCCTTTCCAGTTGTCCTCCATACTAGTTTCTTCTTCCTTCAGTAGATCCTGTAAGGCTTGGAACCTGTTGTTGAGAGCTATCTTGAATTCATTGAGTTTGCCAGTATCTCGAAGGAAGGCTGTATTGATCCTTTGTATTTGTGTTTCTCCAGCTGTGCAGTTCTTCTTTAGCTTCAGTTTTAAATTGGCCATAACTAGGTGCTGTGGTGATCTGAAGTCATGTCAGCACCTCTCCTGGTTCTCACATCTTCCATTGTCCTTCAGAACTTTTTATCGGTGTAAATATGATCTATCTGGTTCTCTGTCGTGTGGTCCGGTGAGATCCATACAGCTTTGGGTATACGTTTGTGTGGAAATATTGTGCCTCCTATGACCAATTTGTTGAATGCACACAGATTTGTAAATCTTTCTCCATTTCCGTTTCCCTCTCCCAGTCCATGATATCTTCATATTCAGTGTTGTCTACTCCAACTTTGGCGTTTAGATCTCCCATTAGAATGGTGAGGTCGTTTCTTGGGCACTTCTCTATGATTGATTGCAGCCGCTCGTAGAATTGATCTTTAATGTAGTCGTTGCTATCATTGGTGGGTGCATAATATTGGATAATATTCATTGTGATCCCCTCCTTCTTTCTTTTGAATAATGCTTTGATGATTCTGGATCTGTGGGATTCCCATCCTACAAGTGCATTTCATGCTACTTTGGACAGCATTAGAGCAACTCCCTGAGTGTGTGGAGAATTTCCCTCTTCGTGACCGGAGTATAGTAGCATTTCTCACGTATTTAGCCTTCGCTGTCCAGCTTGGGTCCAATAGGTTTCTCTGACTCCCAGTACTGCCAAGTTGTATATCCTCATTTCCGTTGCTATTTGACTGGTTTTCCCGGTTGCAACCAACTTATTGACATCAATCCTTTGGTGGCGGTCACTTCGTTGGCCACTGCAAAGTAAGGTAAAATTGGCGCAGACAAGGGGCATAGTCACAGTCCAGATAGGTACTCCAAAAGGGGCGGCAGTCTTGTACACAACCACGCCAGCGGTAGCTGATCGCGATGTGATCAATCTGAGTCCAGGCTTGAGATGCAGAGGGAGGACGCCAGGTGGCACATCGGCGATGACTGTGCCGGAAGTTATTGCTATCCAGAAACAGGTTGTGGTCTGTGTACAGCTGCAGTAGACGGTCCCCGTTATCTGACCTGCGACCAACGAGTCCCCATCGGTCACCTTAACGACTCTCTTCTGTGCCTAGACGCCCGACCTGAGCATTCAAGTCTCCAGCTAGTACTACAATATCTGTCGAACGCACTTTCTGGAGAAGAACAGATAACAGGTGGTAAAACTCATCCTTGATTGCATCCGAGCTGCAATCTGTCGGGGCATAGGCGGAGATGACGAAAAGACGTCGTTTCTCACGCCGATTTCTTCTCACTTTGATGGAACTTTCCAATCTAACAGCACATAACCGACTGTTAATGGGGATCCAATCGACTAGTGCTGCCTCCGCTCTAGCGCTTAGTGCGACACTAACGCCAGCAAGACCAGACGAAGATGTCACAGGGTCCCCGGATAAGCGCACGTGAAACAAGCTTTTTGAAGTGACAGATGGAGAACGAATTTGTAGTACTTCACCAGAGTCTTGAATACGGGTCTCGGATAGACAACAAACATCAATATTAAGACTTTCTAAGGACATAGCCAGCCCTATCTGTTGTCCGACCTGCATAAATGTGCAAACGTTGAAGGCGGCCAGTTTGAATGGTGCACGTGGTTTCAGAAAAACTGTTTCAGTACTCATATTCGGTGGTAGCATACAATTTTAAACCAGGCAGTGACTGGAGAACGTTTAGCTAGGACAGAATTTCCACCATAAGCGGGCTACTGTATACGTGGAAAAGTGAAGATACGCAAGGTGAGAACGGAAGAGGGTGGACATGTGACGTAGTACAAAAAAATAAAAACAAAATCGAGTGTTTTCAAATGGGTATGCGTTATTTGAATTTTAATGGGAAGCAAGTAGTATATCCAACGGTCATTGTCATTTCATTCTATTTGTGTGTGGGCTGTGATACTGCCCGGGTGCCCAGACTGAAGCAGATAGTTTTCTTAGGGGGCCACACCCGGAGCCTCCGACTTAAAGGTCTAATCCGCAGGGCAGTGGAGCAACGTCAGGAAATCCAGTCCCATGGTAGCCGATGACCAACGACTGATTTATACTCCAATTGTTCCCTCAGGATACTGAAGCCCATGTGCACCACTGGTTTGGAATCAGGTTTTCCAACTCCTCTAAGTGGACTCACCGTGTCCACCGGGCCGTTAAAGCGCCGGACATTCGCTTTTCGACCTCTCTTCCGTAAACAACAGTAATGCCACGAGAAGGCAGTGAGTAGGACTTCCCTGGCAGAGGCTATATACGCGTGCCCGTGTGAGAGCATTTAAAGAGAGTGAGCGGGCCCTCTCCACTCTCGGCCCTACCAGGGCATTTGGGGACACTAGGAAAGTCTTCAACAGGGTGTTGTTTACCAGAACGAAGGACTTCGTAGACGCTCAACTTCGAGACCAACAAGTTGGATTCCGTTATGATCAATCGTGCACAGACCAAATCGCAACTCTACGGATCAATCGATCAAACGGAATTCATCATTGTACATCAACTTCATTGATCACGAGAAAGAATTCGATAGAGTGGACATCAGAAAACTATCGAGGCTTTTTAAACACTATGTAGTGCCTGACAGGATAGTCAGTATCATACGGAGTTCCTATGATGGATTAAACTGCAAAATCATGTGTGGAAGACAGCTCATAGACTAGTAAGAAGAAAAAACCGGTGTCAGACAAGGTTGCTTATTCTCACCCTTTCTCCTTCTCCTGGTGATCGATTGAATCATGAAGACGTCGGCATCTGGATAGGAGCATGCGGTGCAGTGGACAACTGGGATGCATTTGGACGGTCTAGACTTCACAGATGATCTGGCTATTCTATCGCACATAAAACAGCAAATGCAAGAGTAGCAGTCGGTCTCAACATAGACAAAGGGAAAAGCGAAATTCTCCAATACAACACAACATGCAACAATCAAATCACAATTGACGGAGAAGATTTGGAAGATGTAAAAACCATTCCATATTTGGGCAGCATCATTGATGAACACGGTGGATCTGATGCAGATGTGAAGGCACAGATCGGCAAAGCAAGAGCAGCATATTTACAAATGAGGAACATCTGGAACTCAAAGCAACTGTCAACCAACACCAAGGACAGGATTTTCAATACAAATGTCAAAACAGTTCTAATGTATGGGGCAGAAACTTGGACAACTATGAAAGCCATCATTCAGAAGATACAAGTGTTTAATAACAGTTGTCTACACAAAATACTTCAGATCCGTTGGCCAGACATTATCAACAAACTAGATTCCAGTGGAGTAAGAAATCAGGAAGAAGAGCTGGAAGTGGATAGGACACACATTGAGGAAAGCACCCAACAGTGTCACAAGTCAATCCCTGACATGGAATCCTCAAGGTCAAAGAAGAAGAGCAAAGAATACATTTGCCGAGAAATGGAGACAGACATGAGAAGAATGAACAACAATTGCTTTGAACTAGAAAGGAAGGCTCATGACAGAGTGGGTTGGAGAACGGTAGTCGGCTGTCTATGCTCCATTGGGAGTAAGTATTCTGATGACCCAGAGTCTATGTGAAAGCTGTAGTTCGAACGAGGAAAACTTGGCTTTAAACTTTATCTGCTTCCAAACGTAAAAGTAATTCAATTAGTACAATAATTAAAGAAATTATACCATTAAATGAAATGCACAAACATACCGACCAGTATTGCGTGACTTATTGAAATGAATAAAAATTATTGTTATTTTCGCTACTTGATTAACGCAGAATACAGTATACAAGTACGGCACTTGAATGTATAGAACCCCGCAGTCATAAAGTTAGAAGACAGAAGAAAGCTGGAGGAGTGTTTGTTGGTTAAGAATCAAAATTTACAGAAAACCATCGGTATTTATATATATTAGCGTTTATTATAATTTAGCCAATCCGCAACGAGGCAAGTTATGCTACTGTCCAATCATAGCATAGCGCGTTCTAGAAAGCCCCATCACGTTTTGATTGGATGGAAACGTTTTGGCCTCTGGAGGCTCCTTCGTAATTTTTGGAAGCCGTCCCAACAATTATGAGTCACTCTAATGTAACAGAATAATAATGTCCTTCAATTGGCAGGTCACATGAAATAGTGATAACCTATAGACACATTAGAGCAGACTGATGTGGTGGTCATTTAACCAACAATTTGATTGGTTAGTTATAGACATAACTAACAGTAAATAAATAATAGTTTATACTTTGATAAATGAATAACAATTTTTACTATATAATTCAGTGATGTTTATGTTTGAATGGTTTTTGCAAATAGTAATTCTAAAGAGAGTAGATGTGTTTTGTTTCACTTTTAAAAAAGTCTCGATAATAAACGAAATACTGTATTGTTGAGTACAGTAATTTATAGTTAATTAAATAGCTGCTGCCTAATTTCGCGAATTCATCAACATTAAAATTGTTTTCAATTATACATCTTCTATTCTATGTTGTTGATCAGTATATAGTTATTACAAAAAAAGTTATTTGTTTATGTAATAGTGTACATCAATTACTGTGCTTGAGAAGTGTATTGTTCAGTTTATAAAGTATTGGATAAACTACTCACATCTATGTACATATATATTTTACATAATGTCAATAGGAAATATTTAATAAGTAAGGAGCAAGACGAAATCATCTTAATTTTTCAATGTAATTTCATGATGAAAGAACAAACGTTTAAAATATTTGACATGTTGGAAAGTAGAGTTCATGAATTCACTACTGTTCACTTTGTACTATGTAGTTTTACTTAAAATCATTTATTCAATTTATTAATGACATGTGGTGTACATCATAGTTGTTCATTAATACAGTAACAAATCATTTTTTTAAAAATGATTTCGCTTATTCAATAAAACGTAGTAGGTTCTATGTACTGATTCCCAATATGTGAATACTTTAATATCAAACCGGCAAAAGCTTTAGATACAATTATTGTGATCCTATTAAACCTTGATTTTAGTACACAACGTGGAGTAATCGTTTACCTCTTAGTAGTTATAGAGATTTTATTTCATTACCTTATTATTTGATGAAGTTCGGATTGATATGGCTTCTTATTTCCAATAATTCTTGAATGCTGTAGAACACGACTTTTCTGGACACTCCGTTCCTTATTTCATGAGACTTAGCATGAGGCCAGTAGCCACTTCTTAAAAATAGGTGGGACGCACAACGCAACACCGGACATTCACGACTGAAGTTATACATTTCCATTATCTTGTGCGTTGATTCCACTAAGCTCATGTTATCCTGCATTATCATCATTCCTAGTGGTATTAACACTTTGTTCCACTTTCTTTTTTGTGAACAAGGCCATTTTATAAGTAGATGGAAAACGTCTAACTATCTTCTTGCATGTCATTTAAGTAAGAGTTGAATGGACACAAATTTATGTATTGGAGTAATTATACACTTGCCGTTCAGCGTTTTTCTTATACATCAGACAGAGGAAAATTTGAAATGTTTCAGACGAGATATTCTATGAATAAGTTATTAGTCTAATGCGTCAAACGTCCCCGCCAAAGAACATTACACATGGTATGTATTCGACATAATATATGATGCACTTCCGGAAAGTTGATAGATAGCGTATTATTTATGGCAGAACTGTCGTCACTAATGGAAGACCCCACAGATATCCCTGTCAAAAGTCTTGGAAGAAGAATAAGAAAATACTAACCAACTCGGAAGTTTCTCTGGCTAAAAATCAAAATGCTACTGGCATTACTTTCATGGAAGCATTTAATGCCACTATCTCCTACAGATAGGTTTCCTCCTTGTTGCATTTGTATGTAATATTAATACCTAAGACGTTGGAAAGTCGATGATCTACTATGGAAAAAAATAGCATTCCAGACAACCGTTCACTTTACGATGCACCTCAGGTGCACCTTCATGTTCAGTAATATATGCAGCTAACGTCTCAAAATCAACTACTTGCTGGAGATAATAATCAAGGTTAGACTTACTTGGAAGTTTCGATCGTTCAAACAAACGTCGTCGCATATCAAAAACATCTTTGGCAATTATTTTCTTCGAGTAATTTGCATGCACAAAATTGATCACAACAAAAGTTGCAGCTCCAGACATCGAAAGTGGACGAATCTCATTCTTCTCCCCGGATGTCAGATAGCGAAAGCTAGGGTCTTTCTCATAAGTTATACGCAACGACTAGCGAGTACTATTAACCGAAAATCTTGATCCTGCATAAAAGCCTTCCATTAGCCGGACAAATATATCGGATTCACAACCACTACCCATGGATAAAGAAATTACCTCGGAACAAACCCCCGTGTCGCTTGGTAAGTTTTTAGTAGGCAAGTGTGACCCTTCCTTGTGCACATATGTAAAGATACCACAGATACTCGGAATTTGACAACGCCTTTACACGTAACACATTTATAATCGAAGTATACCAAACCAGTCAAATCAGAAGTCAGAAATGAATGAGTCCGAAGTTGTATTTGAAGGCTACCTACAGGTCGAGAAGAGTTTTGTCTAAGATGTTTAACAGTTGCAAGGGATGTGTAGCATAACTCACCCACTCATGATCTGGTGTGGATGAGTGACCGAGCGTCTTCAGCCAGATGTGCCCAGTTAAACCAATGAGGTCGGCATCAAATGTCGAAGAATTACAGAACTATTTATTTTGGGGATTTATTTACTGCTACACATGTTATAGAAAAATAATTTGAATTCCGATGACTGTCTCGTATTATGAAATAGAACCGAATACACTACTTTTATGGATCAGAAAATGGTCATTTCATTGATCGGCTAAAATGGAAGCCATGGCGAACAACAGAAACCTTTTTGGGGACGTTGTTTCACTGAATTCGAAGTTTGTAAAACACTAACATTTGGTTTTGTTTCTAGTTTATTCTACAAACCATAAGCTGTATTTTCTACCCTGGTGTTCAGTTCCAGACATAGTTGTATTTTTTTATCGTTTGCGAGTTGTCATGTTAGTCATTTTTTTTACTCATGTGTCTTTTTACACTAATCTGGATCAGAATCGGTAATGGAATAAATCGAGTAGTGTTCTAATTGACTCGTCTTCGCTCTCGCTCACCCGCTTGCCAATCAATCAGGTGAAAGAATAGTTTTCATTTCTTTACCTCAGGGTAGTTAGTCGCAATGAGATTTCAAGCATGCTAGCCTCAAGGTTAGGCCAGTTAGCCTATCGTTCAAGGACTTAGTCTTGATCGATACAAATTGTCTTCTATATATTACTGGATAGACAGATCAAGGACGTAACAAAAGTGGAGACGGAGATTTTTTATTTCGATTGATCCAAAACAAAATGTCTATATCTTTGGACAACCTTAAAACTATTCCACAAATTCAACAAACGCAGAGTGATCCAAATGAAATGAAGCTTTTGGATGCACTAACGCACAAGCTCTCATTCTATTCAACTTCAATCTCTCAATCAGATAAATCTGAAATCATCGCACATTCCATTCGTGGATTCATCTATCATCCTGAATCTGGTAACAAATTCGATTCCTGGTTTCATCGTTTTAAAGACATATTCCGCATCGAATGTTCAAATCTAGATGGTGCAGCTAAAGCTCGCTTACTTCTGAGAAGACTTGAAACACATGAATTTAGTAAATATGTTGATTTCACCCTAACACAAAATCATAGGGGTTTATCTTTTAATAATACAGTCTAAATATTATCCAAAACGTTTCGTGAACAGTCCTCACTACTAAACATTCGCTATCAGTGTTTTCAAATATCAAAACCTCCATCTGATAAGTATCTAACCTATGCTGGAAAAGTAAATTGAGAAGGTGAACGATTTAAAATAAATGAAATTACAGCAGATCAATTTAAATATTTGATTTTTATCTATGGATTAAAGAATCTAGAAGATGTGGAAATCCGCATTAGGATTTTAACGCGCATTGAGCAGGAACCTAGTATGACTTTGCAAATGGTCACAACCGAGTGTCAACCTCTGTTAAATCTCAAACATGATACCGCGGTGGTGCAAGAGAAGGCGAAACCTTCCGATTTCGGGTCAGTAAATACAGTTAAATCCTCTAAATCTCCCAAACGAAGCTCAGAAACGCACAACAGTTTGTTGATGAACCACCATTACCATGTTGGTTTTGTGTAGCATAAAAGTTTGTGAAATTATTTTTGTCAAGAAGCACAAGTGCCATCATTGTCATCGTATTGGTCATAAAGAAAGTCACTGCCCATCTATGATGATTAGGAGTATTTGAATTATATTATAAACTAAGAATCCCAGAAATAACGTAATCCGATCAAGAAGTACTAGATAAGCGCAAACGAATGTACTGTATTTAGAATTCGAAATCAAGCATTCAACAAGTACAAAGGAATCATTAGTTCATTCAAACATCACACCATCACATAAACTCTCGTCAAAACGTCATGGGGAAAAGGTGAAGCAACATTACCAGAGTCAAATCAAGAGCATGTTTGCGACTTTCAAATTAAACGGAAGTATGTAAACTTATTAATGAATGTAAAACCTATTCGTCTTCAGTTAGATACGACTTCCGACATCACATTGATTTGCAAAAGCACGTGGCGTAAGCTAGGATGTCTACACATTCAGCCAACCGAACATGTTGCCTGAAATACCTCAGGAGATGTAGTGAGGCTAACAGGTGCAACAAGGTGCAGTTCAAAGAACATAAATTTGATGATGCTTGTTATCTGACGAATCAGCATGATTTTGATCAATTAAGCTTAGACTGAATCAAGAAGGTTGATGCCGTAAATAGTTTATTATATTCTCATAAACCTTCCTCTGAATCTGTCCGAATTTCTTATAATATTTCTGAATCGAACGCTTCCGATGTAACATGTTCTCACAATGATTTTGAATCAAATGCCTCCAATAACACATACTATCATAAGATTTCGGAATCTCATTCATTTTGTCCTAATGGTATTTCCACACCAAGATCAGTAGGATACTGGTTACAGATTTACCAATGTAACATTATTTCAGGTCAATGCTCTTTGTATTGTGTATGCTACTTATTTTGACAGGAATAGGTAGCATCTAGCACCAATCAGAAATAAAATGCCTGCCAGTAGACGAAGGAATTGAATAGAACAGGAAGGCAAATAGTGAGCCATTGTAATGGCAACAAAATTGGATGAATCATGAAACATGTAAAAGACGACTGATGGGAGATGTGTAAATAAATTATTTGGTTTTCATATCTTATGAAGGCACTCTGTAATTTTGTACCAAACAGTAAATTGGTTATCTCCACCAAGTCCTCATTCACTACATTTAAATCAATTAAGTGTGGATTTCGATCAATATGTCACCTGTGAAATTTCTTTTAATATAATAGTCATGTTCTTTGTATTATTCTCAATTACAGTAACTGTTTGTATCTTTTTATTTGTATAACGCTCTTAACTAATGATCAAGTGTGTACAAAATCAGTATAAAGATAAAATGTATTAGGTTTAATGCTTATGTGGTTTCGGATAATTTATTTTGATGATATGTTTTATCGAGTTAATAAATCTTCATTTTCACCAGCTTACTTTATGGCTCACTTTACATTGTAGGAATTAAAGAGTCCCTGTCTTCTAAGTATAATCAGGTAGAAATTTGTGCTAATAATGTTGTTCAGAAGAACGATGAAAGTTCTACGACCAAAGCATCCATCTCAAAGAACAAAACTCCATCAAAAATATAATCAGTAAAATTATGAATATTGAAATTATAAAGAAGTGTAATTTGTTCTAATTGAAACAATCACTTTCGTATTTAACATAAAATGGCATCAACAAGTCAGCTGTTTCATTTTTTTCAGTCATTAGATTTGTTACAGTGCACTGAGTGCACTTTGAAAATTATTTATAAGTGATCATATTATAATGAGATATTTTATTTCAACAAGAATTTGTTCATTTATAAATTATTGACTAAAGTGGCTTCTATTTTATGGAAATAAATATGAAATTAATGATCTGGATATTTTTGATATTTGTGACAACAGTTTTCTCACAGATTAGGGAAGAAGTTGGTTCGAACGATGATAATAGAAATTTTAAAAAGGATGAAAGTAAAAGACGTACGTTAGATGAGAGTGACAATAGTGAGGACGAATCCAGATGGAATAGAAGGAATAGTATGGAGGATGGTTTAGAGACAGCTATTGGGTCAGGACGTTTCAAATATAAATATAAACGCATGAAAGCTAAAGGTATCGATGCAAAAGGGAAATTTCGATCACGTGGAGTTAGAGGTTATGGTATGATCTCGTCAGAATCCTCACAATTTCTAATTGAAGAGAATTTGGATAAATATGGTCGAGCGAAACCTATTAAATCAAAATTCAAAACTTATGGAAAAAAGAAAAAATATTCCAAAAAGATCGTTGATGACCAATTTGATACTAAAGGTAATTTAATTGAAGAACGTAAATATAAACACACTGGTAATTATCAAGCGAATGGTACTCATCTTTACATCGATTTACAAACACAAAAAGAGAGAGATGAAAAATGGAGATTAGCAACGAATAATAATGAACGGCAAGATAACAGCTCAAGTGAAAAAGTAGTTGGTCACAAAAATAGTCATGAAGAAACAAAAATTGTCCGCAATTAAGTAGATTCATCTGGAGGTAATTAAAAGTTTTCTTCAAGGAATTAAATCATATCGAATTGAATAGTTTTATCTATAATAATATCCCAACTACTATTTTCTTATCTTCATTAATCCTACTTCACTTTCTAACAATCATAACCAATTTAAAATGATCATTGTAAATTTTAAACAAAAATCTACATGTAAATCTTGTAATATGAACAATAAACTATACACTACTGTTAACACCATAATGATTGTATCAATTAGAAGAATAGTTAATGAAATTGTTATAACGCTCGGTTTTACTATGTACACAGGCATGGGATGTTAATTTACCTTAGACGAATATCTACACTAGATTCCCTCCCAGTGTCTATTCTACAGGACTTCAACACAACTCAGATCAAGAACACGTGATGAGCCTGACCACAACGTAAATATATTTCCACACCAAAAACTCGACATAATCCAACAACAATGAGTGAGTGAGTAATAATAATAAGGATAAGGGAATATATAACTCACCTGACACCTATCATACTATCTAAATGTCTGACTAATCAGACAACCAATCATTATCATTCTCGCCCATACATCAGAAATAAAATAGAATGACATAATGATATTTTCTTTTTTATCATTAATATTTCATTCAGTTCTCAAAATTACAATAGGACAAAACGGCCATTCAGTGCTTCCAGGTCATTCATGGTGATCTAGCCTCAGTTGACACAAGATCTCAACTATTATAATAATATTTTAATTTTTTTCTTAAAAAAAGTTCATATTTTCTCATTGTTAATATTCAGTTACACAAATGATCAATCTGTGTTAGGAATTTCAATATCATCACTATTGATATAAAATAGTAAAGATTAGTAAACTTCTAAATGTAAAGTTATAAATGATTCAATATAATGTTTCAATTAAAGAAATAGATATAGTGGAAGATTTTGAAGTATTGTTTGAGCTATTGACAAATATTAATAAATAAAAAATGGGGATTTGTAGATTAGTGGTTGAGCATTCTCGGTAGGCCATGATCAATGGAATCCAATCCGTGTCAGGTGTGAGGCAGTCATCCAATTCATACAATGGATGAAGATGTGTACAAGATCATGGATCGATTGGAATTAAACATTAACGCCGTTCGATGCCTGCTCAGTGGTTTAGAGGTTAATTGTTCGTGCGTGAGACAGATGATACTGAGTTCGAGTCCCGTGTGCACAGTCGTGGATGTGCACTGTTGAGTGGTCCCACTTCAGAATGAAATGGACGTTCAGTACTTTCAGGTTTTTAATGGTAGTCTAGCCTAGATCGACTCATTAATTCAATTGTTAAAATATTAATAAAGTTTAATGTAAGCTGGTACAATAAAAGTTAACTGATTCATGCTAATTAACAATACAGGGATTTAAGGTTAATTAAAGTGAATAAATGCATGAAATAAAAGAAACTTGAAGAGTAACATAACCGGTTGAAAGATTGAGTTAAAATATATGACGGGATCAAATAATCTAATAATACCTTCATCAGACTTTGAGAACAATTTTGTTTTGTACTTAGGTGTTGCTGGAATTTATATGATTGGAGTTTTTAAAATAATTTAGATAAACAAATGTTTGCTCATTAACTATTGCATTTCTTTGAACACTTATAAGAGATACAAACACTCATATCAGTAAAACTGTGCAAAACGAACTATTCCATAAGGCTTTCTCTTTAAATGCAAATTTGATAAATTTACTTTATAAACTTTCAATATATTGTTGTGGAGATTGTTGAATTTCATTGAGATCATGAATCAATCAAATTCAGACAGCCATTGAAAACCTGGAGGCACTGAATGGTCATTTCATCGTAATATAGAACTCCTCAACAGTGCACATCTACGATCCCATACGCAAAACTTGAATCCAAGACCATTTGTCTCACGCGAATGGTTAAACTCTAGATTACTGGGCTAGCATTCAAGTGTTAATGTTTAATTTCAATCAATTCACTTGATGAAGTAAACTTGAATTACTTTTGTGAACCTTCTGCATTTCAACGAAATTAAGATGAGTAGTACGTACTCATTTGTTTTTTATTCATAGATATATAACAGTAATTTTATAGATTATTTTTGGCAAATGTTAGGAATAATGGTAACACTAAAATTTATGGATAACCTGAGTGATGTTAAAGTGACCTTGAGGGTATTCACCTATGTAATAAGGTTAAGAAACGGCTGTAAATTAATCTGAGGAATTAAAATTAGCATTTTGAATTCAAAGTTAGGTTTATGTATTAGAGTCAGGGTTCCCATCATGAACCGACATCAACCATAATGCCAAAATGCAATTCAACCAAATGGATGAATGAAGTCTGTGTCACAATACATGACTTCCAATCTTAGTTTTGATTGGTTTGTTCATAAATTCTAGGCACACCCTATCGACAAATCACGTTAACAATAACGTCGATTCAAAGGTCGAATACGTAAGTGATTGAGAAACATGTATTTCTGACATTTGATAAACCATGGAAGTAATCAGAGACAAGGAGAAATACATGAGATGATGTTGCGTAAACAGCCAACTTAGCAAACAACAGGTGATTCAATCTTTTTAAGAATGAGAGACAGCAAGTAAACAAACTCATACGTACTGTTTTACAAACAGTATTACACTTAAGTATTTGACATGGTCAAATATATGTGTGACAGAATAACTGGGTTTATTAGAATAGCTAATGTGTTTGAACGTTAAAACAAATCACGTGGACGTGTGACAGTGCTAATTGGCACAACGTGCCCAAACCAAATTTAGATTCAATGAATTAAAAAAAGTGGATATGACTGTAATTTCATAAAACTTTTCTCTGTTTCAATGACCCAAACCTTCATGATCATGTAGTGCACCCCACATATACTTGGAACATAACAATTTACAACCCTATCACGAACTGTAATAAAAAATCGATACAAACACTTGTATGAACCTTCGATGTGTAACTACAATGATATTGGTAGCATTGTAAATAAGCACACAATATTCTTGACGTTCTATCTAAATAGATTTTTGCATATCCATGCTTGCCTGTCTCCGTTTGTTTATATTATCTTTGTCTATTTGACCTATGCATTGATATTATTACCGAACCATACATTAGATTTCAACTTCGTTATATATATATGATTTACAACAACGGAGTAATGCTCATCGAGTAGCTTTGTTGCGCAATAAGTATATGTCACATTGATTACAATATAATATTGAGTAATTGGAAGAAAGAGGATTACAATAATCAAAGTATTTTATCCTGATCATAAAAATTCTTAAATTTAAATGTCAATATAAGTTGTCTAAGGGAATTGATATGGCTTCGAGCTTAAGTCTAGGTTAACACAAGTTAAACTGGATTAATTACAAATAAGTCAGGCCAGAAACTAACATACATTCAACATTATGACATTACAGTAATTATTACCGTTCTATATCCATGGGATTTTCATACAACAAGATTATATGATAAGTTTAAACAGAGAATCAACAACTGTGAAATAAAATGAATTCATATTATTTCACGAAGCTTGATGTTCCTGCTCAGCATATAGAATTTTAAGTTCTCGAATACTAATGAGTTTGGGTTTTAATAATTGTCGATTTCCCAGGTACCTGTTGCAGAATCTACAGAATATTCATACAGTATTCACACCTACCCTTTAGTCATCCATTTGCATCTTGTATGCTCTGCAATTCAAGTTGGTTCTAGATTGACTTCTCTCACTTCTTTCTAGTCTTCAAAGTATTCTCCACAGTCCTTCTGTTTGCTTTTTAATCCCGTGGAACTCTCCTCTTTGACTGTCAACTGTACCAACTTCCACGCGCCGTTCCGTCGCACACTACTTATAATGAATCTCGTGAGTAGCATTCGCTACAGTCTAAGTGAGCCAACGTCATATTTTACTCTGTTTCAATGTTTGATGGCTTCATGGGAGCTGGCAGGAATGTGATACAAGATGTGAGGTTCTAACTCATGATATCTAACATCTTGAAAGTATTTTCAATGAGGTCTTACTGACCCTCTTTTTATGACATAAATGAACACTAACTTATCACAGAGTAATAAATAGTCAATATCATAACTGACCAAATGATTTTTTTTTATCTTATTTTATATAAGACTGAGTTCTTTTCATTATGTCTTCATATGTTTAAAGTTGAAGATGAATGCGAAACATTAATTTTAACATGTTTCATACAATCGATTGATACCTCAACGATAACATATCTCCAATGATACTGGAACATATCGAAGTATTTAAAAACTTTTACTTAATTAATAAATAGTAGTTTGTTTGTAGAGAACATTTAGAGAACGAACTTTATTAGTTATTAAACTCTATACAAGTATGCGGTCTTCTTTATATGATCTCAATCTTGGGAGTTGAATTATTCTCCTTCTGAAGTGACCTTGTTAGCTTGCACGTTCTCAATACAAAACAAGATAATGGGAAATTTTATGTTTTCTTTTCAGGTTTAATAGTTGGTGAATTGTCTCTGTAGAAGAGTTACAAGTGAAAACAGAAAAGTAATATAGTATATTGAATGAAATCATTGGAATTCAGTAACACCATAACTGTTATGTCCTTAACTATACAAGTATCAGGAAATATGATTGCCAACTTAGATACGCTGACTTATACGACCCAACTAATGACCCATATACTAGTGCGAGAAGCCTAGAGTTCCAATTGGTCCTTTTTCCGCCCAGCCCTGCCTGTTTAGTTTAGAACGCTAATCTCAGTCTCCGCAACACAAATCATATATTTCAAACATACTGGGTTTATATACAAATAAATCAGACCACATCATGCCATAAAATAGAAAATACCGTCTGTTCAAGATCAAGCCAAAAAGTGGCTATTGTTGTGATGGACTGTTACTAATTAATTGGGATTATCTCAAGAATAGTAAATCGTATGATAATAGTCAATAGGTCAAATGAAAGCTTATTAAGGAATATACATATAATGTAGTTACTTAACAGTCATACAATAAGGATACTTACTTACTTACTTACGTCTGTTACACCCACTAGAGCATAGGCTGCCGACCAGCATTCTCCAACTCACTCTGTCATGAGCCTTCCTTTCTAGTTCTAACCAATTTTTGTTCATTCTTCTCATGTCTGTCTCCATTTCTCGGCGTAATATGTTCTTTGGTCTTCCTCTTCTCTTTGACTTGAGGACGTCTTCCAGCACTTCTTCCTGATTTCTTACTCCACGAATTGGTTTGTTCTTCATAGAGGTGTTTGATATGTCTGCCAACGGATCTGAAGTATTTTGTGTAGACAATTGTTAATAAACACCTGTATTTTCTGGATGATGGCTTTCGTAGTTCTCCAAGTTTCCGCTCCATACAGTAGAACTGTTTTGACGTTTGTATTGAAAATTATGAATTCAGTGTTTGTTGACAGTTGTTTTGAGTTGTAGATGTTCTTCTATTGTACACAGGCTGCTCTTGCTTTGCCGATCTGCGCCTTCACATCTGCATCAGATCCACCCTGTTCATCAATGATGCTGCGCAGATAAGTAAAGGCTCTTGCCTTTTCCAAATCTTCCCCATCAATTGTGAGTGGAATGGTGCATGCTGTGTTGTATTGGAGAATTTCGCTTTTCCCTTTGTGTATGTTGAGACCTGTTGCTGCTTCGGCTGCTGCTACACTGGTCATCCCTTGCATTTGTTGTTGCGTGTGCGATAGGAGAGCCAGATCATCTTTGAAGTTCAGACCGTTCAACTGCATCCCAGTTGTCCACTGCATCCCATGCTTCCCCCCAGATGTTGACGTCTTCATGCTCCAGTCGATCATAAGGAGAAAGAGAAAGGGTGAGAGTAAGCAACCTTGCCTGACACCGGTTTTCACTTCGAACGAGTTTGTCAACTATCCTCCATGCTCAATTTTACAGTTTAATCTACCATAGGAATTCTGTATGATATCGACTATCTTCTGAGGCACGCCGTAGTGTCGAAGAAGCTTCCATAGTGTTGTTCTGTCCACGCTATCAAATGCTTTCTCATAGTCAATGAAGTTGATGTAGAGTGATGAATTCTATTCAATTGATTACTCCACAATGATCTGTAGAGTTGCGATTTGGTCTGTACACGATCGATCCTTACGGAATCCTGCCTGTTGGTCACGAAGTTGGGCGTCTACGCAGTCCTTCATCCTGTTTAACAATATCCTGTTGAAGACTTTTCCCGGTATTGAGAGAAATACGATAAGGATATTTGTATAATATTAGTTCATAAGTAATTCTTAACTGTTATCATTCACTTATTCTCGTCCGGATATAACAATAACAATGCCATGGATTGTATAAGTTACAACAGAAAAACTTCTAAGTAGACAAAAATTCACTAATTCCTGGAAATAGATTTTACCCATTTTTTCAGTACAATATTTCCACTATATTCTGACCAACTTATAAAAATAATGATTAATTTGATCATGATCAGTCTTTGTGATAGCAACAAGAAATGTCTCAAATAGGTGTGGTTATACAAAGTTTGTATTTCTTCAAGTTTGTACTCTTTCAAACGATCCAAGCCGATTTATGCTGTTAAGCTACAATAAACAATACCTGCGATCAATAAAGAATAAATTAGGAATTCTACAATCAGTAATCTAAGTACAATAATTTGTGTATAAAGTTTATTTCTGAACTCTTAAGCTAAAAATCGGTAAAGTAGAAAAGAAATTTTGACAATACGAAACTTTGGATCGTGGTCACATAATATCAAAAAATTGAGTGAGTCTAGAAATATGAACCATTAAGTATTATCTATATCAGTTTAGGGGTTGTGGAGATTGCTAAGTTTTTGATTGAGATCATGAACCGATTGATGTTAGACCACCATGGAAAACCTGTGAGCACTGGACGGCCGTTTCGTCCCAGTATGGGACTCCTCAGCAGTGCGCACCCACGATCCCGCTCGCGGGATTCGAACCCAGGGCCTTCAGTATCGCGAGCGAACGCTTAACCTACTGAACCACTGAACTGGCATTCAAAGTAATGATACCGCCAATTAGAGAACAGTGATTTATTGACCGGATCAATGACTCATAAATCTGTACGAGCAATCTAGAGTCTTGATATATACAAACTAAACAGATCATATCAAACCATTAAAAATAGAAAATAGAATTTGTATGAGATTTAGCAAATAGTGTCTATGAATGTAGGAGACTGTTATCAATAGACTGGGTATAACTTAAGAAAGGCAAATCGTATTATAATAGTCTATGGGTCAAAATAAAGTATATAATAAGCGGAACATGAATATGCAATAATTGAGCTATTTAACAATTATACAATAAAATTATATGTATAATACTAGTCCATAAATGAATCCCAACAGTTACCATTTATTATTCACATTGGAATATAATAAATTGAAGCTATTTCAATACTGAAATGTTTATTCATTGATAAGTTCATAAATTAATTAATTTTGAAAATTATTTCTATAATAATAATATTCGTATTTAATTATAACTCCATTAGACATTTATCTCTAAAATATGTAAATAAAGGTCAAAAAATTAAATTTCATTTTATTACAATAAACATTTACAATTATTTAGCATAGTTACAAAATGTCAATACTGTTACATTATCAATATAATAATAATAATAATAACTATTATTATTATAGTAGTAGTAACAATAACAGTACTGACTTATTTCTTTATTTGAACATATAAATATTGGTACAAGGGGGAACCAGATGTATATGCGCCACACAAAACAATGGGAATTTGAAGAGAAAAAGAATCTAAGGTGCGTATAAGAAGTAAGAAAAAGAACAATAACGACCATAGATTAGTATATGGTAGTGTATTAATAATGGGGGAAACAGAAAGGTACAACCAGAAGAATTCTTTCAGTTAAGGAAGATACAACCACGTTTTATGAAGAAAGTAAGAGAAGGTTACAGCAGGATCGCCACTGGTTTCTGTTCTGAGCCATATCTGATAACGTCTCTAGCCACTGTGTTGCACCATCTCTCGGACCCCAACCAGGTAGTCGTGAAGGACCAACAGAAACCAGCTCTTTTCAGCTTTCTTTCATACCACGACATCATGTCATAAACTGACCACCTCTCCGCTTTTTCCAACCAACCCCAGAGTCGGCAAATAATGCACGACGTGGAATTCTCTGGGACGACATTCGGAGAACATGTCCAAGCCATCGAAGTCAGTGTTTCAAGATGGTGACACCAATTGAATTATCGTCTCTGTGCCCGAACACACAATGCCGAACCTCTGCATTAATAACATAGTTTTGCCACTGAATGTCAGCAATCCTTCGGAGACAACGATGATCAAATACAGACAGTCGTCTAACATCCTCAACTCAGAGAGGCCAGGTTTCACAAGCATAGAGCAAGACTGCTCTCACCGACGCGTTGTAGATCCGACCTTTTACAGCCAGACTAACATCACGAAGGCGCCAAAGATGGCCCAGATTGGCATAAGCCGCTCTGGCTTTCACTATTCGTGCATTGATCTCATCACTCACACCCCCACCAGCACTTATGCAGCTACCCAGATACACGAACTTCTCGACTACTTCTATCTGCTCACCATCCAGGGTGAGTACAGGATTAGAATCCTGCCAGTCTTGTAGAAGTACTTTGCACTTCGAAGGTGCAAAGCACATACCATACCTACGGACATTGATTGCCAATTGATTAAGTGCGGATTACATGCCTTGGGCATTATCGCACAGTAAGACAATATCATCGGCATACTTAAGGTGGAGAAGTCTTTCTCCAGGCAACAGATCCCCACCGCCATTACTTACATCCATCAGCGCTGTTGTAGTAACAAAAATAATAATAGTAATAATAACAATAATAATGTGAATCAATTAATTGTAAATAATAGCATAAATAAATTTTGATAAAATATGTATTCGACTTTGTTAAACATTAACCAACAGATCGACAATTTAATAATTGACATCATGAGTCAATGAAAACTAGAACACTATGGAAAACCTGGAAACACTGGATAATCGTTTGATCCTAGTATGGGACTACTCAACAGTACGCATCCACAATCCATAGTGGTCTAGCTTCAATTGACTCATGAACTCAACTATTGAAATTACTATAATATCCACAAATCCCCTTTCTAATAATAATAATAATAATAATAATAATAATAATAATAATATGCTCACTAGTGACTAGCACCAAGAGGTATTTCCTGGAGTTCTAATAAGAAGCAGTGACCAATGGAGTTGTAAGATAGTAACTCATTGAAAATCAACAACTGTGTGATAATTAGAAATATTTGAATTATAGTACAAACTAAGAATCCCAGAAATAACTCAATAGAACCAAGAAGTACTAGATAAGCACGAACGAATGTACAGTATTCGGAATTCCAAATCAAGCATTCAACAAATACAAAGGAATCATTAGTTCATTCAAACACTACAAACTGTCAAATACTTAATCAGTAACACCTTTTCATTGTTTCATTAATTTAATATTGTCTAAATAATAAAATGTGATTCCGTAAGGATCGATCTTGTACAGACCAAACCTCAATAATACGGATCATTATGGAATAATCGATCGAACGGAATTCATCACTTTACATCGACTTCATTGACTAAGAGAAAGAATTTGATAGAGTGAACAGCACAACACTATGGAAGCTTCTTCAACACCACAGCGTGCCCGACAAGATAGTCAACATCATACGGAATTCCTATGATGGATTGAACTGCAAAATCGTGTATGGAGGACAGCTAATAGATTAGTTCAAAGTAAAGACCGGTGTCAGGCAAGGTTGCTTACTCTCACCCTTTCTCTTTCTCCTGGTGATCGATTAGACCATAAAAATGACAACATCTGGGGGGAGCATGGGATGCAGTTGGACGGTCTAGACTTCACAGATGGTCTGACCTGTCTATCGCAAACGCAGCAACAAATGCAAGAGAAGACGACTAGTGTAGCAGCAGCCTCAGCAGCAGTAGGTCTCAACATACACAAAGGGAAAATCAAGATCCTCCGATACAATACAACATGCAACAATCAAATCACAATTGATGGGGAAGATTTGGAAAAGGTAAGAGGCTTTACATATCTGTGCAGTATCATTGACGAACACGGTGGATCTGACGCAGAGGTGAAGGCACAGATCGGGAAAGCAAGAGCAACATATTTACAACTGAGGAACATCTGGAACTCAAAACAACTGTCAACCAACACCAAAGTCAGGATTTTCAATACAAATGTCAACACACTGGAGAACAACGAAAGCCATCATCCAGAAGATACAGGTGTTTATTAACAGTTGTCTACGCAGAATACTTCAGATCCGTTGGCCGGACACTATTAGAAACAACCAACTGTGGGAAAGAACAAACCAGATCCCAGCGGAGTAAGAAATCAGGAAGAAGCGCTGGAAGTGGATAGGACACACATTGAGGAAAGCACCCAACAGTGTCACAAGTCAATCCCTGACATGGAATCCTCAATGTCAAAGGAGAAGAGGAAGACCAAAGAACATATTACGCCGAGAAATGGAGACAGACATGAGAAGAATGAACAACAATTGGTTAGAACTAGAAAGGAAGGCTTATGACAGAGTGAGTTGGAGAATGCTGGTCAGCGGCCTATGCTCTAGTGGGTGTAACAGACGTAAGTAAGCAAGTAAAATAATAAAATGTAAACCATAAATGATCAATACAATGATTATGAATATATATATGATTTGCAATTCTTTTTTTCTTTATAATCGTTGTAACTTTGTTTAAAGTAAATGACGTTGAATTCAATCTATTTAAACAAAAAAAAGTGAAACAAATAAGCAAACATTCATTATTCACATGATGAATATTGAAAACAAAATTATAATGGATAAACATACAATGATTATCATGTATTGTAGTATATTATAACGATAATTTATAGATTCTATATAATTTGAAATTGTTTTCCAATACACAATCATTCTAGAATCACAATTTTTTTAAATTACCTGTGACCTTGTACCCTATCAATATATTAAGTGATGATACTACCAATCAGAGAATTGTGATTTATCGACCGGATCAATGACTCATAAATCTGTACGAGTAGTCTAGAATCTTTTTATCGATCGTGCTTTCTGACTAACCCTGCCTGTTAAGTTCAAAATATCAATCTTAGCCTATGCGATATGAATCTGTATTTCAAACATTAATGGGTAAATATACAAATCAAACAGACCATATCAAATCATAAAATAGAAAAGAATATTTGTATAAGATCTAGCAAAAAGTGGCTGTGAATGTTAGAGACTGGGTATAATTCAAGAATAGCAAATCGTATAATAATAGTTTGTGGGTCAAAATAAAGCATATAATAAGCGGAACATGAATATGCAATAGTTAAGCTACTTAACAATCATACAGTAAGAAAATATATGTATTGTATTCGTATTAGATGGTGGTTGGAGGTAGTCGACAGGAAACCCTAAACCCGGGTTTCGTGCGACTTGGCACTCGTCAGCAATATGCACCTGTAATCTTGAGGGAACTGGTGCTCCCTGGCGGATTCGACCCCGTGTCGACCAGCTTCACAGTCTTTGATGTTACCACTGGGCTATCAGGGCCGCGACCGACCTCCTGTAGGACTGAGATGTAATCACAATTGATTGATCACTGGGTGGTGATCAATGTCATGTGTGTCAAGTCCTTGTTTAGTGCAGATCGAGTCGAGTCACCTAGACTGGTGGCCACATTGCAACATGATCGATAGCATTCGATCTGCACTAAATAAGGACTTGACACACATGACATTGATCATCACCCAGTGATCAATCAATTGTGTACTGTATTAGTCTATAAATAGTTTTCAAAAGTTACCATTCATAATTCTCGTCGGAATATAACACTTAATTTACTGTTCAGCATAGCTCAACTTGAATTCATAGTTACAGAAAAACTTCAATACTAATTACATTCATTTTCTATTGTTGCTTTTTTGAATCTTCTCCATTGTACAATCTAGTGGCTATCAGAACTCAGTAGCTAAGTGGATAACGTGATGATGGAATGAACATTAACTCTGAGATGCAGACACGCGCAGCTGACGAGTTCCAAATAGGACGGAACGCGCGTCCTAGTTTCTACTACTAGCCATCATCTAGTTTAGCTTATAATACTAATTACATACTGATGGTTAGATGAATAGAATAATTGTGAAATAGAGTGTTAAACAGTAAATTCAGTTTAGTGATTATTCAAACATAACATTGAATATTAAAAATACTGAAATATTGAAAGATATAAGTTCAAATCTAGGAATGGATTAATTACTTGAATTGATCACAAAAGAATGAAGATGAAAACAGTAAGTGTACGTTTAAGTTTGGATTGTAAATCTCTTAATTCTAAACTACAATAATATTCATGTATGAATATAAATATTAACGAAGCAATGAATGCAATTTATGAGTTAATAATACCAACGAAAAAGGATTACATAATTAATCATAATAGATAAGAATACAAATTAATAGTAAGGTGACATGTATAACAATGACCATAAGAATAATAACAAAAGAAACAAAATGTGTCACTGAATAGAGACATCATGTTTATTAATATACATGTTGCCTTACTATAGATTGGTACTTTTACTTATCAATGGTAATTATGTAGGCCTTTTCCATCGTTATCACTGACCCACAGATCTCTTAGTTATTAAAAATAATTACATATCAATAAGAGCCAAAATTTAAGGTGTAGGTTTGAAATTAAACAAACTGTCAGGGTAGAGAGAGAGAAAAGCCGCACAAATAACTTATGAACTTAAAGATTAGCTTTCTTTAAATTAATCTTTCCCACTTCGATTGTGCATAAAATATAACATATGGAGATGTATAGGGTTCACTATCAAAATCAAAACTGTCCATTGCTGGTAACTGTTTACCAGTAGTAAGCTTTAGTTTAGGTTTTCCTGCAAATTGCCTCCAATCACAATGTAACAAAATTATATAGTGATATTAAGTTACCTTGACTAGCGATCACGTTGTAAGTTAATCGGTACAATCTGGTCAGCACGTACAACTTAACAGCATGATATAAGCTACTAAACTCTAATTAATCGATATAAGTATTTAACGTTTACCTCCATCGATAAAAGCTACCCAGTTAGTTTTCAAAGTTAATGAGCAAATGTATAATATGAGGAGGAATTCTCAATGACAATGTTCACTTTTATTAGTAAGTAATTTGAATGAACTCATAAAATCTATAAACAGTATGATTTCCATTAGTCGAATGTCAAGTCACTGAACTGTTAAGAATTGAGACAATTTTCGGTTGCAGATTTTCGGGATCATGTACCTGTATGTCTAATTTTTTAGCTGTGTCTAAAAAGAACACTAATTCCGCCAAAGGTTATTCAAAATGCACTCAAATTTGGAAAGTTAGTTGTGTTTATTTCATTTTTTACATGGACTACACTAAATTAAAGGGGAACGCATCTAAGATTGCTGGTAAAGGTTTGTAAATCCCCGTTGTTTATGTTATGTCCTGGAACTGATTTTTTATGTCCCGATAATCATAATGAATGGTAACTTTTGGGAGCCATTTGTGGACCAATACTATGAGTATATTTTCATCGTATAATTGTTAAATAACTAAACTGTCCATATTCATGTCCCTCTTATTATGAGCCTTATTTTGACCTATGAACTGTTATTATACGATTTACCATTCTTGAATTATGCCTTGTCCATTAATTACTACCTCCTTCATTCACAGCCACATTTGGCTAATTTCTGTACAAATGTTGTTTTCATATTTTATGGTACGGTGTGGTCTGTTTGGTTGGTATATAAAACCAGTATGCTTGAAATAAATGATTCATATTGCAGATGGTGAGATTGGTGTTCTGGACTTAACTGGCTGGGCTAGGCAGGAAGCAGGACCAATAAAGACTCTAGACTACTCGCACGGGTTTTATGCGTCATTAGTCCGATCGATAATTCACTGCCCTCTAATTGGCCGCATCATTACGTTGTACATTACCAGGGCACACAGGCCGCAAGTTATAACATGATTAGTCTCTGTCGATATGTATAAATTATGGGCCAATTGTCTCGATTTAACCTTCAGTCAAAACCTTTTAGCATATTTGGTATATGGCTAGCAGCAAGATTTAATACTTGCGTTAAATAAAAGTGTTTGAAATGAAAGGCAATGGGTTCGAGTCTCAGAGTGAACATCAATACTGGGATACAGGCACATCCAGCTGCTAGGTTTGAAGACATTACAAGTTCACTTAGTATGCGAGCGGAACAAAAACATATGACCGTAGACGAATAAGCTAGCTGTTTGATGCGTCCCAGCCCCGCTAACTAGAGGAAAAAGTCCAAGCTTGGAACGGGAAAGTATATTCCGTAAACCAGAAGCAATAGTGAATAATAACAGACACAAATCAAACGTATATATATATACAGTATAAAACTGTCCTTGGGAAGCGTTTCAAAAATAGCAAACTAAAAATACACAACGGACCAATAGCGTTAAAGATCCTCCCAAGTGGGAAATATGACATGAAGGTAAAAAGTGCGCTTTTGGCGCGAAAACAAGGAAATTTAAATCTCCAGAATAAAATCATAAAATTAAGGCATTTACCAAGTGAGTTCTGGGGATCTAACATCCCCAACACCAGCTGACGAATCAGAAATAAGAAGAAACGAACATTCTTAAATGTATGTAGGACGTATTCAGTACAACGAAACATATTCTTGTACATATTTCGAGTATATAATATTCATAGAATCAGTTTTGCTATTAAAATCAATGTAATATCACTGTGTCGAATTCAGTTTTGATTCAGTCAGAACTAATTTAAGACTTGCTACGAATGTACTACAGTAGAGTTAACATGAAGTCAAGATGAATTCAACCACATGTATCCCAGTGATTAACACCATGTTACTTAATGTATCCAACCATAATTTACAATTATGACATTGACCTCAAATAGAAAGTAGGCTAGTTTCTTGTAACACTTTAAATTAGAAGTTGAGATAGACTAAACACTTATAATTAGTTAAACGAAAGATTTTAGTATTTAAGTAAATTTGAAAATATTAAAATTGACTATTTTCTATGTGAATGAGTTTTGTGGAGATTTTTAGAAATTTCACAGGTTGAAATCATTAGTCAATTGATGCTAGACCACCATGGAAAACTTGGAAACACTGGACGGCCGTTTCGTCCTAGTATGGGACTCCTCGGCAGTGCGTGTCCACGAACCCGCACCCCGTGGGATTCGAGCCCAGGGCCTACTGGTTTTGCGTGCGAGCACTTACCCACTAGACCACTGAGCCGGCATCCAATGGTGTTAATGTCTAACTTGTGCATTACCTAGGAGTCCCATACTAGGACGAAACGGCCGTCCAGTGCTTCCAGGTTTTCCATGGTGGTCTAGCTTCAATTGACTCATGATTTCAACCTGTTATATTTTCTATCTGTAAAACATTTGAGTAACACACAATCACAGTTTTCCTTTCCAATCCATTCATATTCACTTATTTAGTTCGTTTAGTTGTAAGTTCGTTATTTGATTGCACAATCATTAATCACTATTATTAGATCAGTGGAGGAAGAAGTCAAATGGGGAAAAAATAATTTATTGTTAAATACAAAATTACAGAGTGCCTTTAAAAAAATATTTATATAAACCATACATTAAATACATTATTTACACATCTTGAATCATGGTTCCTCCAATTCTCTTAGTATCCCAATCGCTCTCTGTTTACCCTTCTCTTCTATTCAATTCAATCTTCTGCTCAAAAGCCTTCTAATTTCTATCAATTCTATATACTACTTAAGTCTGTCAACATAAGTAGCATCCATTACATTAGCAGTAATAAAATGTGTTCTTACTTTGTCCTATAAGTCTACATTTTTCACACATAAATGTAAAGTGGTATCATGTCCAGTTAATCATACCTTAGTTTTTTTAAAAAAAAGTAATTGTCTTCTTTTGAACGTTTGTATTAATTTCATCAATAAGAATATGCTTAATCGCTTATTTTTCAACTAACGGATAAGTTACCATGGAATAGAATGATTTTAGTTCATTTTGTCAATTATGTCATTCATATCCTGTTTAATATCATGACGAAATTTGTCGTGACAAAAAATCATTAAAATAAATGCTGATAGATAAGGTCAAAATAAGATTAGTACACTTACATTATGTTAAAAATTGATTTTATTCTTTTGAGTGTACAAATCAAGTCAAAGTTGCCTAATAGTTAGTAACACAAATAAAATAATCTACTCGATTATGTCATTTGCTTACGTTGTACAACTGCGTTTGTGCTGATTATGTCGTGAGTGTGCACTGCTGATGAGTTTAATTCTAGGACGGAACATTTGTTCAGTACTTTCTTGTTTCCTGTAGTACCTCAAATGGGTTTGACCTGTGACAAATAAAGCTTAAAAATCAAACCGTTCTTCAAAAAGAAACCCTTTCAAATATACTGAAGTATTCTTCTGGTTATCATGAAATTAGTTGAACCAACTATACAATGTTCTGTGCTAAATAAGTTACGAACGGACAACCTAAATAATTATTTGAATTCTATCTCAACAAACAATCAAATCCTAAGGTAATTTTTTTACAACTAAATTCACTCTCACCTCTTCACCCTTCTGGATTATTTACTTTGACGTCAATGAAATGTAAAGTTAGAGAAGGTGTTGAATAGAGACCGTGGTTTCTAACTTTGTACAAATTGCATTGTGATCTAGTGATTAATATCTAGTTTTCCTTTTCATTATATGAATGAATATATCCCAGAACTTTCTTCGTTTTCCCAATTACTTCTAATTGTCTCAGCACATAGAGTATTTTGTTTTATTCAGTGTAAATATATAAGTTGTTTATACTTTTTGTCAAGATTTACTATCGTTTCTGTTCTGCTCATTCAACACTGAAATATTACTGTTAATTTCAAGTAATGACAACTCTGTATATTCTATGATGTTTTTCCTAATTCAGAAGAATCTGTGTGATATAAGATGAAATCGTATGAATCTACTGATCTTTTATTTCCTAAATTGACAAGCGAAGACATAAGTTTTTAGATTAATTATTAAGTAGTCTAATATAAATTCGAGTAAACAAATAAAATAAAATAATTCCCAGTAAAAAAATTATATGGAAATAAATAAGGTTTATAATTATACATTCAGCTCTGATCCAAAAACTTTGTACGTTCATAGTGTAACTAAATTGTCTAAATCAACAATGAAGAGACAGCTGTTTAAAGAACAATCCCGATGCTAGAGTATAGATCACCGGTGGACTTATGATTGTCCAACGTTGGAAAGATTCGAACTAGAACAAAACAGATGTTCTATGCTTTTTACTCTTAAAATGCTTCTCACCAGATTTCGGTTCAGAAAAACACCCGTCTTCAAGTTAAATTAACCTCCTCAAACCTATTTATCAAATATCTTTAATAACCACATCATACCTTTAAATTGAGTAATCACTGAGTTTTAGCCAATTCAATCCATTAGTACTGATTAAATTTTATCAACTAAGTTGCAATATGGCTACTAGTCTAACTGATTCAACTTTTTGTGTACTATGCTTTGATGTTAGATGATTGCTATTCAGTGCTCAATCATTATAAATATTTCGGAATTTTGGATCAGCAGCTGACCGAGGGTTTGAGTGATTATAAGTCGATCTTACTGACGAGTCCTAACTCCTACAAAACCCAGATTTAGGGTATTTTGTGAACTACCACCAAACCACCTAACATCCTAAATGTTTGATAAGAGACTACTTAGTTCATTAAATACTGTGATTCACATGACATACCATAGAAAAAGGTGAAGAAGTAATAATAAATTCACTTGTTATTGTTTACTTGAATCTCCTTATTGATGTTTAGGACTGCAGTTGATCAGTCTCTTGTTGGCATATGTGCATCCTGTGTGGATTGCCTCGACATTGCTTTAATTCACAAGTACTCTAAGCAAAGATGGGTAGTGGTTAGCAGTGGAATCCAGGACGCGCGTTTCGTCCTACTCGGGACTCGTCAGCTGGATGTACCTGCAGCCTAGGACTGATGTTCACTCCGGGACTCGAACTCAGTACCGTTTGCTTCAAACGTCATCGCGTTATCCAGCTGACGAGTTCCAAATAGGACTAAACGCACATCCTGGATTCCACTGCTAACCACCATCCATATTTGTTTATAGTACTCTTTAATGTTTAACTTAATGGTTTACACTAAACTAGCCCAAAAATATAACAACTAATTCAATACTAAACTTGACTAATCTAGTATATAATTTTTAACAAAAACTTGAACATTTTTACATTTAACATAATTACTTTACATGACCTAATCCAATTTAAATGATTATTTATATATTTACTGACCGATATATCTATGGAGTAGTGAATAAGTTCAATACATTATGAAAATACATCATAACACTTTTGTTTATTATATAGAAACAAAGTATTCAACCTATATAATATTTAACATGATCCATTTATGAATTTATTAACAAATAACATATGAAAGATACATCATATCGGTCAATATATATAATTAGTCAATTGGAAAATATTAATATTACAATTAGAAGGGGTTTTGTGGAGATTGCAGTAATTTCAATAGTTGAGATCATCAGTCAGTTGAAGCTAGACCACCATGGAAAACCTGGAAGCACTGGACGGCCGTTCCGTCCTATTGTGGGACTCCTCAGAAGTGCGCATCCACAATCCTGCTCGCGGGATTCGAACCCAGGACCTATCGGTCTTGCGCGCGAGCGCTTAACCACTAGACCACCGAGCCATTGAAGCACTAGACCAACAGCCGTTCAGTGCTTCCAGGTTTTCCATGGTGGTCTAGCTTCAATTGACTAATGATCTCAACTAATGAAATTAATATTACAATTACTAGAATTATTGATAAATATTTAATGACAATTTTAAAATACTTTCGATTTAAAATTTTAGTAAATATGTGAACAAAACCAACAAGACTTTCGAAAGTTCTTATCAAGTTGGACGGGAAGATTTTGAGAAATGCTTATCAAGATACTTTATTGAATAAAGTAATTCTTTTCAATTTGATTAAATTTATAATATGTTCATGAAGACTGTGAACGCTTAACCTTTACACAACTAAGCCAGTATTCATTGGCGTTAAATTTTAACTTCAATCAATTCATGATTTTGCCTGTGGTGGATAACAGTCTCAAATGGATTGAATTCCATTGGTCACATGTTTTCACTAGAAATGACCGTCCAGTGCTTTCGAGTCTAGGTAAAATCAGTCCGCAATTTCAATTGTGTATATACTACAATTTCTACAAATCCCCTATAACTCTATAAAATCAAAAGTGATTTCTTTGCAAAATCCCTTGCAAAAACGGATTGCTTCAATCAAGGTTAAAGGATATCAATTGTTTCCATATAGTATATACATTCTAAACTGACCAATTCATGAATAACTTCGTTTAAATAGATCTACCTTTATATTATAAGAAAAACAGACAATGGAGGAAATATCATGCACAGATATTTCAAGAGTAAATAACCAGTTACTATATTAATTAATGAAGAAAATCCACCGAGTATTTAAAATAGAGTTACCACGATGTTTAAGTCAGAAACAACAAGTTTATACTGAAAAATGTTAGAATGATGAAGAATTTCGATCTTAGAAAACAGATGTTAGTTCCTAGTCTAGAACTCTTCAATGATGAATACCACTAAATCTAAAAAATTTCACGTCAACTTACCCAGTAAAGGACTGATATTTCTACGATGTTTACAGAGCACTTGATTAATTTAAGTTATGAAACGGCCAAGCACATTTAACGACAGATCTATCATGGTCATTTTTGTTGTGGTTCCGCGCTCTGCTCTTATACCGTAACGGAACTGGAATCACCCTTCTTTACAATATTAATTCGCAAACATAAAACCATGGCAATCCTACTATGAAAATACCGGATCCTAACTACTGTATCCCATCATTAGGAAACAGATGTTAATTTGTAGTTATGCCACTTTTTTAGTGTACTTATATATTTCTTACACTGTTTACCGCAGAATGTGCTTATAAGAGGGATATCTAATAGGGTGCACAGTTCAACACTAAAATCTAATCACCGATGATGTATTTTCTTTAAATCATATGCTTCGCCTTATTAAAATCTTTGTGACAAATTTTTAGTGCAAACAATTCATGAATCATATCTTTCTAAATACCGTACGCCTTATATTTTGAAATGTTGAGTCCACTTTCACCAACCTGTTCATATCTGTAAATCAGTATGGATTGTCATTATTTTCAGAGTATGTATATGCCACAAGCAATAATTTCATTAAGTTGTCTTCTACAGAACAATACGATTGCACAACAATTTTCTAGCTGAAGTCATTACATGATGCCAAAAACCTTCAAATTTAGAAAGAACTCTAAATGAAATTTTCCTACAGATCCTGATACACGGAAACCCTTTTTCATGTAATTAAGGTGACCGAAAATCCAAACATTTTAAGTACACAATTTTTGAGGTCATGAAATTTCTTGTCAGTGAGAAGTAGAATGCATCGAATGTTAGATGTTTGAAGTGTTCATTCCGACTGCTGTCAACTCGCATGTCTATTAATTCCATCCGTAAACAATGATTAGCTACCACCATTCCAGTAAATAAAGCAGCCGACAAATTAAACTTTGTTCGAACTATGGAATCTCAAGAATGTTATCAAAATTTATTATGAAGCTCTGACGAGGCATTTTGTATCCCTGATGTCGTTAAGTCCCACAGGTTGACTAAAAAGAGGAATGAGTTTACCTTGACATTCAAATCTTGAGTTTTATGTATATATATTTTACATGGTTCATAAACTACATCAGATAGTTGTACATAACACCGAAAATTAAAACCCTATAACTGTACACTCGGTTTTACTCAAGGATTAAACCATCACGACTTAATACTATTTATTACCTGCTTAAATTGCAGACTACTGAATGATTCAACCTGGAATGTAGCTTCTATCTTGAGGTGATAGTCAAACTCACCTGTTACGATGAACAAAATGGGCTACATTAGGTTAAATATTAATTCATATTTTGCCATGTCATTTGGATAGTGGTAACAGACGCACCAACTTAAGATCCGAAGGCGAAGTCATCCTTCCAACTGTAATGAGGTATGATGATAGCAAGGTGTCTCCATCGAACGAGTATTTGCGGTGATAGAGACTTCCCATTTAAAAAGGAAGCAGTTAGAAAAGGTTGACCCTAAAAATAGCACACCTCACTCTGCCCTAAGGATTTCTGTCACTAAAGGTAAGGTCTTAAAACGAGTTAACCAATTAAAAACTACTGGTGAGAATGCCGAGTATGAACGACCTCAAGCACTTATATTTTCGGCTCTGCAGTTAGGTTTTCTGTCATTAGACTGGTCCCCAAAGACGTATTTTTACATGGTGTAAGCGACCGTTCTTATATTCCTTATAGCATCTCAATTCATCGGCATTATTCCCTTTAGATTTCACTTGCAACTGAACTTTCGTATTTCTTGCCAGGCACATAACTGCAGTGAAGTTAGTCATGTTAGACACTTCTTCCGTTTATCAATATCACAAATTAGGAAATTTCAAAAAAAATAACGCAAAACTGTATAAATTGAATAGTAAACTTTTAATCAAACAGTACATCTAATAAAAATGAGACATTAATGTAAATGACTTTTGAGCAATGTAAAATCAAAATGTTGTTCATATTTTATTCCAACAGAGAGATAAAAAAAAAATCAATGAATTCAGATTGTTCTTCAAAAAGATAAATTTGTAGAAAACACATTAACAAACAATAGATGAATAGGCACAAACACAAATACAGAGACCAGATGAAGTATAAATGAATGAGTTCAAATGAGAAGGGGAAACACAAAAATGTCCTCTAGGCAGTAAAAATTAAGATTGATCATTATTCAATTATGGATTGATAGAATTAGATTTGAATTTATGTATATTTGACCAAACTACATTCATACAATGCCATTCTGCATGTTCACCGCATAATTTAGCATTTTCAAATGATGCACACCAAAACGATGGACCATGTGTACATCTATTATCAAGTTTAGAAGTTATTTTATGTGATGATTTCTTTGAATCTGATAAAGTAATCCATACCTTAGTTTCACAATGCACTAAGGCTGCATTACCGCATTTTTTAGCAATTTCTTTTGATTGACACCAATAAGATGGCCCCCATGAACATGGTTTTATACCTAATAAATGTTCAGATTTAGTTTTCTCAATTGGCGTTGGTAATGACGTTGTAGTAGCATGACTGTCAATAATATTATTATCTTTATTATCAATATCAATGCCATTAGTGTTAATTTCGGGCCAATAAGTTGCTGTACAATAATTTGTTGCATTACATTTTCTAGCCGTCTCTTTTGATGAGCACCAATAAGTAGGACCCCATAAACAAGCAATTTTATCAAAATCATATAAAGCTAATGGACTTAATTTGTCTGGATTTTCATTTACAGACTGATCTATTGTTTCAGAGAATTGTTCATTTTCACCATCTTTCACTGAAGCACAGTTGATTGTACGCTGTATAACGTATAAGTAATAAGAACAAATATAGAGAATGTTAATTAAAATGATCCAAACAAAAATTTAAAAAACGAATTTGTAATTATCCCTAAAACGTTTCGAAGCCATAACAATGAAAAGTTATTAGATGAAGCGAAACAGACCTTAAAGTATTAATAATTGTAGGTGATATTCATCATAGATTGACCTTAGTTACAGGACCTATTTGTCCAATGATTAAATGTTCGCCGAGAAAACGCGAAGGTCTTAATTTTAATTCTCTTAGTGATCGGTGGTGGGGAATGTTCAACAGTCCCAGACTACGACAAAACATCTGTCCAATGTTCCTTTGTTTTCAATAGCACTGCACTACAACTGAAGCTAGTCGGACACAAACATCAACTAGAAAAACTAATTTCTACAGAAACCATCCAGGTATATTAACGATTCGCTTTAAGCACTCTTATCTACAGAATTGAAAATAATTACAAAATATCCTAGGAACGATATTCAGTAAATTACATCAGCTACCTTAAAGTAGGGCTAAAGCCAACCCAACATAATGATCCAGTGACGGAGGCATCAAGTGTTCCTTGAAGTCTTGATACGTAGAAAAAGTTGTTTGAAGAATAATGAATCAATGAGGAAATTATCTTAGTGAATGACAAAATGTAGATGGAGTAGGATGTTTCTTATCAATACCCGGAAACATTTTGTTTTCATAATCAAAAAGTCGATAGGAACAGCTTATCATTGAACAAAAAGTATCCATCTTTGCTTAATAGATTTGTCCGAAATATCAATGTTTGATTAGATTTCAATTCACTGAGTACTGAATAGAATTTTAAAAACTCAGTGTTTTCCCCTATGTTTAACCTGATGCAATCAAAAACCATTTGTACTGAAAGCTGTCTACTATCCTCAAAAAAGTGGTCTCAGAAGTGTAGCCACTGCAGTGGGGAAGTTTAAACAGACTGAAACAGGCGCAACGATACTGAGTTAGCACTTTTAGCATTAAAACCCGAATAAGCCATTAACAAAGGTGGTTGTTCATTTTGAATTGATTGTTTGAATCTTCTTATTGACATTTAAGACTGTAGTTGATCCGTTTCTTATTGACATATGTGCATCCCGTGCGGATTGCCTCGATACTGTCAGTAAGTTACAAGCATTCTAAGCAGAGATGAACGTTGGTTAGCAGTGGAATCCAGAACGCATGTTTCATACTAACAACGCGATGACGTTTGAAGCGAACGGTACTGGGTTTCAGCCTCGGAGCGAACTTCAACTCTGTGATGCAGATACAGGCATCTGACGAGTCGCAAATTCATTCCATTGCCAGCGGACATTTACCTCTGCTTAAAAGGTGGTTGGTGTTATCACACGCTAATAACCACTTCATTTTACCGAGTGGTCGACTTTGTAGCACATTATAAAGCTTTTGGACCTACACAGACTCATAACATCAAGAAGATTCAAGTAGCAAAAGTGAAACTTTCTTGACAGTGATTTGATTTGCCAACCGAGAAAATTTATCGCGAACGTTGGATCTCTAGACCATTGAGCTTGCATCCAACGGTGTTAATGTTTAACCCCAATCAATCCACAACACTGCGTGACCACCACCCATTGTATTCGGTGAGTAACTGTCTTACTCAACAAGATTTAGCTTCACTGGTCATGACTTTTTACCACAATTCCGGAAATTTCCTCTCGAAGCTGATCACTAATGGGTACATGATAATTGTCCAGTGCTTCCAGATTTTCAATGATCGTCTGACTTAAATACGTTCACGATTACAACGGAAAACACGTTAAACAGAACATTTTAAATGATCAAATAAATTTAGAATACATACAGCACATATTTGTTCGACATTATTACGATCACTCCTTGAACGAATCAATAGCACTCCAGCCTTTTCAACCACATCATAACACTAATAACAAGGTATGAAAAATAAACAAATCAACAGTAAGATATTTTTGACTGCTAATTTAATTGAAATAATAAACATCTCTACACGAAAACAGATATATTCATTAATTTAAACAGCTATGTACACACACATTGTAAGAGGTAACCGTCGGGTAGTTACGATCAACGTGAAACCTTACAAAAATCCCCAGTTGTCCAAGTTGTTACAAAAGGCAGGCTTCCACTCGAAGTTGTTACATCACAACGGGACAGTGAGATCAAATCGACAAAACAATAAGTAAACAAGTTGAAATAATAGCTGTGTTGATGACAGAAAGGACTAACTACAAAGAATCTAGTTTCAGAGGAACAAATAAATCCATAGAATAAAGAATAATATTGAAACGTAATATCGGTAAAAGTAGAATATACTGGTGGTCTTAAGTTAGCCAACCAGAATTACGACAATCCCTCCTGTATCTTGCACAAAATTTAAACGGCAGTTCTAGATAACTTGTATGTTATTATTAACTAGATGAAAATTGACTGTCATTGATTCTTAAAATGCTCGGAATCAAAGATATTTATTATACAACCAAAATGTGAATTTAATATGGTGCTTAACCTAAATGATTTAATGAGTGTTTAGTTTAGAAAATATTCTCTTTCTAATTCTTACTTTAAATCTCAACCCTAAGCTTCTTAAGTTTATAAACGTGAAGGTGCCAAAGCATTGGATTAAAATTGATGTTAGTTCGGTGATGAAAATCACAATCCTAATTTGTATACTCAACTCAAAACTAAAGTATTTCTTTTAATGACATCATAACAAATGTCATGTAGTGATGAAAACTCAATGGGATGGCAACTCCAATTCAGAATACTATCCCGACTTGACCTTTTTCGTTAACTACAAAGAACAATTCAATATGTGAGGGTTAATTATTCAAACTAAAGTTGCTATTCCAGTTATTTCACTACTTTGTATTATTAATCATTTTATAATTATGCAGTGTTTTTTTATTTACTGACAAGTCGAGGTTGGCAAGATGTACTCGCAGTCTTCGGGAAATCAGTGCTTTATAGGATCCAAACTAGTGTTGCTCAGCACCACATTTTTAGACGCCATTAAAAAGCTATTCAAGCCATAACTGATGACCTGTAGAAGTGAGATATGTACAGACTATTAATCACTGAATAGTAACCAATATCGCGGAACGTCAGTTCTTTCAAAATTGCATGTACGCCTGGCTAACGAGTGTTACGTAACATGCAACCTAAATCCACGATTTCCTGTTGACTACCTCTAATAGTCTGGCATTTGAATATATTGCACGTGATGTTGAGTCACTTTGACTAGTGGCTGGATTTCACCTTAATCAATAATATTCGATCAACACTAAATGATTAGACAAACATGACACTGAATGAGAACTTTCGTCTAAATTTGATCGAATAGTTTCAAAGTATTTGGGCGCCGAGTTGATGTTATACATTAAAGAGGAAGAATGTATTTGTAAAATCTCAGCGAAAGAATTTGAAGTAAATCCAACGTTTCGCCTGGCAATCTGGTCCAAGCTTTTTTAAGGAAATATGATCAAACATCGATAATTTTGATGCTTGATTATATTTCCTTGAAAAAGCTTGGACCAGATTGCCAGGCGAAACGTTGGATTTACTTTAAATCCTTTCGCTGAGATTTTACAAACACATTCTTACTTTTTGATGCCAAACATGACATTGGTCACTACTCATTGATCAATCAATTGTGCATAACGAAGTCTCAACGGTGTATCGGACTGTCATGCAAATAACTAATCACACTCAGATTTTTGACTGATAATATATATTTTATTCGCCTACCTTAAAAAAATCATGAGTGACAAGGCATTTACAAGCAGGTTTATTGATTAATCAGCAAGTCCACTGCCATAAATAGCAGTGAATGTTATACACAGCAAAATCAGTGTGCATTTCATATAAATCATGAATAATCAATAGTCTTTTATCATAAAACACACTCATCAAACAAATCCGTAGTTATGTGCAGTACAAACTATACATGTAGTTTAATGTTACTGATCTATCAAATAAATATAAAAATACTCTTACACCCAATCAACATTATATTATTTTTTTTCAATGTGAAAGATGAGTAAATTGATGTCATAATAAACAGATATACAATATTAAGCTATTTGATTATGGATTATCTCTTGTTTTTTGACATCTTATCAAAATGAACCCAACAATATATATGCTCATTCGAACTTACATGCATAGAATTCCGGTCAACCCCACGATTTATTTACAGTTCTTGAATGGGTATTATTTCGGGGTTTCATGACAGATCAAAGATTGACTTGACTATCATGCACTTTTAGAGATGAAACAGTATTTCAAAGTGAAGATGGAAAGTTTTAGAAGCCACAACAGAGAACCTACTTGTTGTGTTAGTGATGACATCATCTTGTGTGAACAAAAGCCTACATACAGTATAGAAAGGAGTCGTTAGATATTACTAACGATTCAATTGATGAAATCCTGAAAGTTTTTACAACTAATCTAACATGAGATACTTACAGATAGCAACTAATTCATTGGATTTGCTTGAAATGCGTTAGAGAAACAAAAAGACGAAACTTTGGATAGGATGTTAAATGGAGCGAACCAACAGTACTATCATATGAAACAGTCCGAAAAAGAATTATGGGACAAATGAAACATTAAATTTGAAAACGATAAAAAAAAGAATACTGATAAATTTTTGTCTTCAGACCATAATGGTCAAGGGGAGTAAAGAATAAATATTGAAGCTGATAAGGAATCGTTGAGATTCTCTTATAAAAATGATTTTTGTAACAGATTGATAAACAGCTGAGAAACCATTGAATATCAAAAACCATTAGACAGCTCTTTTGTCTTGGTCTGAGGAATCGAAAGTGCAAAGTAATTCATTTTAGCTAAATGATCTGAAGGTAATATACTCAACATGAAGCACAAGTTCCTCAGTTTACAACAGTGCTGTATAGTGGATGATTAAAAAGTGTAAACCATTAGATTACAACTTATTGATCTAAAGAAACGACAAGTTCACGTTTTTGTACATTTGACGAATCATCAAACTAGTAGGACGACTACTCAACATAAATTTTGACTAAAATAAACACAAACCATTCTCTCTATCTCTTTCTCACCTGCTGTAATTCATTTTTAGTTTTGTATTCAGAGCATATACTGCGATTAATAATTGGTCCACCAAATAAATCCCATTGTAACAACCATTTAGTTGTCATAACAACACACACGGAACATGGTGATTTATTAATTTTGTCATTATTTAATGATACTGTTGAAATACTGAATAAATTTAAGAAATTTTTCACTTGTTGTTCATAACATTCACTTAAACGATTACATTTTTTAGCCAATTCAGAATGAACACATATCTCTGTTAATTTCATCAATTCACATTGTGATTTAAATAATTTATTCTGATTACTTGGTGGATAAGTTTTCCAACCATTGGAACTGCAATAATTTACAGCATTACACATTTTTGCTGTACTGTAATCCCGACACCAATAAGTTGAGCCTAAAAGGCATGGATTTTGTTCGGATAAACTCCAAGCTGGTATTGATTGGCAGAGCGAAATTGTCTTTAATAAGATAATTTAAAAAAAACAATGATAAACATGACAGGAAAGAAGTTTAATAATTTGTATGAAATTATTTAAGCTCATTTACGCCAACAACAACAACAACAACAACTACTACTACTACTACTACCAAAAACGAAAGAAAAACGACAAGAATGAATGTATTTGATCGTTTAAAGATAAGAATTGTCACAATACGTGTTTCTAATTTGATGTGAATGTTATGTGCTATAGCCTGTAAATTATCAAGTGACAAGATCGCCAATCAGAGCGCCGACTTATATGATTCTGACACTGTGCCAAACCAATGATGCTTTAACCAGCACGAGCAGCCTAGAGTCAACTCTCAGTACTTCGTGCCTAGTCCTGTCCGTTTGAGTCCAGAACACAATCTCAACTTCCAATGAATGAATAATGTATTTCAGACATATGTAATTTATATATAAGCAAATCAGACCGCCTCAACGATTAAATAGAAAATAACGATTATACAAGATCAAGCCAAAAATGGTTGTGAGTGTGAGAAATTGTACCTAATAGATTGTGAATAAATGAAGAAAAGCAACCACCACCTAACGATTCTTGACCCTTCAGAAATACAAGTTAAAATTAGTAATTTGAAGTAATGGGCGTATCAGTTCTAAAAGATTTTATATCAGAAAATACAAACACGACACATCAACGTATCATCTTACACGATAACCGACCAATTCCATGGTTGCTGTGACAAGATGCGATCATCTGATAATCAACAAATTGAGAATAATATAACAAGCAAAATTTATGGTCAATTAGTAATACTAACGCTGCGCCAACTGTATTGTATGGACGACATGTTTTTTGATTGGTATAAATAAAACATGTTTCAGTGATATTAGTATTGATGTACATTGCGAGGAGGGATGATGAAACATTCAACTCGGAGTATCACAGCTCCATATTCCACAACGTATTAACCACCACTTTATATTTCTACGAGCGTGCATTATCTTTTATACACAACGTGAATGCGTAATCTTCCTTTGGAGTTACATTCTTATTTCAAAATAACTGAGTTATATCATATTCAACTGCAACGAAAAATGAAAAGTATGACTTCTGCAAAAAAGAACGTTCAATAATTGGGAATATAATGAAGACAAATTGGGAAACCGATGACCAGTTTCATCTCAACAACTTCCGTAATATAAATATACAGATTCAATAATAAGCATAAATGAAGTATATATTCTATTAAAATCTTAGGCAAAAATAGATTACCGACGGAAATGAGTGAATTTTGTCGACTATATGAAGAAAACAAAAAAATCTTACTTGACATATCTGCTCTGGTGTATAATTATTTTCTATTAGTTTAATGACATCATCGAAATAACGATCAATCAATTCGGAACACTAGAAGATGAAGAAACACAAGAAATGCATATACAAAACTGATTAGTCGAAGAGATTTTGTAAAGAATGGTTTGATTTATAGATTATATTCGTCACAGACTAACCCCGGTAAATGTACCATTGAAAACCTGTTTCGTCTTATCGCGGGAGTCTTCAGTACAACACGCCGACCCTTCCAGAGACTAAAACGAGGATATTGGACTTGGATTCGAGGGACTTGGCACAATATATCCTAGTTTCCAATGGTATTCTAGCTGAGGCCAATTAATCGAATGATTGAATTCCGCATCAATGTTAATGACTTTTAAACTAGTTCATGTTGCGTTCACTAATTATGCTATCATCTATCTATCTATCTGAAATAATGTTAGTAGCGTAATCTTTTCTATCTTATACACAACATTATTTCTAACCATTTCAATCAATCATTTTACATTATATTTACCACTTAATCACAATTAAAATATTTTAGAAACGCTAACAATATTCATATGACCTAAATTTCTTAATATATATTTTCTCTTTCTTTAAAATCGATCTCATAGAAACTTGATTAGTGATATTACAATATCACAATGGGCTTTAGAATAAATTCCTAAAGGTTACATAATGAGAAGCTATGAAGCTATAAAATCAGATAAAGCAGAAAATCAGACAGTTGCAAGGGATTTATGACATTTGCTGAAAAATATGCTACATATTATCAGTCATGCTGTAATATATTGATGATCAATGAGGATTCATATTTAGTGGGTAAACATTCATCATGGATATTACTGTAAGAGGATGTGTAGGTGGTGAAAACCTGTACTAACTTATCAAGTACAGATGTTCAGCTTCAGGTTACACTGTTTCTGTGAGAAATAGTGATTCTATCCAACTGTTCAAAGCGAAGATAATGATGAGCAGACCTCGAATTTACAACCCACATATCGAGACCTGAGTGGTTGAAATATCAAGTCATCACTCTAAATGAGGAGTACAATCACGATTATCATCGATAGACCCCTTTAACTTCATGTTTATATTTGAATTTCTATTGAAATATTTTTTATTAATAATTACGTGATCACTATTATTATTCGGGTTTTTTTTTAATCACACTAAATGTGAGATCAATAAATGAAACTTATCAGCAAACACGTAAACTGTTAGAATCTTGTGGTTTGCTCAAATAAAAACTAATGAGTATCATTTTGTCCGATTGGTCCTTTTCATAATCTTTTGTAAAGCAAGAACATCAAGCAATGTCCATGGGAAGACACGTATTGGACGTTGGTTATTCAGTAGATCCCGGTACTCTTCTAAGTGATAAACAGACAGAATAATCACAGGCTTCTGCGACATGCAGAAGACGCTATTTGCAGCTTCAACCCCAATTGATGAGTACAAAATGAGCTTGTGTTTCACTAGACACTACTTTGATAACCGCTTCACTGATAGCCACACCCTGTATATTTTATCTCACCTTTTTAAAATATTTGCAATTTGCTGTATGTAGGTTTGACCTCTTTTTGAGAACAAAGAGTATAAGAGCTAATGATCGTTTTCGATAACTTCCTGATTAGCCTCTGTAGTTATAAATCCAAAATTATCATTTCTGTGTTACAATAGACAAAGAATTAAAGTTGAAATGGTTCATGTTATAAATTGAAAATGCCAAGCATCACATCGATTGAGTCTTTAATACTATAAGTTACTAACAGGGCAAAGCAACTTCATTATTTATTCTGGTCATATTTCCATTCGTAATTTATAATTATTTATTACAACTAATCTTATCAATGTAACACTACGTAATAGGATGCTTAATCCCCTATCTATTTCGTCCTATTTTCTGATATCTTCAAACATTATTACTATTATTAGTGTTATTATCATCATTATTATGAATACAATTGTTTTTTCGACAATTAAGATCACTTTCACCATTCTGTCTACTGCGATCATAACAATTTACTCCCGTTTCTTACATTCAATTACGTCATATCCACTCTTTTTCTTTTGTGCGCACTTATACATTGGACTTGTATGAACATATGGAAAGTAATTGTAATTATTTGTCATCAAAGTAAATGTGACTGCATGCATGTTACACATATAATTAGATTTGTAAATCATTTCATTGATTTATACAAATTAGCGGCATATTTAGAGGACTTAAAGTACAAACAAAATGAAATGAATTCACTTTATCCCAAAATCGTTGTTATTCATTCTTGACTAAATGAGTATTATTGATAACTTACTCTATCTGCATAGCCAGCAGGTAGAACGGAACATGCATTTTTAATCAGATGTTTCAATTCCTCTTCTGTTTTATTATTTTGAAGTTGTCCATAAAGTGTTTCAACGAAAAATTTACAGGTTAAACAAACATCTATACCAGATGATAGAGTTGCAGTCTACATCATCATTAAGACAAATATATATGTAGAAAGAGAAAACAAGATCTTGTGATTAATAAAATACTAAGCACTCAAAATTACGAAGAAAAAGTCAACTCAATGATAATAGAAAGATACTGCGATTAATTTGGAGGTTTATAATCGTTTTACGTTATCTAAATTGAATATATATGGTTAAAAAAAACGAGTACAATGAGATTGCTTCGTGTATAGTGAAAGCCAAAGTGACTTTTTAATAGTGGTGTTGCTAGGCTACTCTGACTGTAAAAATTCAAATGAACAATATATTCGGTATGAGTAGTTTTACATTGCATTTGTGAAATCTGGTTTCTCTAAACTAACAAAACTCGGTAACTGCTTCCAATTATTGTTATTATAGCAAGTTCGTTTGTATTTGACGAGCACATCATCCTTAGACAAAACGAAACTATCCAAGATATTAAAAAACTGTACGAAATAGGAATAACGTATAACAGGAAATCATAGCATATTACAGATGATAACAGAATCTTTAAAGATTAAAATATTATTCAAAAATATAGAACAAGGAACTACAAAAGTCAGTTTTACGATAAAATCTACATGGAAGCGGTAGTTTTTCAAAACAACCACTGTATCTTGATGACGAAACTTTGTTCAACCTGCGAAAGCGAAACGAGACTATAGTCTACGGATTTGAACAATTTATAATGTGCAATTAAAGAGGTACGATAAACGGAAGTTTCAACAAGTATATACATCCATTGGATGAGATTATTAAAATGGGAAAATCTTGCGCATATTGATCGCCTAACCTTATCAAAGAAAACCATTTATGAAAACAAACCACTTCTCATATCTTAATAAAAGAAACAGTGGTACTCGCTATTTCAAAAAGTTGTTAGCACGGTTGAAACAAATGAACCTGGCCTAATGTTTCCCCGATTGTTTAATTTTCATTAATTTTTTTTTAAATTAAAGTGATTACAGTCTCCAGAAAGCCCGAGAAATAGCTCAGATAAATTAGCTATACACATATGTGGATTAAAATCACCTATATTACTTAAAAGAAACACTAAAGTGAGATTACAGAATAAACAATGTAAGTTGCTTGCGCATACACCTTTGACTCCCAGCTGTTTTGAGAAAAAGTTATGGTTACTAATCAGTAGTATTGTTTGAATCCGAAACATGTGTGGATAAGTCAATCTATGAATAAGATTTGCTCATATATATTGTTGCATACCAATGGTGTATCGATTTTAGCAAGAATGTTAACGACATGAATAAAAACCATTAACAACAATTTGCATGTGACTCAAAAGAATGACTACTCCATTTTTAAAATCTGCTGCGATAGTAAGAATAAAATTAAGAAAAAAAACACTACTTTCTATTTTTAACACAATCGCATATATATAGGAAAACTAAAATACTGCTAATGTTATATAACTGACATATCTCGATCACTTAAACTATATTTCCTATTAATTCAATAACCAATTTATTGTTTAATGAAAAATTACAGAAGACCTTGATATCAAAACCATACATTAAACACATCATTTGCACAGCTTCTTTGCCTTGTCCTTTACACACTCCATTATTCCTCTAATTCTGTTGTTATTTGGATTACTCTCAGATTTCTTTTCTTTTGTCTTCGTTGTAATTTTCTGCCAGGAATTCTACCACCGATAGCGGTTACACACTACTTATAATTGTCAGAATAAGTAATCTACACAACACTTATACAACTGGTCAGTAATAATGAAATGAATCTGTGAACAGTACATAACCATTTTCAAATAGTTACTTTTATAATTAGATTATAGGTAAATTTAACAGTGTTGTCTGTCTAAATATCAATAAGCAAAAAGTAATTTCAATGGTTAAGATCATGAGTCAGTTGAAGCTAGACCACCATGGAAAACCTGGAAGCACTGGACGGCCGTTTCGTCCTATTGTGGGACTCCTCAGTAGTGCGCACCCACGACCTCGCCCCCTGAGAGATTCGAACCCGGGACCTACTGGTTTCGCGCGCGAGCACCTAACCACTAGACCACTGAGTTCTAGTGAGAAGTAGTGACCAGTGGAGTTCAACCAGGTTTGTTGTGAGATAGTAACGCACTGAAGACAATGGTGGATATGTCGCTCAATTTCGTGGATTAGTTGAAGTTAGACATTAACACCGTTGGATGCCGGCTCAGTGGTCTAGTGGTTAAGTGCTCGCGCGCGAAACCAGTAGGTCCTGGGTTCGAATCTCGCAGGGGGCGAGGTCGTGGATGCGCACTACTGAGGAGTCCCGCAATAGGACGAAACGGCCGTCCAGTGCTTCCAGGTTTTCCATGGTGGTCTAGCTTCAACTGACTCATGATCTTAACCATTGAAATTACTATAATATCCACAAAACCCATCTGATATTAAACAAAAAGTAGTTTAAGTTCAATATTCACTAACTAGAAGGAAAAAAACTATTACATAATTGATATTATACTGAAAAAATTTATTTGTTTATATACAATAGAACATTATTTGCGATTCATATCCAATAGTAAATTGATATGATATGTCATTCAATTGAATTTTCTGATACTTATCATTTATTAATACATCCATTTCATACTACTTAAATTCAATAGATACAATTTATGTAGAATTTAGTTTAGAATAAACGTTTTAACGACTTTTTATTATTTAACTCGTACTAATTCACATCATATAAGACGAAGTATTAACATTTCTATACATAAACAGTTGAAAGTTTACAAAAAATAGACTAATTTATAACGAAATTAGTTACTAAATAGAGTTAACATAAACAATTACACAATAAACTTATTATTCACTCAAATGTTCTATCACACACACACACACTTCGTCACAATATAACGAAACGAAATGTTGAACAACAAATACATTAACGTTCATATTTAGTACAGTAGATAATAAATTGTGATCATTCATGTTAACACTGTGATCATAACGTATATGGTTGTAATGAAAACAAGACATTTTATTAAGTAGTGTTTATATGTATAATATAGTGGGTTTTTATATCACTCAATTTACATTTTATTTCAAGTTACAGATTCGTCATTTCAAAATGGATTGAACACATATAGTGTCAACACAGTGTTAATGATGTTGAGATTCAATAATGTATGTTCAGATGGAGTAATAAAAATTCAACTGGTGCTACGATCATAAAACATTGCAATTGGGTAGAGCTTAGATATACTTTACGAAGGTTATCTCGGCGAATTCCAATTTGTGCATTATTTGCCGACGATCGGACTGAGTGGAAGACGGAAATAAATTACCGGTTTGTGACATACAACCGTGAAATGAAAGACATCAAGCGGTTGGAGGCTGACCCAGGTTTCAAGCAAGTTGGAACTCATCAATAAGGTATACCCGTAATCATGAGGAAACTGATGGGCTATGGGATTCAAACCCCAATCAACCAGCTTCATGAAAGGATAGGCATTTGCTGGTCTATAACAATAATCAGGCTAAAGTTCTAGAGATCATGTAACTGGCTGAGATGTTATTAAACATAGCTCGGGAGAGAATGCGGGGACTACCCTGCTATATTTATTTCATAAACGCCCTAAACTGAAGATAATCTAGCTTGGTTGCTTTTCTTTTTGTTTTCTTAAATTGAAATATACCCTCTTACAAATAATATTTATTTGTTGTTGATCGATTGTATGAACCTTCCTATTTCTCCTTTTTCAAGTACATTATCGTTCCATTTTATGTGGCGCATTTCTTAATGCCCGATCGTGCTAACATTTAGGTGTCATAAACAAACAGTAAAACAAATATTTGATAATTTAATAGTTGAATTCATGATATTATCCACAAAAGCCCTTCTCTGATTAAAATATTTGATGCTCATGAACTATTTCCCGATGTTTAACATTGTGTATCAAGTTAATGATGCTATCTCAGCCGACAGTAGATGACTAAATCTGGTGCAAAAGAACTACTAATAAATACTGTTATTTCACAGATTGAAATCATGAGTAAGTTGAAGCTAGACCACCATTGAAAACCTGGAAACACTGGACGGCCGTTTCGTCCTAGTATGGGACTCCTCAGCAGTGCGTATCCACGATCCCGCACCACGCGGGGCTCGAACTCAGGACCTACTGGCTTCGCGCGCGAGCACTTAACCACTAGACCACTGAGCCGGCATCCAACGGTGTTAATGTCTAGCTTCAACCAATCCACGAAGTTGCGCCACCGTACACCGTTGTCTTCAGTGAGTTCCTATACTAGGAGTCCCATACTAGGACGAAACGGCCGTCCAGTGCTTCCAGGTTTTCAATGGTGGCCTAGCTTCAACTGACTCATGATTTCAATCTGTGAAATTTCTAAAATCTCCACAAAACCCATTCTGATAAAAATACTGTTATATTTAAAAAAATTTTCTTAAGATGATTACTGTTAGTCAACGATTTGACAAAAAGACAGATTAACTTATCTAATAGCAGTAAAGTGAGATAATAATTAGGTATATTACAAATAACTAACAATTTGACTTTTGTATTAGGACCGACAAAATAGCCTTCTACAAGTTGCTTGAGACATCCATTAGGCATAATCTATAATGGGAGCTATAGACAATTGTCATTTAGAGTCTTTTATTTATAAATAGTAAGATGTCGCTTTTATCTATCATACAGATTTTTACTAGGATTATGATTATTGAATAAAAAGTAATCTTTTTTTCTTTCTTTGCTCATTGTGTTAGACACCTCTTTTTGGTTTTTGCTAGACCAGACAACCATCTACTGTTTTATGGCTAATCCATGCTGCTTATCAGTCAGTCGTAAGCAACACAGGACTTGACACATGTGTTCCGATTCAAATTGCTACAACATAATAACATAGTGAGATGGAACTACCAAGAGAACTGCTAGAATAGTAGCAGTAACAGTGCAGAATACTAGACATAGACAATATGCCCCCAAATGCCCTGGTACGGTCGAGAGTGGGGAGAGTCCACTCTCCATCTCGAAATTCTCTTATATGGACACGCGTATATAGCCTCTGCCAGGGAAGTCCTACTCACTGCCTTCTCGTGACATTACTGTTGTTCATGGAATAGAGAGGACGAAAAGCGAATATCCGGCGCTTTAACCGGGTTGGTGAGCATGGAGAGTTCACCTAGGGGAGTTGGAAAATCCTAATTCCAAACCAATGGTGCACATGGGCTCCAGTATCCTGAGGGAACAAATGGCGCATGAACCAATCGTTGTTCAACGACTACCATGGGACTGCATCTCCTTACGATGCTCCACTGCCTTGTGGATCAGACCTTTAAGCCGAAGGCTTCGGGTGTGACCTCCTAAGGAAACCACCTGCTTCGGTTTGGGCACCCGGGCAGTATCACAGCCCTCACACAAATCAAATGAGGTTTGTGTGGCGCATATGTATTTGGTGCCTTCTTGTACCAATATCTATGTGTTCAAATAAATAAATAAATACATAGACAATATGATTTAAGAAAGAATGATTGCTATTTCTGGTAACGCATTCACCAAATACAGATTTATGGACTTGGCTTTGTATCACATTGTGTGAGATTTAACGATACTACTTATTTACACAAGAAGAGAATTAGGTGGAGCAAGCTTTGAAACAGACTTATTGGTTATAGAAGATAGGTGTTTCAACCACTAAGCCATTGACATACCTACTATGTGGAGATTTCCTATTTATGAACCATTATTGTAATGATTGTAAAATTGTATCCAAACTACATAATTTACTGATGTCAGCATTAAAAGCCAGTTTTGAAAAATAATGGAAATCATTTTTGAAAAGAGCAGTCACGGAGGACGGAAACAACATTACCCTTTATTTTGACAAATAACCACTCAGAGCAATAAAAAACGCATGAAGATAACAGTATCACAACAGAAATTCAAGCAAGAATACCGCTTTATCGCAAATTAAAATAAGAGCGATGGTTTTTTTTAATAAGAAACGTGTGGTAGATACACACCACTTTTAGAAAAGAGTATATGAACAGTAGAAAAACTGAACATTTTTATACTTAATACGATGAAAATAGAAATTATTAAAATCCTTTATTCATCAGCGACGAATATACTTCTTAGGATCTCTCTCTACACGACCCGGCTACCATACTCGACTAGTCTCGTCCCCTGTATAAGTGGGACAATCAGTGTTACAAGATAGATCCCGAAAACGCTAGCATATTCTTGTGTTTAAATTATGAATATACTAACAATATTCTCACTGTGATTTTTACTCTCATTCAATTTAGTTTATTTGTAATATAACTACGCACCTGTCCAAGCGGCGTCCTGATTTTGGGAACTAGCCGAGTGAAGTAGTATCTGAAGAATAGCAAGTAATGAGAGTAGCCTAGTTGTATAAAGAGAGATCTTAACAAAAATATTGACTAGTTGTTAAATATTCTGTTGTTTACATCCGAGCAAAAAAAATGGTAAATTCGAAAAGTGAAACACTGAAAGCAGTTTAGATGAAGTTTCGTCCCCTGAGCTGGATGGTTTGATCTTGAAGCTTTCATTATCCTTCCGAAAAACATCATCAGCACAAACTCCAGGTACAAATGAAGTGTTCGAATTTCTCTACATATAACCCACAGCTTGTCCTGTAGACCTCCATCTTGATTGGTTATTGTTAACCTTTAACCTGTCATTGCTTACTTCTTGTATATATATAGAACCAAAATCCAAATTATTGGGGAATCCAATCGAAAAAAAGTAAACAATGACAGAAAATAAAACCACCCAAATCATCCACCTGAACTACAAATCTTCTCCACGATCTCAACGTTGAAAGTAATTCTTTTAAAACAGGTATATTTGATTACTTAGCCCATTTTCCTTTCTAGGTAGCTCAAAAAGTATCATTTCATATTGTGGGCGACCGGCAAGCGACAACCGCCCTAATAACCTTTAATAGAACTTAGAACTGAATGATAAAATCAACAAGCTTATCACAAGGAAAGCATAATTTCCAAATTCTTATCAGTCAGTCATACACAAAGTAGGCACTAGCACATGTGTACGTCGGTTCACATTGCCAGATCCCATAAGCATATCGAGAGGAAATCCTGAAAGCAAATCCTAGAGTAGTAGGGGTAATAACAGTATTAATTGAAATGGAAAAGATTAGATACTGAAGATGCTACTCGATAAGAAAATATAAGTTAATGAAATAAAGTTCATGGAAAAAAATTAGAAACTTAGAATCAAAAGGGAGACGAAGACTGAATGCATCTGTGTCATTGCAGACGATTTTGAGTCACTTCACACAATATCTACGGCCATTAGTTACGATAATCAAGCGGAATTCAGCTAGGTACTTTATACCTATTAACATGGCTCAGTTCAACTATCAATAACTTCATGAAAGGATACTACGTCTTGATTTGGTCACCCCTAGCTTATATCCAACGTAATTCTGCAAGCATATATTGTCACAATAAATGAAGCGAGTTCAATGCCTTCCATTGTATTAGTCGCCCTTGTTTTGAAAATAAATGTACGAATAAACTATAAATATAATCTATTTGTTATTCTTGAGCTGAATTCCCTTTCACACTCTTAAACATTAATCACAGACTAATATGGTAAACACCAGACAGATATTTGAACACTCCACAATCAAAAAACCAAAAAGTGTGAAGAGCGACAGACTTTCTAGTAATGATACTCATTACATCAATGTTAAACAGTTGTTGACACCAATTTTTCTAAAATAATAGACAAAATGAAGTGGGTAATCAATTTTCTTCGATCATTGGCTAATTCTTATCCAATCAGCGTTAGTCAATACTTAGTGAACTCTGTAAAAATCTTCTCATGTGAAAAACTATAAATATACTAACGTTTTTCCTACTGTGCTTCTTACTTCCATCTAACTTTATTGTTTGGAATATAATTTCCTTTCCTGTTCAACCGTGTTCTGATTTGGGGGACTTGTCGAGTGAATCGGTGTCCGAGAATACTAAGCAATAGGAATAGCTGGGTTATAACCGTAAGAGAGAATTATAACATTATGAAATAAAATTAAGACAACAGAACTTACAGTTTGAACTTGATGATCTTGACGTGGTGGTAGTGACTGTGATGATGATGGTAGCCCTACCTTCTGATGTATGGGTGAAGCACACAATCCTATACTTCCACATATTAGCTCAGGAGCAGTGCCGTCAATAATAGCACTAACAATTTTCGCTCCGTATTTTTCGACAAAGTTCTCACACTGTGTATCGTAATCAGATGGTAGATATTCACAGACCTAATATTTGACAAAAACCAAGTATATAAAGTAGCAATGATAAACAAATTTTCTGAGATAATTGCGAAAATTTCCACTGGCAATATTTAATGGTATGTAGAATAGTTAACTTACTCATCTGTAGTGAAATTTAATGTATTTGCTTTATGTGACTATAAAACAGTGCAGTGTATTTATATTTTCTACACCTTCAAGTTTATCGGATTGTTAAAATGAAACGACACATGAAAACATGATAAACCGTAGGAAGGTCTAATAGGCTTAGCAATCTGAAATTGTAACAGCCATGAAAACCAGTGCTACACACCTACATAGATATTTTCAATCAATAAAAAGCACATGATCTAAACTCTGGGATGAAATCCCAAACCCTTTGGTTTCGGCTGCTAAACTAAGTCACATAAGTCAATGAAAGTTACAAGAATAAAAAGCTGACCAAAACTATACTGTCTTAGTGATACGTTAATAAGCATAAAAGGTAGGTTTACGATGTACGAAAGATTAAATTACTTGATCAATAAACTTCTAAGACTGCCTGTCCTAACGTTGGAATAACCTGTTTTCCAACTGTGAATACTACAATTAACCTACCTGTTTTAGATTTCTTTAAACTGAATAGTTATAAATGGTAACTGTATGTATTCATATGCTATCATCAAACAGGAACAATCGTTCCTATTGTTATGATACTAAATACTAGGAAACTCAAACTGAAGCACTACAACTCTTGGCACATCTACCTTTAATTTACCTTTTGCAAACAATGAGATCTCAACAGCTTATATATGATGGGTTGGGAAGTAGTTATGGCAGATAAACTATCAGAAAGCTTCAAGCATTGAATATGGGTGCAAGATGATGACTTTGGAAGGAAACTTTACAATATATAAAATGTGGCTACCAGTGGGATCCAGGAAACGTGGTTCGTCCTATTTAAAACTCGTCAGCTGGATTTCTACTCCGGAACTCGAGTACCAGAGTGAACAGTAGGAAGAAAACTGTGTCCTGGATTCCACTGTTAGACGCATTTCATTCATTCTATACTAACTTGCGTCACAATGGCTATATTGAGGCAATCCGCATATGACGTATATTTGCCAATCAAGACTGATCACATTTAAGTCGAAATATCAAAAACGGAATAATCTAATCCATTTCCAATCGAACTAATTTTAAAATATTCTGAATAATCGCAATTCTGAATGAGTGTTAAAGAGATATCCATTGTAAAATTGCATAGCTAACAACGATAATTCTTCACTGTACGCAAAATTTATAGTAATGAATAGAACTATTATTATCATTGAAGGTCACCCTATCCGCAATGGATGATACAAATCTAAATTTTAACTAAACTAAAAAAGTTATATCTGTCAAACGGCTGATCATTTCAACCACATGACATTTAAATAATGTGTAAGTTATCGTGAAAAGCGCATATAGCAGGTACTTCCGAAATCGAAATCAGATTTCATTTTCAGTCCAGTCATTTTACACCCAACTAATGGCTAAAGTCAATAAACTAAATAATACTACAAAGTTTATAATGACTAATGAAGTAATATCTATTTACAACTGAATTAAATAAAAACCAAGGCATCTTGAAGAAATGACTTAAGCCAAGTTGGGAAACATTACACGTTTTATTTTCTACTTCAAAGTAGAATATTACAAGTATGTTATCATAAATTCACCATATATTCTACCCGATTATTAAATCTTGATAGTGATATTTAAATGTTAAAAATGGCCTATGTACTATTGATTAGAAGTAGTAATAGATTAAGATTTCCTTCGATAACAAAAAACCCTCTGTTGGACGTATCAGTCAATTCATATATAATAATGATAGTGCAAAAATAAACTAAGTTTTAAGAGATATCTTGATGGAAAAAAATACCAAAAATGTTTACTTAATCAGTTTCATGACTAACTACTAATTATTAAATGCTTGTGAACACTTGGAATTCAACAGAAATTCACTTACGGAGAATTTAGAAATAAAACATTATGTTCCCTAGAAAGGACTTTCTACACATCAAAATTCTGTGTAATCCTCTTTTCTTCCCCAATGTTTGAAGTATTCAAGGAAAACAAGCTAAGTTTGGAGATTTAATTCAGTTTACGTTGACTGGTTTATCCACTTTCGTGGTAAATAAGGTGCATAGAATGGCTGTATTATTAGCATTCTAAAAGCACCTCAAGCACATTGACTGTTGACAGTGCATAATAGAGTAGGATATTGTATGAATGAATTTTATAGTCTTTCAGATTATTTCAAATAGGTATAAGAATTCATGGTTTCTAAGTGATATCATGGCCAAAAATTAAGTCTAACAACCAGGTCTTAACGGATCGGAGTACAAGTGACATAAACTAATTTCCTTTAATGACATTTTATAATATTTATTTCGTATTTATGTTCTGTATATAAGCATTTTTTTGTTACATGAACAACTACTAATCTGGATAGTGGTCATGTCTTTCATTTCTAACCATTAGGAGGCCGAAATCAACAATATTGTCTAGGCCACATCAAATCATTGCATTCATCTGTCGATTAGCCTTCTACTCATTGATTTCAACAGTTGAAAATTCCGTATAATCAAATCACAGAAAACCTTCTAAATAACTCTAAATAGATCTTAATTGAAAACGCTTGCACAACAATTTAGTTTGCCACTAACATCTCATTAATATCAAGGAAAACCATTTTTTATAAGTTTTAGAATTCACCTTTTCACTGTTTTAACCAGGATTAATCCGATCATTTTTGTTGCGTTAAGCAATAATTAATAAAATAATCAGTACCATAAATAAAAACGCAACTGATGAAAAAATGCTTACAGTCTCCATAGCTAACACAATTGCAGCTTCGGTTTGATTACCAATAGTTAGTTCAAATATCTTTTTGACCAATAGAGTACATAAATGACAAACACCGGGAATATCCTGTGATGTAGACAACGATGGTAACATTGTATCACTAGGTATATTATTGTATTCACATGTACACATTCCAAACAAACTACACATCTCTTTAGGGTCCACCTCTTTCATACCATTGATTATTTGACCAAAGTTATATTCTATCGCTTCTTTACACTAAAATGTGTAAATCAAATTACTCATATAATACATAACCAAATACGTATTTCAGTAGAAGGTAGAGAAAAGCAGTAAATCCAAACGGAAATTTACAATGGGAATGTTACACGAGACGAGATTTAATAGAAACATAGGTATATAGAAAACACAAACAAGAATCAGGAAGAACACAATTAAGTTGACTTATCGAGGCAATACATACAACTATTGAGCATCAGGTACTTACGATTACCATTTCATTTCATTGAAATATATTACTTATAAAAGCGGGTATTTACATCTCACTACCGTTATCTTGACAACTTAGTCTGTATTTGATGGAGATAATATACAAGTATTAACGTGCATCGATATACTTCAGGCGACTGGTGATCTTATATTGTCTGGTAAGAAACAAGTTAAGGACACGAAATTTCATACCATGCTTTTTATAAGTCATTAAAGTTCCAAAATTTTATTGAAAAATGACTACCTCCTTTAAACTATGATCGCTGTGCAGGTAATGGATATGAATTAATCAGTAAAATGATATAGACAGTTCAACTGTATTGTGCGAAATAAGTTGTTCTCAAATTATGAGCTAGGAAACTCAGAGACGGGATAAGTAATCTCCAGTCATTTAACATTTGTGAGATTTCAGTGAGCTGAGTAGGTACAGAGTATTCCAAATGCCCTAAGGCAAATTCGCATTAATGATTGTACTAGAGGTGGTGGGAGTAAGATTTGCAATAGATAAGCAGGATCTCCAGTGATGATGCTTTACGTCATACAAAGACTGGAAAAGGTTGGCTCCAAAGTTACCAATGATAAATTTTATGAAGTACGGAGCCAGTAGTTAGAGCTAACTCACAAAATATCATGTGAATAAGGTTAAGTATTTACCTCTTTGACATTAAATTCGCACACCTGGTCATTGAGATGATAAGCAGTATCCTAGTTGCTTAAGCAGATGTTTTATCCCAACTTCACGTTCAGCAGTATCCATGTTTATCATATTTGATAACCAATGTCTTTTCATAAACTTCCATCCTTCCTGTCAATCTTTCCTCCCTAGCTTTGTTTCCTTCCACCTGTGAAATTAATCCTGATGATCAGTCTAAAAGTTTATAGCTGACTTTCTGAAACTGCTTTCAGATTGTCCAGTTGAGCAGTACATTTTTCTATGGAGTAGGTGTATTTTGTCCCTGATATCTTTAAAAACAACCCAAATAAATCTACTTACTTAAATCGGCCCAACCATATCACCGTGCGTATGACTAACGGATAGATAATGTATATGACGGTAAATATATTTGGCATATAACGTGGTAACGTAAGAAAGAGACATGAAATCTAAGATACAGCAACTTACAGCGGCGGCAAAGAAGCCCATATGTGTGCAAACCTTTTCGTCAATCAATTCCTTTAAGCGTTCTTGTATAGTTGGGTTCTCAACACCTATCTTGAATTGACTCAGTACTGATAAACAGTTTGGACAGGTTGGAGTTTCTTGAGATTTGTATGAAGTCCATTTATGACCGACACTACCCATTGGGCGTCTTATCCATGAAAATTTTCTATCTTCATTACATTTCTTTCCTTTATTAGTCTGAAAATTATATATATATATATATATATATATACCAGTTAGTAAGTTGCAAGAACAAGTAGTCGTATATTTAGTAGAATAATTCACAAAAAGAACTTAAAAGTTTGATTTCATTCATCGGCAAGACACATATTTCATACTTTTTCGATCTAGAAATTTTTACTGTACAAACACAAGCTCGTGTGCCCTAATGCATTTTGCTACGGCTTGAAGTAAAAACATCAAAATTGGTTTCAAATATTACACCAATTCATACATTTCAAATTATAGTAATTTGCTGACATAAGCTCTAATTAATGCATATGTATATAACATAAAAACTATCCATGAGGTAAACTAAAATTCATGGTGCAAACAAAAATGAAGTAAACGAAAAAAGTAAAAGAAACGATTTAATAAAATGCGTAAATTAGTACAATGTTTAGTACTTGGGATGACGAAAAAGAACACTAATTTGCAGCAATCGGTGTCAGGTACTATCTCAAGTTATGGTCACGTGTGTAATAAACAACCACATTCGATAAATGCAAGCATGGTGATAACTTGATATAAAATATTATACAAAGGATAATTTTATAAACCAACCAGTAGTAAAGCACTGAAACGATACAACTACATCCTGTTAACATACTGAACTGTTCGCACTAAATTTGTGCGATTGGAAAATAAAATTTTAATAGTGGTATTAGCTGTCTCTGATGTTTACTTTGATCGAAAATGCCAAAGCAGAAGTCAGCTCAGGATTAATTTAACAAGTCTGAAACATTAAATCTACTGCGTGTGTTACTAGCAAACTGGAGCATTTCGGATAATCGAAAACTAGGTAATATATACTCTGAAATAAAGCTGGGCATATCAGACTCCATAATACATGCAGCTTAAATTATTTGAGGTACTGGTTACTGGTAAGTTCTGTATTATTCAGTTAACAACGCTAGGGTGTAGTAAATCTACTTGCTTACCATGAAGTTGGCCAGTGTGAATTTTGTCTTCACATTTACGCAAAGTCCCAGCGTTGCACAGATCTCTTCAGGACTCTAAAATAACTAAGATAAGTACAGCATAGTTCTCACCATCTTTTCTGAAATGATATGCAGGACATATGGAACGTGGACATTTACCAAATTTTTGCAGTATGGAATTATTTCACCTGGAAGATTATTGCAGACTAATTCATCAAGCTGTGCTTCAATCTGTGCAGCAGTTGAATTGTCTTCAATAAGCTTTCGCATATCATTGACCAATCGTTTACAATCATCACAGAGTGGAACGCCGAAATTTAGATCCTTGTTAATGTCAATCGAAATGTACTCTTACTTTGATGTATGTATGAGAATCACAAAGCGTAAGGATGTTACACAAAACGTTATTGCGATTCTAATAATTATTTTACTTAAAACAGCACTAACCTTGATAAATTTTAGTTGGGATAAAGCGTTGATTATATTTTTGCACTAATTTTAACTGTTAATCCAACCGAAAAAATTACCTCTTCATTTTTAACACCAGTAGCACAAAGCAGTGGCTCAATCTTGTAATCCCACACATAGGGTGAGATTAACCGGCAATCCGTGCATTCGGAAGAATTATCTATTCTAAACTGCGACCATGGGTACTTCTTCCATTCACCAATACATTCAGGAAGAACATTATGCTTTTGTGCAGAGACAGCACTTCGGCAAACTAATCTGTCAACCGTAGTATGTGAAACAACTATGGGTGATAAGAATATCACTAAAAATGTTATATAAAAAGAGAGATTATTACAAACAAAAGTCAACCGCAACATGTCTGCCAACATCCCAACTCAGTATTGCGAACAATCAAATCGAGTTACCCGGGAACTGAATGAAAGCAGTGAATAATTAGTTTCCGATGTGGAAAAACAACTTGCCATAGACACATCATCACTCAATTGATAATACACAATTAAAGTATTTAAAGTTTAACATGATTAAATTTTTATTTTGTCTCTGAAAATTTATGGAAGTCTTCAGTCGTCTTGTTTATGGGGAGCACAATTATACGCTATTGTCAAAATAGTGAGGTTTTTTGCACTAAAGTGTTTCTTGTTCAGAAAAAGTTTCGACTTGTAGAGATATATAAATTCCCAAATCAAATAGTTATGTAGGTCCTCGACATTGATGCTAACGGCATTGATTTAACTGGATACACCTAACTGAAAGCTCTCGGTCACGCATCCACACCAGATCACGAGTGCCGTGTTACACAGCTCTTGCAACTATTGGACAACTTAGGCCTAACGCTTCCCGACATATCGACAGCCTTTCACACACAACTTCGGAATCATTCATCTCTGATTTCTGATTTGACTGGGTTGATATAATTTGATTACAAATGTCTTACGTGTAAAGGCGTTGTCAAACTCCGAATATCTGTGGCATCTTTACACATGTGCAAAAGAAAGAGTCACACTCGGTAGTCGACCTAAGCGAGAGAGCCATTGAAAAATTGAAGTAGGTTTAACAGATAGATAAACAGATGATCAGGCATACTCTAGAGGCGGCCAACGAATCGGTCATAAAACACACGAATAGTCATCAACATTAGGCCATGGACTTCGTCTGAGCTTTTCATGGATTTTCACAGTTTCACAAACAAAGTGACCTATTCGTGGAGCTTATTTTCTCAGTGTTTATAACCTACTAGTTGACATGAATGAAAAGAAACCGGTAGATATGCACCATGGCCTGAAGGTAAGTGGTAATTCTGCCCTTTGTCAAATTTATGGTATCTACGTAGTAAAGCTGACAAATAAAGCTTTCACTGATGCTCTGCTAGAGTGCGGTATCATTACAAAAACCGATTACCAAGTCCAACACACTTCATATCAAATTAGACCTCACATAAATACTACAGGTTCATCAATCAGTGCCAAATCGCGCAGACTACCCCCAGATTAGCCGAAGATTGTAGGGAGGGAATTCGAACATATGATGCAGCTGGGCAGTCTAGCAGCCCACGGACTTGTCCTTTACACATGATGCCTAGGAAGAATCAGAATTGGCATCCATGTAGTGATTACCGTTATTCGGATAACCAGACAGCTTCAGACAAGTGTCCAATTACCCATTTACATGATTTGTCTTTGAAGCTACATGGTAAACTGCTTTTTTCCTAGACGAACCTCATAAGAGTGTAGAAATACGGTCTAGTTTGGTATTAATACATTTGTTTTTGTTACATTAATGATGGACCTAACCCCGAAATTGTAGATTTGTCATGATGTGACAATCCAATCCATAAGATCTTACGTGAAAGTCACACCATTGCCTGTTCTGACCCGTCGCATCGTGACAATAAGTAAGTGATGTTTAGCACTTCTGAAGTACACATTTCGGCGGAGGACAAAATAATATTTTCGATGCGGTGAGGAACGAGTTACAAAAAAAAGCTGAGCCATGCAATATCGGGTGACTGTTTCAGCGTTCATCATTACCGACCTCCTACAAGTGCGGTTAGGAACCAGAGAAACCACAAACTAATCTCTGTATCGTATTCCTCTTTGTTTAATATTCTGCTCCATGAAGTATTGCTTTAAATGAGCGAACTACAACTCAAAGCCACTAAGATTAAATTTCGGTGTCACTTCCGAACTAAAGAAGTTTCTAATTATGAATAACTGTGAAGGATAGTTCAAACACTTGTGCTCTTCCCATTCAAAATTAAAAACAAAGTGGTTCGGTAAGAAACTGTTCCTTAAATGGTTAAAAATCTAAAAAGACGCTGTAAGGCCAAAGAAATGTCACTGAGCTCCAGCCAAATCATCTGGCAGTCGGGTCACTGAATGTCGAACAGCTAGTCGGTTCCTGTTAATGTCAAGGAGAAGCAACGCACATCAGTTAATCGTACGTCATGAACTGGCCCATGCGACGGTAGTCCTGCTTTCCCTTGTATCTACTTTAACTAATATATTTCTGTAATAACGTCCTTCAAGCTGTACATTCTTCAAAGCATCTATAGTAACTTCATACATCAATAAGGAAAACCACGTAATGTGTTGATCGCAAAGTGTGGCTTTTTCGTGTTCCTAGGTAACCCTCGTGCTATTGATAGAAGAAACCAGACAAGTATGACTTTATTTAGATCTTTGCGCAGTCACAATGGAGCGTGGGATTATTTGTTCAGACAATCAAAGCCTCTCAACATTCAATGTAAGATAATAGGAAATATAACGTCTATACAAAATAAGGAAGTGAATGTATACTTGAACTAAACTGTTTTGACATATGCTTAGTTGTTTGAGGTGAACTCTTAACCAATCAACCTAAGCTGCTACAACTTCGATGTTAGCTGGATCGTCACACCATTCCCGTCAAACTCAAGTAGTTCCCCAATCATTCGACATAGATCATCTACTCTGGTGATTGACAACACTACTGCCTGAACAAATGCTACACAAATTCAAATAAATAAATGAAAACCACGTGAAGTAGATATACTGATAAAAGACATAATATAATTACCGCTTTCAACAGATAAACGTTTCTACCAGTACAAGAATATTATCTTATCCTCTGTGGATAGATCATGTACAGTTCGTTCAAAAAGTAGTATTTAACCCTGTAAAAGTACCAAGAATAAATGCATTAAGAATTACTTATTACAACAATGATCTTTTCCAGTTCTGGGAATGTGTCTCTATTCACTACTCAAAAGACACAATTCCAGTAAGTTAAAGTAACACGATCAAAAAATTGGGGACGAATCTTTATGGAACCCGTCATAAACAAAACGTCGAACAAAGCAGCATAGGTGTCGTCCATGAAAATTACATGAATGTGATGGAAAACTGTTATATCCGTGTGGAGATTAAATTACAGGTAACTTCCGAGGACTATTCATGGACTAATATTCTATAAATATTCTTACTGTATAACTATTCAACAATTACATTATGTATATTTATATCCCTCTTATGACAAGCTTTATTTTGGCCTATAATTTATTATTGTACGATTTACGGTTCTTAAGTTATGTTCAGTTTATTAACTACTGCCTCCCACATTCACAGCCACTTTTTGGGCTTATTTGTGTACAAATATTATTTCCTATTTTATGGTACGTTGCTGTCTGTGTGATTGATATATAAACCAAGTATGCCTGAAATAAACGATCTGCTCTGATTCGGAAGCTGGTATCTTGTTCTGGACTCAAGTGGAAGGGCTCGTAGGACATAGGACCAATAAGGACGCTAAACTGCCCACACCGGTTGAACGTCATTGGTTGGCCTAGTGTGAAGATTCGTATAAGTCGTATTCGGATTGGTAGATAAATCGTGTGATCGAAAAATCAGACATCCAAGGTCATAACAAAAACAAAGACCACAATACAAAATAAATAGTAACCGTTTCACCTGGAATCAAATGGTAAACAAGATGTACAACTGAGGGAATGAAGAACAACAAGTTACAAATGTGTACATAGAGAGATTCTGATACACAAATACATAACACTTCCAAAAACAATCTTCTATGTGGGAGCTAAGGTGTCGTGGTAACAACATTGCCTAATTTTACAGATGACAATTAATGTCCGTCTCCAAGATTTCTACTATGAGTTGAGTTTGATAGTTTCTGGAATATAAAAATGCCTTGACAAAGTATAAACTGGAGTAAATCAAATCCAACACTGGAAATATGAGGAAGAAATGTCCTATAAAAAAATCAGCGATATTAATTCGTCTGGTCAATCCCCTAATTAGTGTAGAACGGTTCGCGTTTGAAACAAGGCCTCAGTGAGTATAAGTCGTTTTCTACCTTAAGCTAAACTTCATACTTGCAACTAACTTGTATGCACCATCAGCCGGCAGGCATAAATATAACGAAATAATCTATGGCAAGTCAGAATAGTGAGTCTGGAGTATGTCTTTTACGAATACATTCACGTTTAACTAAGTTCTCTTAGTTATCTGTCCAAAATGCACATAATTATCGCTTTTCACGTGTCGAAAGAATTTTCGATAATAATTCATATTTATTGGTAGTATTACTAAATTCTGTCACTGTTAAGTGATAAGTTCGAGACTATCTCCCCGTAATTAAATAAACCGTACCAGACTTAACAAACGAACTGGAATGCTGGTTGAAATTCTTCTTTTCCATGGTTATACATTTGTTCCTTCAGTTAACCTACTAATGCAGATGTAATTGAAAATCAACTCATACAGACAGCACGCCAATATGAAGGTCAACGAACTTCCTAATTTGAACCAAAGGTAATACCGATATCAACATCGACACAAAATTAATTATTTTTTCTATTTCTAGGCACAAAATACTTGTACTGCCTATATGTTAGGAATTAAACGAAACATTTCGAAATTCTAACAGTTGCGACCGCCTTTCTGATTTATCGTTTAGCTTATCAATACCCGGAGGATCATTATTATTTTCGGTAACCTCTGGCGGGCGACAATCCCACTCAGTTTGCTGTCGAACCAACGTCACGTTGATTCTAGTGGGAAAGTAGTGTCGTGGCAATGGATCCTAAACATAATCCTCAAAGCTAAATATGAGATGACTGAGAAAATAAACTTTAGACATGTAACACTAAGAAAAGGTCGATAATGGTGGACGCGGTAACATTCATTTAAAATTGAATTTATCGGATAGCATGGCTCGGCCTTGCAGGTGTGGTCAATCTTTTGTGACTCATCATTTTTACTAATATTAAATATGTTCTATCTCCAGTTTTAATGAGTTCTTCATCATATACTGGTGATTGTCATGATACAGTGATTCAGTGTAGACAGTGATAGACAATGATCTTATAGACTGGGCATGACGAGATATACAATATTAGGCCTGTTATTAGAGCAACACGAATAACGAAGTAGATCATCATTCTACATATTTGCGCCTCGTCATAGGGTGAATCAGAATACTTCAAGATGTTCCGTTGCTCGCTTCATTAAAAAACATGGGGAGAAAGTGGAGCTGGGGGTCGCTACCTAAAACAAATACATACTTCAGTACTCAATATAGGAATTGTAACTCCTGCACAAAATAAGATAGTTAAAATCCATTTTATCTCTAACATTCTGACCGTAATAAAAGATTGTCGGCTAACTCCCAGCCATTTAACTTCGATTATCCAGATTAAACTTCTTACTGGAACATTTATAATGTGTCGCGACAAAGCTCAATATGTGGATTTCGTTGCCCAAGCAGGTCGGTTTTCGTAAGAACACTTGTTTGTTCTATTTGACGTTTTAAATAATAGTACGTTCAAGGTAATGTTATTAATGTTTTCTTCATCCAGTGTAAAATTACCTGCCTGGTGGTGACTTTGACTTGACTCATTAGTTCAGGGTGCCATCTTTGCTTCTCAGTACTATGAGAGTATTCTTCATATGTCATCAGCAGAATTGCTTTTACCTCGATTATCGTCAGCAAATGATAAATACTATATAGCTTTCTAAACTCCAATATAGTTCATTTGGTCTCGAACATTGAGAAACTTGTGAAACAGAATATATGGAAATTATAACCGTCCTGAAAAATAATAATATATTGGTCACCATCAGTGGTATTAAATTGTATCTACAGTGGTTAAAATAAAACTACATTAAGTGACGAGATCACAGATACATAGAATTAGACACCTTAATGGTCCGAAGTCTATTCTCATTTAATGAAGTCGAGAACGACGTAATATGAACATACATATAGATCGAAATTCTGTGTACAGTTAGTTACTTACGCCTGTTACCCCCAATGAAGCATAGGCCGACAATCAGCACTTTCCAAAAAACTCTGTCCTGAGCCCTCCTTTCGAATTCTGTTCAACTGTGGTTCATTCTTCCCATGTCTGTTCCATTTCTCGGCGTAATGTGTTCTTTGGTCTTCCTCTTCTCCTTTGACCTTGAGGATTCCATGTCAGGGATCGACTTGTGGCACTGTTGGGTGCTTTCCTCAAAGTTTGTCCTATCCATTTCCAGCTCTTCTTCCTGTTTTCTTACTCCATTGGAATCTGGTTTGTTCTCTCACAAAGTAGGTTATTGTTGATAGTGTCTGGTCATTGGATCCGATGTACTTTGTGTAGACAACTGTTATTAAACACTTGTATCTTCTGAATGACGGCTTTAGTAGTTGTCCAAGTTTCTGCCCCATACAGTAGAACTGTCTTGACATTTGCATTGAAAATTCTGACCAGTGTTTGTCGACAGTTGTTTTGAATTGCAGATGTTCTTAAGTTGTAGATATGCTGCTCTTGCTTTGCCGATCCGTGCCTTCGCACCTGCACCAGATCCACCGTGTGCATCAGTGATGTTGTCCAGATATGTAAAGGTTTTACATCCTCCAAAGATTCTCCGACATGAGTGATTCGATTGGTGCATGTTGTGTTGTAGTGTATAATTTAGATTTTCCCTTTGTGTATGTTGAGGACTATTCTGCTGAGGCTGTTGCTGCACTGGTTGTCTTCTCCTGCATTTGTTGTTGCGTTTGCGATGGAACAGCCAGATCATCTGTGAAGTCCAAATCGTTCAGCTGCATCCTAGTTGCTCACTGCATCCCATGCTCCCGCCAGATGTTGACGTCTTCATGGTCCAGTCGATCACCAGGAGAAAGAGAAAGGGTGAGAGTAAACAACGTTGCCTGACACCCGTCTTTACCTCGAACGACTTTGTCAACTCTCCTCCATGCACGATTTTGCAATTTAATCCATCATATGAATTCTGTATGATACTGGCTATCTTTTGAGGCACGCCGTAGTATCAAAGAAGCTTCCATACTGTTGTTGAGCTCACTCTATCAAATGCTTTTTCTCAGTCAATGAAGTTGATGTAGAGTGATGAATTCCATCCAACTGGTTTTTCCACAATGATCGGTATTGTTTCTGTTGGGTCGGTACACAGTCGCTCTTTGCGGAATCCAGCTTGTTGTTCTCAAAGTTGGGTGTCTAGAGAGCCCTTTATTCTGCTTCACAGCATCCTGTCGAAGACTTTTCCCGGTATTGAGAAAAGAGTGATGCCCATGTAGTCCTCAAACTTGATGAGATAGCCTTTCTTTGGTATATTGATCAGGTGTCCTTCTTCCCAGTCTGTTGGTACTTGTTCTTCATCCCAAATCTTGATGAAGAGAACGTTCAGTACCTTTGCAGTTACTGATACGTTTGATTTCAATGCCTCTGCTGGAATGTTGTCTGGTCCCGCAGCTTTGCCGCTCTTGATTTGTTTGATGGTCATGTTGATCTCTTTAATTGTTGGTGGTCCAACATTGACTGATAGGTCTGTTACGAAAAAACTGTAGAAATTTGGCTGATTGAAACCTTTTATTGTATATTAGTAATTTTACTGTTTTCGGGTGTATTTTTGACTTAAGTTTTGAATTTGTTTGTTTATATCATTATTTTTGGAATTTTTGGTTTCGCTTTGTCTTTGGTTTGGTATTTGAGAGTTTTTGCTCCGGGAACCTACAAAATTGAAGAACGACATTTGGGTCGACTATTTGTAAAATGCGAATAAACTTTGGTACCTAAATTGGAGTTTGGATCTATTGTTAGTTTGGGTTCTTGATTTTCAATATATACCGTACTTCAATAACAGGAATGAGCAAAAACTTGGACGTGGCAAGGTTCGTGTATGATGTTTCAATGTTGGTTGTGTTCAGTGGTGTTGATCGATTCAGGAGTTCCTTAAAGTGCTCTACCCACCTGTTTCGCTGTTCTTCAGTGTTGGCGACTAATTTGCCCTCCTTGCGTTTTACTGGTCGTTCTGATTTACGATAATTTCCAGCGAGCTTTTTTGTTGTATCATACGATTGTATCATGTTTACTTCTCTAGCGACCCCTTCCACCGTCATTGCTAGATCTTCTACATACTTGCGCTTTTCTGTTCTCATGCTCCAATTGATCGTTTGCCTCTGTGTATTCAGCTTGTGCCTTGACTTTCTCTGCTCTTTTTCGGCTGATATTGAATGATGCTTTCTTGTTCCTTTTTTCATGAATTTTATCCACTATATCAACAATGGTGGTACTTCTTGTGGTTCAGAACCTCATGAAATGTTGAAGTGCTTGCCTCCTTTATCCCTTTCCAGTTGTTCGCTACAGTGATTCCTTCTCCACTGAGTAGATCGATAAACGAGGTCGATGAGAATAAATTAAATAATGATATTTCGAAACAATTGTTACCATGTGATTTCGAAACGATCGAAACTCCTTTAATTTCCACAGAATTGAAGCCATCCGTACTACTTGTTCTAATTTAAAAAGTTAGTATCACACGCAACTAAAAAGAAAAATAAATAACAGGCAGATTTGGTGTTGTCGGCTGACTTAATTTGTTACTGACGGAATTATCACACATGGAGTAACATAGGTGACCCACGGGTATTCTACATCTACCTCTTTCATGTGTGAACCTTTTAACTTGTAGTCAGTTAATACTCAAACATATGATGTTTAGTTCAAATTTCCGACGCACAGTGATCATTGATCTTCTCCTCCTAAATACCATTCAGATAATCGACAAATATGTTGTATCGTAATGCGGTTTAGTGACTTCCGAAATGCATACCCTATCCGTTTCCAACGTCTTTTCCTAATTAACTTTTCAATGAGGAGCTGGTTTGTACTCTGCCACAGTAGAACGCGGATGGTATACAGGCAACGCACATTGAATATGATGCGTAGACAACTATTTATGACTACTTGTACATTTTCGGTCATGATTGTGGTATTTGCCGAAGTTTGAGCTCTTTACAGTAGAACTTTCTTGACGTGAGTGCTGTAGATTGTGACTTTGATATTGGTTGACAGTTGTTTTGAGTTGCATATGTTCTTCAACTGTGGGAATGCTGCCCTAACATTGAATGGAGTCAGAACCAATATTGATAACGAATAATATAAATTCATTATATTTCGTGGTTTCACATCAACCACTTACAACCAAATATGAATTTATACTATTCTGTACCAATACTTGTTCTAGCTTTATTTAAATTCATAAAGTGAACTGATTGCGTAAAATTTTTGAAATGCACTAACATTCCCGATCCGTGAATTCAGATCTGCATCAAATCCTCCTTGTTCATCGATGATGCTGTCTAAGTATGTGAAAGAATCCACCTTTTCCAGAGTTTCTCCATTAAGTGTGTTTGTGTTGGTGTCCTCCGTGGTGTGTGTGAGGATGTTGCTTTTTCGCTTGTGTGTGATAAGACCTACTGCTTCAGAGGCTGCTGCTACCTTGTTTGTCTTGCATTTGTTCGCGAGTACGAAATAGAAGAACCAGGTCATCCTCAAAGTCCAAATTATCTAGTTGCACCCAAGCTGTCCATTTTATTCAGGGTTTCACCCGATATATGGACGTCTTTGGCTTGTCCTCATGTCCTGCGAATTTATCATGTGATACAATCGACAATTACAACATCGATATATTGACCATGCCAAGGACGCATAAAACAGTACGAACATTGTAGTTTTGTTCCGATTTCTTATTGGACCATCGAGGTAATAACTTCCGGCCTTATCCAGCCGGTTCAGTCCAGAACAACAATATCAGCCTCCTTACTATGAATAATGTATTTCAGACATATTTGGCTTATGTACAAGTACATCAGACCTCGACTTTGACTGCAGATATTCTGAGGTTATTGCTGGTCCCGTGCACGACTAAAGGAGGAGGTCTCGTCATGTGGTTAGCAACTGCAACCCGTAGGAAATAAACTTGCTAGGAAACGCCTATCAGGATAGACAAATTAAACAATTTAAACCCTGCCCTCAGAGTTGAAAGATGAATTATGATGCTTCATGGTGGAAGCCGCGCTCTTTCGAAAGTCAAGAGATCAATGTCCCTTCTAAAAACCAGAGTAGCAATTAATATGGGTACACGGTATGTCCGGACAATATGAGAGAGCGGTAGGACCAGTCAAAAAGCTATATAACTGAGGAGATATTACATGACGGTGCCCAGAATCAATGAAACCTATTTGATACAAGCTGAACAGATAAGGAAAAATTTGGGAGAGATGCTGGAAGAAAATGCTTGACACGCTCGGGGATTTGCTCTGATGTTGTTCGAAGAAGTACGTAAAGTGTTCATAGGATGAGAATCGCATGGATCCGCAACTTCAAAGCACCATACAGAACAAAGAAGTAGGAAATCACGTTGTATGTTATTCACTGTTATGAACCAACCAATGAAAGCAGTGGTGACGATGAAGACCAGTTTTATTAGGGGCCATAATCCATCGTAGAGAAGTGACCAGGAAAGGAATTGAACATTTTAATGAGAGGTCTATGTGCACCCAAAAACGTGGTTATAGGCGGTACAATATTCTCACACAAACGCATATACAGAGCTACATGGATCACACCAGAACACATGATGGAGAACCAGATATTTGTATCAATAAAATTCACAAGGTCAGTGGAGAATGTAAGAAGCAGGAGAGGCGGTGAGACAGCTTCATCTCATCAACTAGTTGTGGTCAAGATGAGACTGGAGTTAGAGAAAAACTGAACAAATGGGGGAACAACATTACCAATGTTCAATACAGTCATACTTGAACGTACTTACAAACTCAACAACAAGTCTCAAACAAAACGAGATCTACTGAAATAGGATGAAACTGTACTGACCTACTTTTATCAAGAGAACGCGATTGGTTTAATAGAAACAATTATTATTATAACCAATTGTACCAGTGATTGTTTTACTGTACTTGTTTGTTTAACTATACTAAGAACATACATTCTTTTGTTAATTGTGACCTTGCACGAACTTACGTTTGCTCAGTGATTCCGCTCGTACTCCTTTGGCACTATCTCGGTATTCTTTCGATACGAGATCGCCAACAAATATATCTCGCCACAACCTCCAGTCGTTTTCTGACATCTGATACGCAGTCTTCTTGTAGTGGTGATCATAGTCAAACGCGACTCGATGCCACACTACAAAACTAATGTGCAAGACAATTGAAAAAGGATCAAAGAAGCACTAAATTCAACGTGTCAGGAGGTGCTAGGATGAGACAAGCATCTTCATAAGGCATGGACCTCTATGGAAACCCTGGACAAGATTCAGGAAAGGATAAACAAAGGACAGCAACTAACAATAGCCAAACAATAACAGAGCAAGTCGAGGAGCAGGCTGAATACACAGAAGCAAACAAGCAAGTGAAGAAAGAGCATTGGAGTTGACAAGTAGAAATATGTAGAAGACGCAGCAGCAACAGCGGAAATGACTGTAAGAGAAGGAAATACGAAAAAATGTGACACAAAGAAGAAACTGACAGGGAAATTTTTCAGTATTCTTTCAGCCTCTACTAAAACGTCTCCAAGGTCGCAGTACAGTGCAAAGTGATGCATGGAGGACAGCTGACAGGTGCACTCCAAGTGAGGACCGGTATCAGACAAGACTGCTTAATCCTCCATTCTCTTTCTTCTGGTGGTTGACTGGATTATAAAGAACTCCGTATCTCAGGCGAACCACGGAATACAATCGACAACTTGGATGCAACTAGACGTAGCTATTCAATTTGTCCTACCAGTCTCTCACATTGTTCGAACATCCCGTCGTGAATAGTAATTTAACCCTCCGATATGGGGACGCACCGTGAAGTCAATAAGAAAACACTTGCGATCACTACTGATTCAAAATGCATTTTTGGATGAGGCTGGAACATGGCCGAGATTCGAGCGAGTACGAAAAATGACAACTTTTCGAACAGGCTCTTCACGGAAAATATATTCTCACGTATTCCATTAAGAAATGGGAGGTGATATGGTGGGATTAAAAAGAAAAATATACCTTTATTTATTGTGATTTTTGTTCAACATTACTTCCGATTTATTTCAGTTGGAGAGTTACTTAGTGTAGTATTTGTTTTTTTTGTCTGTATGGTATTTTATTATGTATAACATACGATATTCTTGTATTAAATTAACATGAACTACGCTTAGCATGACATGTATCATATGATTTGTTATAAACCCAAGTATTTGTTATATGTAATTTCATCCTAACTATTAAGCGAAATGGGTGTACAATCAGTATATAAATGAGGGTACTTTCGACTACGGTCGACATCGTCGTGTTTTGGGTTTAATAAATCTTTCACTTGTACCGGTTTTATGTTCTTAATTCACGTCGTGAGAATTGCAGTGGTTAATCGTTTTACAATTATATTTAATAAAGGAATCCGATTTAACAATCAGCGACGACCAGATGTAACAATTGGCGACTCAATCATAACTGTCGACCACCAATCATAACAATTGGCGACGAGAATTTTGGAAAAAAGTCATAACACGGACACCATGAGCAACAACCTACTGGGGAAGATGACAAGCCAACTTCCAAAATGAAGAGGAAATTAGGAAAATACTCTAGAAGTAGACAGGACATGCATTTTGGAAGTCACTAAACTGTATCACGAAGCAAGCGCTTACTTGGAACCCTGAAGGGAAACGGAAAACAGGAAGATAAATGAATGCACTGCGCCGAGAATTGGAAGCAGACATGAAAATGGTGAGTAGCAACTGTAAAGGATAGCTCAGGGCAGAGTTGGATGAAGAATGCTTTTGGGTGGCCAGTGCCTCTCCATGAAGTGTAACGGACCCAAGTAAATTAGGCCTCATCCTACTATAAAATAGAAAATAACAGTTATGAGAGATCAAGCCAAAAAGTGACCGTGAGTGTGAGATACTATAAGTAATAAATTGATAAGTTAAGAATGGTAAATCGTATAATAGTAGTCAATAAGTCAAATGGAAGCTTATAATGAAAGGGATATGAATAGACATATAGTTATTTAATACTTATACAATAAGAAAAAATGTATAAGAACGGTCCATAATAAATCCAAACCGTTACCATTCACTTGTTCTTTGTCCGGATCTAACAGTTCATAATCTAATCGATCACCAGAATAGAGAGAAAGTTTGAAGGTAAGCAGCTTTGTCTGACACCAGTTTTCACTTGTAATACATCAATGAGCTGTCTTGCATAAACGAATTCACAGTGTAGTCCATCGTATGAATTCCGGATGATGTTGGAGATCTCAGGTACACTATAATGTCGAAGAATGTTCCATGAGGTTCTTCTATCCACACTGAAAAATTCTTCCTCGTAGTAAAGGAAGTTAACGAGTTCCGTTCAATTGATTGGCCAACAACAACCATATATCTAGAACATAAAGCATTAAAAATCTCGCCAAGTTGAATAATAAATAGATTGGGAGGTTTTCTTTTAATACATTAATTGTAGTATCCATCTAAAAAATATGTAGATAGTAAAAGTCATTCAGTTGTGATATTACTAATATATGGTTAAATATGAAGGAATTTCAGATATTTTTTCATGTTTGTTGAAATTACATATCATTATTCTTGTAAAAATAGATGTACCAGTCTATGTTGTCATTAAACTTCTATATGCACTACTTTTTTGTAAACCAGATTTCTACAAATACCTAATTAACTAGATCTTCATTCTCTTTTCATTGGTTCAAGCATTTTAATGAAAGGTGAATTACTACTACGAATAAATCACAATAGAATGGTTCCGTCAGCTTCTGAACATCATTAAGCATTAAAAAACCGTGATTTCTCATGGAATGATCAATATCAAGGAACGATAAGTTGAAAGATTATTATACATCAACAATAAAAAAATCGAAATGAATCAGTTTGCGGAAATATTGAATACTAAGTAAATCTAGATATTTTTATTGACATAATAATGAAGTGAATACAACTAAAAACGTTATGACCCATGTGCATTGAATTATAGCGTGGCGTCGAGTCGCCGTAGACTATGAACACCACTACAAAGGAACGCGTGCCAGGATATCTATAAAATCCCCCGGAAGCCAAATATCAGAAGGCAGTTAATCGACCAAATCGAGATATATTCACTGGCAATCTCGTGGTATCAAAAGGATACCGAGATCGTGCCAGGATACAAGCTTGGTTATTGAGCGTAACTGGATTCGCGCGAGGTCACAATCGAAGTGTAAGAATAGTAATGGAAGCATAATATAGCTGTCATTAACACAGTTATTCAAGGAGCACATTAAACAAGCACTGGTACAATTGGTTATAATAATAATCGTGTTCTCTTGATAAAAATGAGTCACTACAGAATCAACAGAGAATAACTGATCCTACGTATTATTTTGGCAAACGAACTATACTCTGTTTCTTTGAGTATTCTATTTAGGATGCTTCCATTTATGAGTCAATATGTTCACTAGAAACTTTCCTTATTTAGTAAAACATTGCTTCTAAATAACAAAAAGTTTCTGGGATATCTAACAAGTAAAGTTCCTAGGATCAGAAATACCACACATAATAAGCATGTAGATTAGCCTTCAGTAGTAAGAATAGAAAACTGTGTGATCTATGTTAATTCCCGTGATTCAAAGCACTATGAAGATCCAGGATAGATTTGAATGTAAAGACAGACTTTACTGAAACTACTTGCTCTGATGGAAAATTTCAGTAATTGAGGAATCCATGAAACGTACAAAGCTTCAGTTGTGGGCTATTAGATCTCAGCTTTTGTATTTTCTGAGAATATTTTCTCCTATGATCAATCGTAAATGAAAGAAATGGATATGGTGTATTAATAACAAAATCGCTATTCATTATTTCGTTAAGTATTATTAGATAACCCCTAAACCAAAATTATGTTGACGGAAATGCATTAAGGAGTCTTCGTCTATTTTCATAGGATAGATTGTCAAAATCTTTTACCATTTTAATCCTTAACCATTTAATGTTTGTTACGTTCTTGATCTGTCTACTCAATAATAGAAAAGAGAGAATTTGTCTCGGCATTGGTTAAGACATTGACACAATAGACTAGTAGGTTTAACCATGAGACTAGAAACGAGTGAGTCCGAATTGAGGCATTGGAACACAGAGGGACGAGAGAGAAAACGAGTCAACTGGAACACTACTCGATTTATTACTGATTTCCAATTCAGAATATTGTAAAAAGATACATGAATATATAGATGATTAATATGACCACAGAGAACAAAATTAGATAAATACAATTATGTCCAAAAATAGATTATCAAAGGTTACGTTCAAATCACAATAGCTTTAGAACAGAAAAAGTTATAGTAGTGAATCATACATCAAACGAAATCTTATGTCTTATAGAACAAACTAAAGACAAAACTAAATGTTAACATTTTACAAGCTTTGAATTAAGTGAAATAACGTCCTCAAAACTAGCTTCCGTTATTTGTCATGGCTTCTTTATTTCTCTGTACACATTAAGGCTTATCTTAGAAAATACAGTGTAAAATTATCCAATAAAGTTATACATGTTTAACAAATGAGAAAAAAAAAATAAATACAATCTTCAGAGAGGAAGTATTACCTCTTTAAACAAGTTATTCACATATCTTACATCTAATGTTGTCTATTATCAATCTATTCTAGCTCAGTATTTATTAAAAATGATGCATCAAATATTATCTCATGCCATTAAATTATTATCAGAAGGGGTTTTGTGGAGATTAAAGTAATTTCAATGATTGAGATTATGAATCAATTGAAGCTAGACCACCATGGAAAACCAGGAAGCACTGAACTGCCGTTTCGTCCTAGTATGGGACCCCTCAGCAGTGCGCATTCACGATAATAATAATAATACATGTGACAGGATAAATGATCTAAACTTTAAATTTGTATTTCTAGATTATTAAATTTAAACTTTAGAAATAAATCAGCTGTTCAGTTAATCGGGATGTGGATGAATGTTTTAGAAAATAAGAATAATGTACATTATATTCCATCCAAAGAATTCAGTTTAGGCTTAGTCAGTAATCATACCATTTAGCATAGTGAATAACTTCGAGATATACGAGAATTGTCAGGATATTATATTTTGACAGCGAACATTAATACAATTTAATTTGAGTTAGATCCCGGGCCACTAAAGCTTAAACATAGGATTAATTTTTTTAAAAATTTACATGAAAAGACTTAAAACTTACTTATTTATGTAACAACTATTTCTATTTACCTTAATTTAATCTAAAACACGTGACATAAAAAAATGTGTTGCATTGTTGATTACATCAATTCATAGTTCATATTTATTTCTTAAATTGAAGTACTAAGTACTCTCATTTTAATAAAGGGGTTGTTCATTGTGTTATTAACACCCAGGATTTAGGTTTATTCAGTATCTATTTTTAGATGTGCATGCATTCTGAGTGGATTAACTTGATACGGTTATATTTGTTGCAAGATTTATTTCATTTGAATTACAGTACTTGAAATCATGAGTCAATTGAAGCTAGACCACCATGGAAAACCTGGAAGCACTGAACGGCCGTCGACACCGACCCCGCGAGATTCGAACCCAGGACTTATCAGTCTCGCGCGCGAGCGCTCAACCTACAGACCACTGAGCTGACCAGCATCCAACGGTGTTAATGTCTAGCTTCAACCGATCCTCGAAATTGAACATATCCACCATTGTCATCAGTGAGTTACTATCTCACAACACACTCGGTTGAACTCCACTGTTTACTGCTCCTCACTAGAACTCCAGGATATACCTCTTGAAGCCAGTCACTAGTGAGCATATGTTGATTAGTATCTGAAGGGGTTTTGTGGAGATTTTAGTAATTTCAATAGTTGAAATTGTGAGCCAATTGAAGCTAGACCACCATGGAATTATGTCTAACAATGAAATCCAATAGGCTCATTTTTATTCTCTTCTAAACTCCTCAGTTTGATGTACCTCTATTCTAATGTTATATTTGGAAAATCTATATTTTTACACAAAACAAAAAGTATCATTAATGTAGTGTACATAAAGTACAGTTTCATTAATAACGAGTATTAATTTTTAATTCTTAAATTTCTAGCGATTATATCAACAAGGAATAATCTTAAAAGATTTTGTATCGTTACGTCATTTGATTAATGGTGTAATTGATTGGTTATGTTTTCCATTAATGTGAACTTATTCATTTTTACTTAAAGTCATCTACTCAATTAAATATAATCAGATATCAATTCATTTTGATACTGAGTTCCCTTTGACTAAACTGATTAAAAGAACTCACTGTATTATTGAATAATAAGTATAGTTCAATGATACATAATAAAATACAAGTCATAAAACAATTAACATTTATTAAAGTAATTTCAATAGTTGAGATCATGAGTCAATTGAAACTAGATCACAATGAAAAACCTGGAAGTCCTTGACAATAAACTACCTACTTATTACGAGTTAAAAGAACTCCTCAGAAATATGAAGTTAGTCGAACGTTTATCTTTTATCAAACTAGCTGATAAAAATATAGTTTGTTAGTCAGATAAAGATTCAGTTAACTCGATAGATAGATAAATAAGGGATTCATTCGACTAGATTCTCATTTAATTAAATTACCTGACATTTATTGCTTAGCTACATGAGTTTTTTTTTAAGATTTTCCGATCTTATTTTGCAATTAGTTACAGAACTTCCACTTTGGAAATAGAATAATAACCTAGATAGATGTAATTAAAAAATCATTATTAACATTCCAGTTGACTTTCTGTGAATTACACATATCTGCATCAATAAGGAAAAATATATTTACTTCTTTATAGATAAAATAAACCCCATTAATAGTGATAAACATTGTAATCAACCAAATCAGTCCTCATCACAAGAGTCATCGTTAAATGTCCCTTAAAATAAGGATTAATTATTTTTTATTTATTTATTTGAACATATAAATATTCGTACAAGGGGGAACCAGATGTATATGCGCCACACAAAATAATGAGAATGGGAAGAGAAAAAGAATGTAAGGTGTGTATAAGAAGTAAGAAAAAGAACAATAACGACCACAGATTGGTATATGGTAGTGTAATAATAATAATAATAATAATAATAATAATAATAATAATAATAATAATAATAATAATAATAATAATGGGGAAACGAAAAAGTACAATCAGAAATCTTTCAGTTCAGGAAGATACAACCACTTTTTACGAAGAAAGTAAAAGGTTACAGCAGGATCGCCACTGGTTTCTGTTCTGAGACATATCTGATAACGTCCCTAGCTACTGTGTTGCACCATCTCTCAGACCCCAACCAGAGAGTCGTGAAGGACCAACACAAGCCAGTCCTTTGCAGCTTTCTTTCATACCACGACACTATGTCATGCACTGACCACCTCTCCGCTTCTTCCAATCAGTCCCAGAGTCGGCAAATAATGCACGACGTGGAGTTCTCTGGGACGACATTCGGAGAACATGTCCAAGCCATCGAAGTCAGTGTTTCAAGATGGTGACACCAATTGAATTATCGTCTCTGTGCCCTAACACACAATGCCGAATCTCTGCATTAATAACATGGTGTTGCCACTGAATGTCAGCAATTCTTCGGAGACAACGATGATCAAATACAGACAGTCGTCTAACATCCTCAACTCGGAGAGGCCAGGTTTCACAAGCATAGAGCAAGACTGCTCTCACCGACGCGTTGTAGATCCGACCTTTTACAGCCAGACTGACATTACGAAGGCGCCAAAATGACCCAGATTGTCATAAGCCGCTCAGGCTTTCACTATACGTGCGTTGATCTCATCACTCTCGCCACCACCAGCACTTATGCAGCTACCTAGATACACGAACCTCTCGACTACTTCTATCTGAATGAAATGACGACATTTAAAATGAGAATACAGAAGCCATAGGAAAACAAGTAAACATAACAATGACTAAATAATTCTTAAGAAAATTTAACTATTGAAGTCTCTAACAGTTTTTTTTAATTATTACTTTAACACAAACCGTAAACAAATCTCTAGGAATTTGTAGGTATCATTATCATGGTTTGACTTGACAATTTCGAATAAATTGAGTATTGGGCAGATTGTTATACATAAATTAAAATATTTATAATATCCCAATGAGTCAAAAAAAGATTTTCTGATGTTTCGTAACTCAATGTAAGCCACTTCTTCAGAACAAATAAATAACCAAATCAAAATCAATCCAAGTCTAAACTGTACAAACGGAACGATACAATGATATTATGTGCGATCAATAAAAAAAACAGGTCTGAACAAGTCCAGATCATGTTATAGAAAATCTTTTTTTTCTACTCATTTAGATATTACAAATATAATACTAATTTATTTATAAATCTTTAGAATATTTCAGCAACGGTTCTCAAGGTCATCAAGTTTGTCAATGATATTACTACACTCATTTGAAATGTGATGTGCCTAAAAAGGTCCTTAATAAACGATATAATGTACAAAACAATATGGTGTTTTTTCTCTTTAAACTTCAGTTCAATTACGAACAATTAAAGACATGAGTTTGTTTCAATATGACATAATCAAATGTCTCATGATTTTCTTTATCCTATTTAACTCTTGCTATGTAATAAAATTGATTAAAACATATATTTTTCTTATTATTTTATTTTAAGATTAAATAAACATGCATATGATTCAATTGGATGTTACTGCTAAGTCAAATTAATCTCTATAGATCAATGGTAATGTAGTGAACAAGAACACGGGTGGGGACAATCGATTGTATTTAGCACAAAAATTACAGACTATCTCAATAAAATGTGAATACCATAAAGTCAATAGTCAATTTGCAAAATATCATTCCATCATATCAAACTGTACTGTTCCCGTTGCAAACACTAATCCATTGTCTCCCATTCCATTGTACATGCGTTTTCTTACAATTCCATTGTGCTCTTGCTCTTCCTTTCTTGATCTTCGCCATCTTCTGCTGCCGGACATTACGTTCTTTTAACGCACGTTATATACTACTTATATCAATATAAGTAGCTCACACCACAGTAACGTCTCTGACTGTGAAGCTGGGTGATACGGGATCGAATCCGTCAGGGAGCATCAGTTCTCTCAAGACTACAAGATTTATAATATACTGATTATTATCTCAAGTGAAGTACATAATATTTTATTTATTTGTATACATAAATATGCGCCACACAAGTCACTTGATTTGTGTGTGGGCTGTAATGCTGCTCGGGTGCCCAAACCAAAGCAGGTGGTTTTCTTAGGGGACTAGATCCGGAGCATTCGACCTAAAAGTCTGATCCAAAACGCAGTCGAGCAATGTCAGGAGCGGCAGTCCCATAGTATAGGATAACCAATAAGCGACTCATCCGCCATTTGTTCCCTCAGGATCCCGGAGCCCATGTGCACTATTGGTTCGTATTTTAGATCGTGACTACGATATTGGTTGACAGTTGTTTTGAGTTGTATAGGTTCTTCAACTGTGGGGATGCTTCCCTAACCTTGACAATCCGTGCCTTCATATCTGCACCACATCCTCCGTGTTCATCGATGATGCTGTCAAAGTATGTGAAAGATTCCTTTGTAAAGTATGTTCGATTGTGTGATGCCTCAATAGTTCTCACATTTTCTCAGATCTCGTTTCTTAGGTACGTCGCTGAGGTGTCCTTCTTTCCAGTCTTCCTGTTGCAATTGTTCTTCCTCCCACATTTTCCTGTATAGAAGGTTTAACATTTTTGAGTTACCTTTGTGTCTGACATGAGTGTGTTTGCCTATACATTGTCAGGTCCTGCTTAATTCCTATTCTTCATTTGTCTGATAGCCATCCTGATTTCTTCGATCGTTGGCGGAGTGACATGTATAGGAATGTCTGTAGGTGCTGCTTCGATGTCCGGTGGATTCAATGGGGCTAATCTATTCAAGAGTTCCTCGAAGTATTCTACCCATCTGTTCCTCTGTTCATGAATCTCAGTCATTGTCTTACCATCTTTGATCTTGACCAGTCTCTCTGCTTTAATATATCTTCCTCCAAGTTCCTTCGTTGTGTCATATAGCTGTCTCATATTTCCCTCTCTTGAAGCTTCTTCTGTAGATGCTAGATCTTCTACGTATTTCTGCTTGTCGGCTCTAATGCCCTTTCTTCACTTACTTGTTTGCTTCTTTGTGTTCGGCATGATCCTCGACTTTCTCTGTTCTTGTTTGAATGTTGTTATCTGCTGTCTTCTTGTTCTTCTTTTCTTCAATCTTGTCCAGGGTTTGCATAGAGATCCATTCCTTATGAAAATGTTTATTGCATCCCAGCACCTCTTGACACGTTGAATTTAGTTCTTCTTTGATCCCTTTTCAGTTGTCTTGCATATTAGTTTCATCTTCTTTGAATAGATCTTGTAGTGCTCAAAACCTGTTGTTGAGTTATTTTGAATTGTTTGAGTTTGTCAGGGAAGGCTTTATTAAACCATTGTCTAGTTATTCATTGCATATTTTGCTTCAGTTTCATCTTGGTCACAACCAGGTGGTGATCTAAATCTACAACAGCTCCTCTCCTGGTTCTATCTAGGGTTAATAATTTGATCAGAATAGTTTTCCAAAGAATTGTAATCAAACTTCAGTATGCCAACTTTCTACTTTTTTTTTATAATGTGACTTTAAAACACTAGTTTCCTCATAAATCAAATTAATGATGAAATAAACAAAGAATGTATAGTTAATGTTGAAATGACTCAGATGTGATATACTGAAACCTAGAAAACTGAAATAACTAAAAAAATTAAACAATTTTAAATCTCATTATGAATAACAAACATTTTCTGATGTTACATAAACGACTAAAACTCTTTTGTTTTATCTAATCTAAGAAATTATAATCACACGTTTCTTTTTCAAAAAGAACCTTCACCATTAAGAAAAAATGAGAAAATATCTAATACTACCATAGATTTAGCCCGTTCTGTTTCTTGGAGTAAATCCAATTTATTTTCACTTTTTGTTGCTGTTAGATAGGGTAGGATATTTGGAAAAGGTGATACATTTATGGTTTGTGCTACTCATACGGGTATATATATATATATATATATATATATGGGAGATTGGAAGTAGGATTCTTATTGAACGAAGAGGAAAATGACGAGTAGCAGAAGTGGTCCGGTTAGCATCAGGAATGGAAGAACGATCGATTTTGTAGAACACATAATTCAAATGGTTTATCCAATGTATTGTTTTCATATTTTACGAATGCAGTGTGTGAATCAGCATGATACAACTGATTAGTTAACCCTTATTCAAGTCTTCGTTCATTACATTTTTAAATCTATTTTGATTGTATAACTGCGAAATATTGGACTGATAATATTTTTATGTTATCCTAATTTACAAGATTTCATTGGGCTTACTACCCACTGGTATCGGTTTCATCGTTCTTAATATATTAATTAATTATGCACCTATTGCACAAATTATTTCCCATTGGTGATGGAGTAGGACCACATAATTACTGTATCAGTTTTCGAGTTATAATAATACAATGTATGTCGAATTGCTGTCTTCGTCTTCTGATTGGTTATTTGAAATAAAATAAACTGAGTGTGGTAATTGAAATCAGGGGTAGTCCATTTGTATTATTGATTACAGAGAAGGTCAATAATATGAGTGATATAAGTGAACCCGTAATCAGTGAATTGTATAATCTTATAATAAGATTAAGTGGTTTGTAAGAAGTTGAAGGTGATAACAGTTACAAGTATTATATTATTCATTAAAATGATTAATTTAAATGCCTTTTTAATTAATTCAAACACTTAATGATTCTTATCAGAAGGGGTTTTGTGGAGATTGTAATAATTTCAGTAGTTGAGATCGTGAGTCGATTAAAGCTGGACCACCATGGAAAACCTGGAAGCACTGTCAATCTAATCGATTGAAGTTTCACAAGTCAACTAAATCACTTACACTGTGTGAAAAAACCAGTTATATGAAAGCAATCAAAATAGCACTAACCTCCAGAAACTAAGTCGACCAACAACCCAACCCAGTGTACTAATATCGGACCATAAAGCAGTGAATCCTACTCAGTTGATAACAGTAAACTGTGTTTTGCCGTATGAGGGTATCTCCAACCAACAAACTGACCAAACAACGCTCATTCGTGATTGTCGAATATGAAAACCCATTAACACTTAAATATACGTTACTTACACGTGTAATTGTTTATCCACTTCAAATTAATAGACTTGCACTAAAGTTGTTTATATTTGAGTAGGATGTCAAGCCGTCGTCAGTCTATCAGTTACAATTGAAACTGCTCTGAAGCAGATTAAACTGAAGATTATTTCTCTAGAGGGATTGGGAATGTGCAACTGCTGTCAGTCGCTAACAGAGACGTGACAAACTGAGTGCCACTGAAACGCTGAGTCCTGAAATGTAGCGCCTCCTACATTTTCTTGGTGTAAACAGACCTCTTTATTATGGATCGTTATATGGATGTCGTGATAGATAAACTGAACGACCAAGAAAACTAAACTCAGTTTGCTTTTCCGATTCTCCGATCGGTAAATTTCCCGATATCAAGAATATAGTACGATCCGCTTTCAGTCAGGTAAGTAATGTGAAGAGTTTGCTCAAAAATATCAAAAAGCACTTCACTTGTGAAAGTTATTGTCAGGTCAGATTATACTATTAATATAGTGACCATGGAACAAAAGATCATAGTAACAAAGATAGTACGGAAGTAAGCCATTCGAAGTGATGAGAATCAGAATAAAGCTCAGTTGTATACGGTAATACTCACCAAAACAATTTCAGTAACTTCGTTGGACGTCTTACAATATTCGACAGACCGAAATCACTATTTCTACGGTTATTTTTTACAAACGCTACAAATACTGAAATTATTACCCTAATCAGACAACGGGGATTAACTGTACCGAAACACTGAAAACCATCTAGCTATCTATTCGATACCGTTACTTAGCAATTTCATACAGAATTAATATTCTAATTCAAAATTGATGACACGTATAATAACCAACTGCTCTTACACGAAACTAACCAACTGAGAAGTATTTCCGAATTCATATATCACGCGTGAAATAATGGTAACATCTGAAACTTAGTCCATTAGAAAATCCAGTCAACTCTAATTTAAAATTTGAGGTAATTTATAGATACTGGTACGAGCACCCAATTAAGAGTTCAATCTTGTAGTTAGTACACAGAAAGTAACTGCATAAAAGTAATTATATATAGTCTGCTAAAGTGAATTCACATAAAGAACAAGAACTTCATTGTAGCAATTGCCATCGCTTGCAGTTCGTATGGTGAAATGGACTGAATTTAAGTGCGGAAATGTGACATTCTAATTAACAATTTCTTAAACAAACGAATTTTAGAAATCACTTGCTGTTCACAATTACTATAAAAACAAAAGCTGTATGTCTTTATCGGAATCTGTTAGGTATCGTTTAATCAAAGGGCCTAACTATCAGAAAATCTGATGCCATATTTTCTTGCATCCCGGCGTTATTACTTCAAACTAACACTACAGTCACTACTAGTCCTGACTAGACAAGAACCGAGCATACCTCATTTTGTTTTCTTCAAGTTAATTGTAATAAGAGAATCTTGGTTTCAACAAAACTCCTTTTATCGTTTACGTAGGACAACTGGCCTTAAGTTGCTTAGAATTACGCCGCAAATTCGGAATCAAAAATTAACTAAGCCGGAGTAGAGCATATAACAATTATTGGGTTATATGACCATAATTACATAGTTCAAATACAATATTTCACAAACCATCCAGTTAGTGAGACAACAAAGACACTAATTGCAGAGACCTGAAATGCATCATGAAAGCATATTTCAAGAAATTTCCTACAATGGCAAATTTAGATGGCTTAATAAGGCGCTGGACGTGCCCGACCTGTTCCGACACTACTTCCACGCATGGGACCACCACCTCGACCTCCTCGATTGGCGCTTGAAGTAGGATTCATTGCCCCGCCTCGTCCAAATCCAGGATTGCTCTGTTGAGAACTGGAATTCATAACTGCAGCAGGTGGTTGAGCACTTCGACTAGTTGCATTCAAGTTATTTCTAGAATTCGTATCAGGATTACTAGATCCATCGCCTGAACGAGTTGACTGAAAATTAAATGCAACGATTATAATGATTAAAAATGGTGATCAGATGAGTTGTCGATAAACAAAATGAGATAGCATGAATTTTTAGCAATGTAGTTGGCAAAAATCTCTAAAATGATAATAAAACGTAGAAAAATGACGTACATAACCATCCCAGTGATAAAGTTTATAGCATAAGTAAATGCTTTTAAGTTGTAACTTAGCCAAGGAATTACATCAGTATTTACAAATGAGGTTAGTTGTAAGGCTGAATATATAGTTTACGAATCAAATCTGGAAACATCGATGACAAGATTTCTTACTTCCAACAGTAAAATTAGTGCACAAATCAATTAAATACAGCTCAAGACCATAACAAGCAAGGTGGATATCTGTTATCATCTGCGATGATGATATAGTCCTCAAACCATGTAATTTATTCACAAGTCGGCAACCTACTTATGCAAGACTGAGACTTAAGACGTCAACGAAAAAGAGGTTCACTTACTGAAAAGGTAGTTTAAACTCCTATTACCACAACGACAGTTTTAACGGAGTTAGTGTTATTATAAGACAGCTACGATTCGTAGATAATGCTTCAAACTCTATAAACGTTTTGTTTGACGTAAGGGCAGCAAAGTTGTCGTGATTAGTTTCACTGCTGTTTTTACGTACCAGCACGTCCAACGAAAGAAATAAGTCTATGTACCTCTTATCTTTCCTATCAAGTCGTTAGTAGCGCTTAGTTTCCCGTATCTGTACATAAACTGATCTACATTTTTAAAAGTAATACCACTGAAATAAGAGAAAATATTTAAGGACAACAAAATAATAACCAAGACTGCAACAACGTTTATTTCACACAGAACCTCAAGTATAAATTAAAATACTTTAGAATGAAGTGTCCTCACGCATTAAAACTACATACTGTTTAAGTACAAAAAATTATGAAAAACCCACCTGGCACCTATTACATTGTTCTCGCCATGAAAAGTTGATATTACCACACTGTGGACAGCTCCAGTCGCCTTCCCTTGAACCTGCTTGAGCCGAACCGACGCTAGGTCGTACAGAAGAACCATTGGTAATTGCTCCACGGGCACCTCGAGAGGCTGTGCTTGCTCCGCGACCCATACCTGGATACTCCTTGGAATCAAAGTGGGCAGCCAGCTGAGGGTTGTTCGCTGTAAGAGCAGCAAGGCTGGCGGCAGCAGCCGCACTGTTATTCATCAAACTGGCAACAGTGTTCCCACTGGCAGCCGCAGCCACAGCTGCAACTGCCAGAGCAGCAGCAGGATTGTTTGGTCCATTTCCATTTCCTCCCAGCAAACCACCTCCCCCAGGAGGGATAATAACTGGTCTTTGACTGTTAATAGCTTGTTTGACTTCAATCTTTCTTCCCAAAAATTCATGCTCTAGTAGAAACACAAAATAAAATACAATCAGTAACGACGAGTGAAACATATCAGGAAATGCTGAAGTAAACCATGTTAGGAAAATACCTTTAAACCACTGAATAGCCGATTGGACACAACTTGGATCTTCATAAGTTACAAGCGCTTCGCCTTTAGGTATACCTTTTTCTTTAAATATCCATATCATGGGCATACCGCTTTTGGAATTGATCTATATCGTAAATTACCATTACTGTAAATAGATACCTTGATTTTCCCGACGACACCAAATTGAGACTTCATCACATCGTGATCAATATTTTGAGGCAGATTACTGACAAAAATTGTATCCTCCCGGAGTCCATCAGCTGAACAATCGGTTTTACTTTATGAATGAATAACTTACGATTAGTGACACTGGGCAAGTTGGAACCCGATCGAGAACCTAAAAAAGTAGGACGAGAAATATGACTCATATAAAAGCTGCTGAGTTTTCAGCTATCAAATTTGGAAAATTCACTGGAAATCACTTACCGCCAAACTTGTTATATCCACCTCTTTGGCTGAAAAACACTAATCTTCGTTAAATTCAAAATAGTGAAAACACAAAAACACCAGAAGACAACTTGCTTCTGTAAAAAAAATATTAAAGTGGGGGAGCCAAAAATACCAAGACTCACACATATACCATAAAACCATTGACTGGTAATTACCAACAAAGTTACCCAAAACACTGACGAAAAACACAGCTCCCACTCAAATTGAACCAAATACGCGACTGATTGGGAGACACTCAAAAATTTCGATCAAAACTCAAAACACCGTTCGATATTCAGATGTACCAAAGATTTTGGATTTAACATACCTGCTGCCTCTTCCAGAGCCCAATCCACCGCGAGTGTTCGTGCCAGTTGGGTCTTGGAGGAAAGCGACTGGATTAAAACCTGAAATTCAAAAATCCCACATTGTCAAGAAAATCTAACCTGCAAGTCCTTGTTCGTGAGCTATGGCCTCTAAAATCGCTCCATTAGCAGACATCGTTTGCCCAAAAGCATTAGCCATGAGTGGCCCAAACTGTTGCATATCTTCAAAAATAAGAAAAGGTTATAGTGCAGTACCGGTACTGAAGCCCGCTTGGACAGCTGACAATCCAGGGGGCATACCTTGCCCCATTCCAGGATACTGATTGAATGAACCAGAGAAATTAGGGTAAGCAAAGCCTCCGGCAGCTGAAAATTATAAACAACAAGTTATCAAACAAACCGGGTTGCATAGGGACTTGTGAACCGTCTACCTGACATACGGGAATCGAAGAGGTTTGGTTGTAAGCAGAAGCTGTTTGGTCAAAATTATATGAAGCCGCTGACTGAGCCCCAAACATAGAGCCTGGAACTCCAGCAGCTGGATTTCCTTGTTGAGAAAGCGCATAACCTTGAAGCAACTGAGCGTTTTGATCACTTGCTGTTGGATAGTGGAAGGGAGGGTAGCCAGCTTGACTAGCCTGTTGCATGTTAGCATATGCGAACTCTAAAACCAAGAAAAGGACATATAAACTTGTATTTTGGTCAACAAATAAAAGTTAAAATTCATTTCGGCAAACCAAGTCTTAGGTTACTTGCCGGTTAATAACGCAAGACATATAGAACAAAAAGCACATGCAACTGTATTTAGATAAAAGTCAATCAATTCACTTTGAGGATTTAGCTTTATTTAACGTTTTCCAGGCTAACTGACTTGACTCATCTAAAGGGGAGTTTGAAATAATTCTTATTTATTACAACAATCAGTAAGATGTTCCATTTAGGCAACCAGTATCTGCAGCGGTGCTGCATTTTCAGAAAGTTAAGTTAGGGCCAAGGAGGATTGACCCTAAATATTTCATCCTTCACTGTTCCAGGGATTGCCATCTTTGATGGTTGGGCTTTCCGGAGTACGAAGTCAACACCAAAAACTCACAAAAGGTCGTGTGATTGGCCTTCTATCGTCTTCCTCTGAGCCTTGTTAAACGCTCCTCGATTGGTACGAGTACTACTCACCTTATTCAGGTAATTCAAAAAGAAATACTTTACCACACAACAAGCAACCGTAAATTATTAGCCGCCCTTGTTCTTCGTACAGCACTAGAGATGGAAATACATTTTGGAAAAAGCTCCTCATGTTAGCACACCTCAAGCGAAAAACCACAGGTGCAACCGTGAATGCATGAAATAAGACCGGTCGAACTGAAGTAGGAACTATAATTAGAAATGTATTACATACTGAGACAAGTAAACAGTGACAAGACGATTAGATATTAAAGCTGTGACTCAAGTAGTTAACCTCGAACCCGATGTCTGCTAGCCTAAGCTCACATGCCAAAACAAAAAGAATCTAACGAGTAGAGATAGTGATGTCAACGGTCATGGAGAACCAAGAAAATGTCCAGAGAGAGTGAACGAAATATGGGAACATTAACTCTACGTCGACTGATCGCTAGTCGTAGCTCGAAGGACATCAAAACATATCATTTACTCAGTTCGTCACTCAATAAAATACTAACTCCAGAATAACCTCAGCATTACATGCATTTTTGAAGGAATCCGTCACTTGATCCCTGCTACAGATAAATATGCAGTCGTCGGTTAGGACTGTAGTGCGCGAGATTGCTCTAAGCGATCAGAAAAGTCGATTGACTTCGCTTAAAACCGGTCAGTGGTGCAGATGCATTTCCTCTTCATTTTCCACCGACCTCTAGGCTTTATCATTACACTACACTTGCTAATCCTCAAACTCATTTCTTGTTTTTGAACCATCCATAATTCTTTAAAGCCAACTACACGATAAACACATGGAGACGGGAATATATTGCTTGAGTAAGTAAGTAACTAACGTGTATGCTACGCCATTAGGCATTTGTTGTACTTGAATCTGTCTAACCTGTTACGTTATTGGTTGGATGGTGCGATTAAGACGCATCACAATACAGTGAGACTGAATCAGTTGAGAAATTCAGCTTCTTTTAAGGTAAAAGAACTAACACATCACAAGCTTCTGGCAATTACTTTTCGTACAACTTCGGGAGCGCGACCAAAATTAAATAATGTTTTCGAACAGTGCGAAAACTCACTCCGATGTACCCGGACACTTAGCATTAAACAGGCTGTTGTAGTTGTTCATACCTGGTGTTGATCTTGAAACGAGGGCGATAGGAATAAGTGAAATGAGCCATTAGGCTTTCGAGCTTCTCGAGTAATACTTTCAGGTCAGCATGCCTAACCGTGCTTGAACTACACAACTTATGTCAAACTACGTAATTTACAGTCGCGGGTTTGTTATACAGAGGCCCAGTCAGATTATCTTAGCCATTTGATAGCAATTTAGTCTACGAATGACTGATTATAAACGGGAATTGCCGTTAAGTAAATTGCCAGTTCCACACGACCTCTTATATGGCCAGCAACTGGTAAAATGCTTGAATCACAGAAAAGTCCAGGACTTATAAAATGAAAGACAGTCCCCAAACTAGTTAGCTTTTATCCAAGTTGACTACAAACTAAAACGTAAAATGAAAAGAACATGTAACTTTTCTACTCACGATCAGCCATCTCTGATTAGCGCGTAACAACTGTCTTTCACTGATTAAAACACTTACAGTTATCAAGTAAAACTCCCTTCACTAGAAATACCAAAGTATAATATACCAGGAAGAAAATCTACTTTAGTTCTCCATCATAAGCAAATTACCAACGAAACATTCAGCTTCACTTGGTCAAGGTAATGGATTTCGCATTTACTTAGCTATGGTGTCTGATGATACAGTCTTCAGTCTTCAGTAATAAGGATAGGAGGTCTGTGTAGTGAAGACAGAACGCCTGCAGCCCATGTTGTTCCTTTTCTAGTATGCTTCTGTAAGTGTCTAGTCTTCTCTTGAATGAGTCAATTGAAGGCACGCACAGCACTTCTTCAGGTAGCAGGATCCTAGAATTTATGACTCTGTGGGGAAACCTGTATGCTACGGGTAACTTGTTCGTTCTTGATTTTTCTGCTCGCCTTCTGTTACCTCTGAGTTTTCCAAATCTGTAGAAGGAAAAACAGAAGATTTATCAGGTCCAAAATCATTTCTTCGTACTATATACATCAAGATCAGATCACCTCATAATCTGCAGTAGGACAGAGTAAAGAGGTCTAGCTTATCAAAACGCTCTTCGTCTGGTAAACCTCGGAGTTTTGGAATCTCTCGGGTAACTGCCCTCTGTACATTTTTCAAGATACCCGAGTCACCTTTCAAACAGGGCTTGCAGTCTGAAGAATTTTTAAATTTAGTTCGAGGTTGTGCATACTGTAGTGAACACAGCAGTATCTAAGTCCGTAAGTCTTTTTTGAAGCTCAAAGTGTTCCAAACCTCTCAGCTACAACCTCGTGGCAGTGAGCCATGGTCGTAAACTCATGACCCAACGTCACCCCGAGATTCTTATGAGACCGGACTACGAGTGCTGACATTTCCCCTACGCTATACCTATTTACATTCGTATCCTCAAAGTGCATGTAAGCTCACTTTGCTGCGCTGATAGACACCAGCAATTTTTTAGATCAGCTAACCATAAAGTGGGCATGAGTCTGTGTCTCCTGATATTTCCCACCAGATTTTTACATCATCAGCGTAACGTAACATTGGGGGCTCAAATATATTTGTGAGTTCATTTAGATACACTATAAAAATTGAAGAACCCAAGACAGGACCTCGCGCTACTCCACTAAGTACTAGTCTCCAGAAGAAGCACATAGAATTGATTCTTACTTTCTGTCTATAACCTATCAGGAAATCGTCAAGCAATTTTAGATAAAGTCTGCTGACGCCCCCACTTTCTCTTTATTCTAGTGGTTGACTGAATCATGAAGAACTCCATATCTCAAGTGAAACACGGAATACAAATAGATGATTTGAACTTTGAGGATGACCTGGTTCTTCTATTTCATACTCGCGAACAAATATAAGTGAAGACAACAAGTGTAATGGCAGCATCTGTAGCAGTAGGTCTCATCACACACAAGCGAAAAAGTGACATCTTCAAGTACAATATGGAGAATACCAACACAATCACACTTGATGGAGAAACTGTGGAAAAAGTGGAATCATTCACGAAATCCACTGCGGCAGACAATTTTTGACTTTAAGTTCGGGTCTAGTTCTTCGTCCAGAAGAGGCTCCTGAGTGAAAATTTTCCTGAGATAGTATGCCATAGCCTCTGATTTCTCTTGATTATCCTCTATCATTTCAGATCTACTCCTGTAATTAGATTGAGAATCCAATGCTGTGTCTTTGTTCTGTAATTTCTGTACGAGAATAGTCTCTTGGGCTGCTTGGCTACAGATTGTTAGTTATGTCCATAACTAACCAATCAAATCGTTGTTTAAGAGCCCATCACGTCAATCTGCTCTGATGTGTCTGTAGACTATCCCTGTTGCATATTACCTGTCAATCGAAGGACATTATTATTGTATTATATTAGCGTGACTCATAATTTTTATTTACTTCGTCGACATGCAATAATGGTAGGTATACTTGTGTGTTCCAACTAATATGTATAATTCATTTGATTATTGTACTGATCGAATTGTTTTAACGTTTAAAAAAGGACAGAATTTAGAGCCAAGTTGTCCTTGTTCCGACTATATTTTTCACGTAGACTATGGGATCTTCAGTATCGCGTTTACAGTTCTAGCAGTATATCTGCAGGACAAACTAAATCCTACACAGATTGAACTAACTGAATTTCATATTTTCACTGAGCTTCCTGGATTTTAACTATACACTTATTTTATACCGACCTGTAACGTTCCACCGCACTTGCTACGCCAAGGCTAAAGGCTATGTTCCAATATTTCTTCTTTTGTCTTAGTAAACGTCAAATATCCCGATCTATCCAGTGATAGACGATCTTCTTCTTAGGGACTGTCCATTGCATTCCGCGACAAGCGTACTCAGAAAATGAGATGGTGAAGAAAATAGAATGAAGTAGAATAAAGTGTCAGATTCCTCTGATAAATTACATGGAAGACAAAAGTCAACTTCTAAATAACTTCACGAATATTCTTGATTTGAACCTTTTAACAGTATACATATCCTATACTACTATGGTTAAGCTACTAATTAAGGTATTCCACACCCATTATTTCTACCCACAGTGTATGTCCAGACTCTGCAAATACTCTTGAACTTCCCTTCAAACCCCAAACTTGATTGACTGAATTAACGAATTATTTGTTCCGTCGAATCTAATAGGCACTGATTGGTTGTGAAATGTGTACCTCTCAAAACCAGAGAAACAATAAGTGGCTCATACCCATATAAATCTACTGTCTTAGATCGAACCTGATCAGAATCCCGAATCGACGTCCAAATCTACTTTGCCTATATCCTCCCGAGAGCAAACAATCATTTAAGTGTATTCGTACTCGTATGCAAAGTGAGTAATGAGGTGGAGCTTACAATCAGAGACCAATAACCTTGCAAAGGTCATGGAAAGACTTATGAATAAGTTTATCCGTTTCAGCTATCAATCCTTTGATAAAGACAGATTTGGAGAGAGATACAATACTCCTTCGATACCTTGATTCCTCATGAGGACTTTAGTAAGATATACTAGTGGACCGACTGAAATTTCTGCTTTTAGTGCTAGAAAATACAGAATGTCAGTGCTGAGTGATGGTTACTATTTACCCACCTCCCACTTTCGTATGACTTCGGTTTTAAACTCTTCATCACAGGGAGAATTTTAGTTACCACTCTATGCGATATCCCAAGTTTCTCCTTCAAACGGCATTCTGCACCCAACGTAGCATATTGTCTTGGGTTTTCTCCTCAAAACATTGGGTGCGCTGTATCTCAAATTGCTCAAAACCGCCCATGGTGTCCACCCAAGACTTCATCTGAATAAAGTTCTTCCATAATATCTTCTTACACTTAGAAGAAACCTCACTTTTACAACGTATCCGGAGAATGACAGTTGAAAACGTTGTCGGACTAAATAATAAACCCTACCCACCTCAATTCGGACCATTGGACTAGCAACCAGTTTATAACAGAAACACGGCGTGAATATAAGCATAACGTTTCACAACTCTCATGATCCCACCCTAATGGATTACTGGTATGATATGTTAGCAGTATACATATGGGTTCCCGTCTATTTAAGACAAAACGCAAAAGAGCTCCTGCAGAAACTCGTACAAACATTTGTTCTGGATCAGCAAGTTGTGAAATTCCCTATGTTAAGTGATGGTTATGGCACATTCTTCCGAACCTTTTATAAGAAGGATGACGCTCGCTCTGACACTGTAGTTACTAGAAGTGGTTACAATCAGCGTTACTCCTCAACAAATTCCACTATTACCCAGTTTGTTTTCGCCCCTCCAATTCACAGGGAGCATAAGTAGAACCATACCCTCTCGTAACCAACAGGGCCCTTATACTCAAGTTCATGTCGCAATGAGTAGGCAGCTATCTAGCCTGAAGATTGAGTTACTTCTCTGGGACAGAAGAACAATCTTTGTTTTGACTCCTAAGTAACTTGGAAGGGTCAAATGTTAGCAGACAAAAATTTGAGTGGAAAGGAAAACAGAATAATCTCTGGCGAACTACGTGGCAAGACTGCATTTATGATATTCATTTCCGCAATCTTTAATCACTATGGCTACGTTATTGCCTTGCCAAGGAGTCGAAAAAATCTACACCACTGCCTCTGTTACATTTTTTAAAAGCCTGATAACCAATCTTTACTTCAGTTAGTGTTATTATAAATTCCTACTTTCCCAGTTAATGTCAAACAACTATAAATATGGTTTACTGTGGTGGGGTCGTTGTTTATATTATGAAGAACCTGATAACAGGCAGAGCACTATTCTTGTGTGTTTGACTTGTTCCTGATCAGTGGTAGCAGAGATAGGAGATAATATCGACCATATACCCCAAGAGACATTTAACTTACTTCCGTATGACTGTAACCACTCGTAGAGGAACATAGGTCGCACACCAGCACTCTCCGTCTAACTCTGTCCTGAGCTATCATTTCCAGTTGTTTCCAGTTGCTACTCATCCTTATCATGTCTCCTTCCCATTCTCGAAGCAGTATGTTGTTTGATCTTCCTCTTTTCTGTTTTCCTTAGGATTCCAAATTAGCGCTTGTCTTGTGTTGCAGCCTGGTAATTTTCGTGATGTATGTTCTATCAACTTCCAACGTCTTTCCCTAATTTCCTCTTCAGTTGGAAGCTCGTTTGTTCTCTCCCACAGAAAGCTGATGTTGATGGTGTCAGGTCAACGCATTCGACCTAAAAGTCTGATCCAAAACGCAGTCGAGCAATGTCAGGAGCGGCAGTCCCATAGTATAGGATAACCAATAAGCGACTCATCCGCCATTTGTTCCCTCAGGATCCCGGAGCCCATGTGCACTATTGGTTCGTATTTTAGATCGTGACTACGATATTGGTTGACAGTTGTTTTGAGTTGTATAGGTTCTTCAACTGTAGGGATGCTGCCCTAACTTTGACAACCCGTGCCTTCATATCTGCACCACATCCTCCGTGTTCATCGATGATGCTGTCAAAGTATGTGAAAGATTCCTTTGTAAAGTATGTTCGATTGTGTGATGCCTCAATAGTTCTCACATTTTCTCAGATCTCGTTTCTTAGGTACGTCGCTGAGGTGTCCTTCTTTCCAGTCTTCCTGTTGCAATTGTTCTTCCTCCCACATTTTCATGTATAGAAGGTTTAACATTTTTGAGTTACCTTTGTGTCTGACATGAGTGTGTTTGCCTATACATTGTCAGGTCCTGCTAAATTCCCATTCTTCATTTGTCTGATAGCCATCCTGATTTCTTCGATCGTCGGTGGAGTGACATGTATAGGAATGTCTGTAGGTCCTGCTTCGATGTCCGGTGGATTCAATGGGGCTAATCTATTCAAGAGTTCCTCGAAGTATTCTACCCATCTGTTCCTCTGTTCTTGAATCTTAATGATTGTCCTGGAGTGCTTGCAACCTACTGCTGAGAGTTATCTTGAATTGGTTGTGTTTGTACGTATGTCGAAGGAAGGCTGTATTGGATCTTTGTAATGCTGTTTGTCCAGCTGTCCAATGTTTTTTAGCCTCAGTTTCATCTTGGCCACAACCAGGTTGTGATATGAAGCTATGTCGTCTCTCCTGGTTCTCACGTCTGCCAATGACCCTGAAGATACCACATGTATTCGGAGTTTGACAAAGCTTTAACCAGTAACACCTAATATAAAGCGTACCCACCAAGTGAAATCAAAAGACAGAAGAGAGGAGGTACGAAGATATATTTGATAGGCTATCAATATATCGAGGATCGACTGATCTAATCTGGCTGGCGATTGAAAGGGTTGTTGAGCACGGCGTTTCCACTCGTGGTCTGGTGCGGATGCATGACCGAGCGCCTTCGGCTAGGTGAGTTCATTACAACCAATGTGGTCAGCATCCAATGTCGAAAACTTCCAGGACTATTTATTTTGGGGATTCATCTACCACTACAACCTTGTCAAATTTTTACTGATGCAAAAATTATCTGTCTGTTTCACCATGGTGTTATCCGGTGGACCCACGTAGCTTTGTGTATGCGTTTGTGTGATAATATTGTGCCACCTATTAACGATTTGTTGAATGTAAATAGATCTGTAATTCTCACTCTATTCTCGTGCATTTGCCCTAGTCTATGTTGTTCCATGATACCTTCATAACCGTTGTTGTTCATTCCGACTTTGACGTTTAGATCTCCCATCAGAATGATGAGGCCTTTACCTGATCATTTCTCTACGATCGACTGTAGCCTTTCATAGAACTGATCTTTATCGTCATCATTGATTTCATTGGTAGGCGCATAACACTGAATAACAAACATTGTGTTTTCCTCCTTCTTTGTTTGTGATATGTCTTGTTGTTTGAATGCTACTCTTTATACCTGGTCATCGCTGAATTTTTTGCCCGGGCGCCTATCACTTATACTCGGAACGAGAGACCCCTGCAATTCCCACGATGCTAAAGTAAGAACACAAAGACTGGTATAAGTGGAGATTTATTAAACCCGAAACACGACGACGACCCTAGTCGAAAGTACTCTCATTTATATATTGATTGTACACACTCATTGATTAATAATTGGGATGAAATGACACATACAAAATATATTCAGTTATGATAAATCACATGCTGAGCATAGTTCATGTGAATTGGATAGAAATATATCGTATGATATACAGAATAAGATATCATGCGAGAAAACAAAACAACTACTACACTGATTAATCATCACATTGAATCCAGGTAGAAGTAATGTTGAATAAAACTTATAATGAATAAACCAACCGAATTTTGACTTTTCTTCCCGTCATATCAATTCGAATGGTGTTCTGAAGGTTCTATATCCGTGAGATTCTCATCCTATGAGCACTCTACGTACTTCTTCGAACAACATCAGAGTGACCTCCTGAGTGTGTGGAGCATTTTCTTCAACGTGACTCGAGTATATCAGCATCTCTCCAGAATTTGTCCTTATCTGCTCAGCTTGTTTCAAATGAGTTTCATTGATTCTGGGCACATTCATGCAATTTCTCCTCATTTACATAGCTTTTTGACCGGTCCTACCAGTTTCTCACATTGTTCAGACATCCCATGTACTTATATTATTTGTTCTTGTGGTTGTTAGAAGGGTCATCGGTTTCGTGACTTTCGAAGGATCGTGGCTTCCACCATGAGGCATCATAATTCTTCCTTCAATTCGGAGAGTGGAGTTTTAATTTTTAATTTGTTTATTCTGGCAGGTGTTTTTTAGCAAGTTTGTTTTCTACGGGTTACGGTTTCTGACCTCCTTCTTTACTCATGCTTAGGACCGGTAATGAACTTAAAATGTTGACGGGCGGAGTTAACATCTTACAATTAACTAAAGACTGTAGCAATGCAATGCGACTTGACATCTGACAAAAAAGTGAAACATCAAATGATGGCTGTGTGACATGGGTGAAAAAATTCGTTTCAACCTTCTATTTATATGCTCCAACTGTCTGGCTCGTATTAAATAAATAGGGGTGTTCTGCAGGCTACCATGTGGCTTGTTTCCGATTCTTGGTGAGTTGTTCAAATCTGTGAACCTATGCGATCCGGCAGATATAGTGGACAGATTAATCTGAGTCTTCCAAGACAATAATAGTGTAAATTTAGTTCAGATATCCATCACTTATCGAAGCTCATCCGAATACACGTTTCTCCTGAAGTAACAATCAGCTTATCTTCTCTTCACGTTTCCTACGCACCATATATCTATGTTTTAGCCTTGATGTACGACGTTCAGCTTATCAAAAACGTTAGTATGGGACGTGCTGTTCACCGTATGGACAATAATGTAACTTGTGAGCATGATCTTACACACAAATTAGTCACATCATGATCAGTTCATCATATTGGATTAGGTTTAATCATCTAACATCAAAGATGAGCGCACTGACACTGACCTAGAACTAAATCCTACAATTACTGGATATGTGACAGCGCAGTTTCTGTTTATCCACATAAGATTCTACCGATCAATCCAATTTGATAAACCACTACATCTTCAGGATTCCATTTGTTCTCTGAACAAACAAAATAAGCAAAATGACCTAACGATCTGATTAGAGCAGGTAAGGTTATGTAGTGGCAAATAAATCCCCGAAATCAATTACTCTGTAAGTCTTCAACATTTGAAGGTGACATTATTTTTTACAGGACTCACCTAGCTAAAGGTTCTTGGTCACGCGTCCGCACCAGATCACGAGTGGGTACCCCGCGCTACGCATCCCTTTCTACAGTTAGCCAGCTTGGACCAAGTGTTTCTCGACACACCGATAGCCTCCCAAATATATCTTCAAACTCCTTCATTTCTGACTTCTGATTTGACCGGGTTGACATGTAGAATTAGGGTCTACTATAACATTAGTGCTGCTCTAATAATAGACCTAATCCTAAATTTGTCGATTTGTCATGATATAACTGCCTAATCTATAAGATCTTACGTGGAAGTCACATCATCGACTACGCCAACTCACTGTCTCGTATCAATTACCAATACATGATGAAGAACAAGCTTAGGCTAGAGAAAGAACAATATATTTAATATGAATAGGAGATATAAGATAACATCTAGATGGACCACGCCTGCATGGACGAGCCATGCCACTCGATCAACTCCAGTCCATTCAATTCATTCTCTGCGCCTTCTCCATTGGTAGGTATTTCCCCGAGTTAAATATTGAATATCTATTTTCTGAGTAGTCTCGTGTTCACAGCTTTGTGGATTGTGTGGCTATTGTCCAATGCCACTACACTACTCTCCCACCAGAATCAACGTGACGTTGGTTCGATACCAAATTGGATGGGATCGTTGCGCGCCGGAGGTTACCAAGGATAATAAGAATCCTCCGGGTATTGATAAGCTGAAAGATAAATCAAAAAGAAGGCGGCAGCATCTGGTCGGGAAATACATGTAATAATTTTAAAATATCTGCCTTCATGCTTAACATGCTTGAAATAAAAATTTGGGTGAAGATTATTTGAGCTATAAAAAATGGGATTACAATAATAATAATAAAACGATGCGTGTTAATAGCCGTTGGTTAATAACTTAACGTATAGGTAGTAAGTATTTTGTGTTTAGAAATATTAAAGTAATGAATATTGTAGAAATGTTAATATTGGTATTAGTTTTGGTTTAAATTGTGAAATCAGATAACGATTATGCCGGTAAGTTGTCCATATGAATTGATTTCCAATTGCATCTGTATTAGTAGGCTAATAGAAGGAACAAAAGTATTTCCATGGAAAGGAATTCCAACTAGTATTCCAGTTAGTTTGATACGGTTTATTTAGTTACGGCGAGCTTTTCTCAACCTCATTTTTACTTGACCGTGATAGAATTTAGTAATGCTACTAATACACATGAATAGTTATCAAAATAAAATTTAGATACATGAGTGATAATTATATGGATTTTGGACAGATAGCTAGGAAAAATCGTTAAACATGAGTGTGTTCGTAAGAGACATGCTCTAGACTCAATGTTCTGATCTGCGATAGACTATTTATTTATATTTATACTTGCCGGCTGATGGGCATACAAGTTAGTTGCAAGTATGCTTACAAGATGATTAACCGTGAGTGATGCTCATGTGATTATCAGGGAGTACATAAATTGTAACCAAGGGGAGTACACTCCCAACGCATGTCTATGAAAACGGCTTGAACCTTAGTCAGTGTTGGGGTAAATTCGACATTGATTTTTTTTAGTTTGCAGGAGATTTGCTCGACTGCTTATACTGATTATTTGCATGCATTATTGTGTCGCTAAACCTCCAATTAGACTGACAAGGATTCGAGATATTTACTGAGTGAGGATCTGATAGAGAAACATACTGTAATCATTTGTAGTGAATGAAGATAAAAGAAAAACAACACTATGATAATTATAAGTCAATTTGTGACCGTAGTTTCATTAATTTTGTCAATCATAGTACGTGATTGTCAAGTCATGACAATTCTTTATGACGATATCCAGAAACTATTATTTAACTAGTTATAGTGTTGAATGAGAATTAGTCAGTGGAAAAATAGATATTGTTGCTTTAGGTGATTCAATCAAAATTTTAACGTAAAGAATCCGAGACGCCTAATTTAATTATAAATTTAATTCAGAAATCGTTAACAGCTACTGGGATTTAGTTTTTACTAGTGCAGTTGATAGTACCTAAATTTTTAATCTTATTATCTAAACTATGTTCGCATTTTAGGCTAATAATATAATAAATCAATCCATAAACCCAAATACGATTAGCAAGAACAGCTATGATGGGTTTATTGATAAATGTTAAAGGCGATTCAGATGATTCCTAAATTTAGAAGACATGAAGATATAGTGTAACGTATGTGCGGGCCAGATTAACAAGCAGGTTGTTGACGTATATGACAATTTAAAAATAATGAACCTGACCAGAAAATAGTTTTAAAGTTAAGACTGCTTGTGAAACTTCAGGCAGGAATATGATGCGTTATAAACATTCCATAAGGAGTTACTGCATTTAGCCTAGGGACACTTACAAATATATAGCAAAAGGAACCGGAAAACATATACATGTTAAGTAAAAAAAATCATCCAGTAAAATAGTTGAACTAGCCTTGATTATTTTTGAAAATTAGATTATTCAGTGGACGACATATATAACGCCATTCGTGAGTAGTATTGATCCAAAAGTATCCAGAATAAAACATGCAGTATAGCAATTAATTCCAGGGTGCTTGATGCTGTTGAGGTTTTTTACACTCGCTCGGATCAGAACAATCGAATGAATCCAGATAATTGTATGGTTGTCATTGAACGAACCATCTAAAAGTGTTTGCAGAAAACTTATAGCTGAAACTCACCGTATGTTTTTGGAGTAGTCATCCTCGTTGTTTGGCAATGGAACTCGAGAATATGAAATTAGGCAGGCAGTGGTCGGAAGAAAAGATATTACAGGATAGTGCATCGTTTAAAACAGGATGAGGTGTTAAGTGAAGGAACACTGAGAATTAGATCCAGATAACTATTTAGTCCTTGATCGCATTGTTAGTCAATGTATATTTACGCTATTTACAGGTCATATTTGCTAGAGCTTGATGTTTAAACAAGACTATGTCGCTGAAGCATGTAAATGCTATTACAGCTTGTTAACGAACCATCAAAGCTAATTAGTTAATATAGACGACCAGTTTTTATTATCGATTGAGCTAGTTTGTCATGAGGACTAATCAATATAACATTACGATAATGCATGTGAGCATTAATCAGAGGACTATTAGAATACAGTGTTAACATAAATATAAAATCGATCGAGATAGTTGAAGTGGAAATAAGGATTAATAATATAGGTTGCGTTTCTTTAGTTGGGCTCACCAATGTAGAATTATGGTCTACTATAACATTAGTGCTGCTCTAATAATAGACCTAATCCTAAATTTGTCGATTTGTCATGATATAACTGCCTAATCTATAAGATCTTACGTGGAAGTCACACCATCGACTACGCCAACTCACTGTATCGTATCAATTACCAATACATGATGAAAGTTAGGTAGAGAAGAACAATATATTTAATATGATCGCCTGCATGCGGCCATGCCACTCGATCAACTCCAGTCCTCAATTCATTCGCGCCTTCTCCATTGTTAGGTATTTCCCCGAGTTGGATATTGAATATCTATTTTCTGAGTAGTCAAGTGTTCACAGCTTTGTGGATTGTGTGGCTATTGTCCAATGCCACTACAGACATACTTCGATCATAAGTGTCTTACGTGTAAAGAAGTCGCCAAACTCCGAATACTTGTGACATCTTTGGTTATAAAACGATTATATTGTGTTAATTTGACGTATTGATACCCATATTGGACAGTCACATCACGTCCATCCAAGTTCGGTGGATCGAAATCTTTAATTAAATAACGTTAATGGAATTAATTACAATGATTTGGTCAAAATGTTCACACTGACTAGCCTAGCTTAGAATCACTTATCCTGTTATAAATTTCTGTATTTACCATAGTATTTTACATTTATTTTTACCAATCTTCACCTATACAACTTTAAGTTCGTCGACTAATCCTTATATTAACTGTTCGGAAAGTATGACGAGAGCTCGATTAGTTTTCACCAACCTCTGTCACTTATGGTGCGGGCAAGATATCCGTCTTCCCACTAAAGGATGCTTTCACTGCATGGCAGTTCTGTTCGTCTCAATTTATGAGTCTGTAACCTGGCCATCAAGAATGGAAGATATTCGTAGTTCACTGGTTTTGCACAGTGTGAATGACGTATAACTCGGTATTCTAACTGACGATCTTGTCACGTGATGTACTGACAGGCCATAAGAATGAACGATATTCGTAGGTCACTATCTACTAACCATCAAAGATGATGGTGGGGAGATAGCTTCAATCTACCCATGTTTGTAGGGTAGGACAGTTTGTTAAGTTACGATTCATTATGGTCTAGCGGGATGTAACTAAACAATGGTATTGATGATAATTTGTCATGCAAAATACCTCTTTAAATCATGTTGGTAACCTCGAACTGATTTCACTTCCCACCGAAAAATATTATTGCAAACAACGCTGGACAATTCAATGAACCTAAGCCCGCTCATGACACCATAATATCTATAAAAATAGAAATGAACTGAAATAGCATTGATGAAGAAAAGGAGATAACCATTTGTATATAAGAATACCGTTTTAGTACTGTATTTTTAAACAACACATCCTTAACTTTCAGTCTTCTTGAATCACCTCCATTTATACAGTTCTTTCTCTATTCATTAACTCCGCCTGGAGTCCCTCCGGGGGCTACAGCCGGTCCCAAGCCCGGATAAAGGAGGAGGGTTGGGCATGGGGTTAGCGTCCCCATCCCGTAGAAAACTAACTCGCTAAAAAACGCTAACCAGAAAAAATTATTCAAACCTTTTAAACTCTGCCCTGGGAGTCAGAAGGTCTTCATTTAGAAGAATTATGATGCCTCATGATGAAAGCCGAATTCCTTCGGAATTTACGAGACCGATGCCCCTTCTGACAACCATAGCAACCATTTATTTAGGTACATGGAATGTTCGTACAATGTGGGACACCGAGAGAGCCTTCCAAATTGCTGCAGAAATAAGGAGATACGATCTAGAGGTACTTGGGATCAGTGAAACACATTGGACACAAGTTGGACAACAACGACTAACTACAGGAGAGCTCCTGTTATACTCCGGCCATGAAGAAGAAAATGCTCCACACACACAAGGAGTTGCATTGATGCTGTCCAAACAAGCACAAAATGCACTTACAGGATGGGAATCTCATGGACCAAGGATCATCAAAGCCTCGTTTAAAACAAAGAAAGAGGGCATTTCAATGAACATCATCCAATGCTATGCGCCTACCAACGACTACAATGAAGACGCTAAAGATCAATTCTACAATAGGTTGCAATCAATCGTCGAGAAGTGCCCAACAAAGGACCTGACCATTCTGATGGGAGATTTCAACGCCAAGGTTGGAACGGAGAACACTGGATATGAAGACATCATGGGATGACCCGCACTGGGGGAAAGGAACGAAAATGGTGAGAGATTTGCAAATCTATATGCCTTCAATAAAGTGGTCATAAGCGACACCATATTCCCACATAAACGCATTCACAAAACCACATGGACGTCACTGGATCACACCACGCAAAATCAAATCGACCATATTTGCACTAACAAAAAGTTCGGGAGGACGATGGAGGACGTGATACCAAAAGAGGAGCTGATATAACATCAGATCATCACTTGCTGGTCGCCAAGATGAAATTGAAACTCAAGAAACACTGGACAACGGGGCGGACAATATCACAAAAGTTCAATACGGCCTTTCTTCAGGATACTAACAAACTCAACAAATTCAAGATAGTCCTCAGCAATAAGTTCCAGGCCTTTCATGATCTACTCAATAGAGAGGGAACTACTGTGGAGAGCAACTGGAAGGGGATAAAAGAGGCAATCACTTCAACATGTCATGAGGTCCTGGGTCACAAGAAGCACCATCACAAGGAATGGATCACTGTTGATACACTGGATAAGATTCTAGAAAGGAGGAACAAGAAGGTAGCAATCAATACCAGCCGAACAAGAGCAGAAAAAGCCAAGGCACAAGCTGAATACACAGAGGTAAACAAACAGGTGAAGAGGAGCATCAGAACCGACAAACGTAACTATGTGGAAGATTTAGCAACGACGGCGGAAAAGGCTGCAAGAGAAGGAAACATGAGACAAGTGTATGACATAACAAAGAAACTCTCTGGAAATCGCCGCAAACCAGAACGACCAGTGAAAAGCAAAGAAGGCGAGATAATCACCAACATTGAAGAGCAGCAAAACAGGTGGGTAGAACACTTCAAAGAACTCTTGAATCGACCAGCTCCACTGAACCCACCCAACATCGAAGCAGCACCCACGGACCTCTCAATCAATGTTGGCCCACCAACAATTGAAGAAATCATCATGGCCATCAAAAAAATCAAGAGTGACAAAACAGCTGGACCAGACAACATTCCAGCAGAGGCACTGAAAGCAGACGTAGCGGCAACTGCAAGGATACTCCACATTCTATTCAATAAGATTCGGGATGAGGAACAAGTACCAAAAGACTGGAAAGAAAGGCGATCTCAGCAAGTGTGATAACTACAGGGGCATCACTCTCCTCTCAATACCGGGAAAAGTTTTCAACAGGGTATTGTCTAATGATATGTCTCTCAAATTACCTAGACGAGAGATTACAAACTGTTAGCGTACCGTTGTGTTAGACTGGTTTTTTATGAAAGTAACGTGACATGGGGCTTAATTCTGAGACTGTCCCTCATTTTGTCGTTGTGACTATCGGACTCTCCTCTAAGCAGATGATCTTAAAATCTAGAGGGAAGGAGCATAGGTCGCTCACCAACATTCTCCATCCAACCCTGTCCTGGGCAATCCTTTCTACCTCCTTCCAGTTGCAATTCATCCTTTTCATATCTGCTTCTATTATCTGACGCAATGTGTTCTTTGGCCTTCCTCTTTTTCGCTTCCCTTCAGGATTCCAAGTTAGGGCTTGCCTCGTGATGCAGTTTGACGATTTGCGTAATGTATGTCCTATCCATTTCCATCGTCTTTTCCTAATTTCTTCTTCAGCTGGAAGGTGGTTTGTTCTCTCCCACAGAAGGCTGTTGCTGATGATATCCGGCCAATGGATGTTGAGTATCTTGCGTAGACAGCTATTTATAAATACTTGTACTTTCTTGATTGTGGTTGTTGTAGTTCTCCAAGTTTCAGCTCCATACAGTAGAATTGCCTTGACGTTCGTATTGAAGATTCTCACTTTGATATTGGTTGAAAGTTGTTTTGAGTTCCATATGTTCTTCAATTGTAGGAATGCGAACCTTGCTTTGCCAATCCTCGCCTTTACGTCTGCATCGGATCCTCCTTGTTCATCGATGGTGCTTCCCAGGCATGTGAAGGATTCTACATCTTCCAGAGTTTCGCTATCAAGTGTGACTGGATTGCTGTTCTCCGCTTTGAATTTGAGGACCTTAGTTTTCCCGTTGTGTATACTGAGGCCTACTGATGCAGAGACTGCTGCTACACTGGCTGTCTTCATCTGCATCTGTTCGTGTGTATGCGATAGGAGGGCTAGGTCATCTGCAAAGTCCAAATCGTCTAATTGAATCTGAACTGTCCATTGTATTCCGTGTTTTCCTTCAGATGTTGAGGTCTTCATAATCCAGTCGACCACCAGAAGAAAGAGGAAGGGAGAGAGTAAACAGCCTTGTCTGACTCCGGTCCTTACTTGGAATGCATCTATCAGCTGTCCTCCATGCACTACTTTGCACTGTAGTCCGTCGTATGAGTTCCGGATTATATTGACAATCTTCTCAGGAACTCCGTAGTGTCGAAAAATTTTCCATAACGTTCTCCTATCTACACTGTCAAACGCCTTTCCATGATCAATGAAGTTGATGTACAGTGACGAGTTCCACTCAACTGATTGTTCAACGATGATCCGTAGTGTCGCGATTTGGTCTGTGCACGACTCATCCTTACGGAATCCAGCCTGTTGATCTCGAAGTTGGGCGTCTACTGCATCTTTCATCCGGTTCAGCAACACTCTGTTGAAGACTTTCCCTGGTATTGACAGTAGTGTAATGCCTCTGTAGTTTTCACATTTGCTCAGATCTCCTTTCTTTGGAATCTTGACGAGGTGTCCTTCTTTCCAGTTCATCGGCACTTGTTCCTCCTCTCAAATATTTTTGAATAGAAGATAAAGCATGCTTGCGGTTGTTTCGATGTCTGATTTCAGTGCTTCAGCTGGTATGTTGTCGGGTCCTGCTGCTTTCCCGTTCTTGATTTGTCTGATGGCCATTCTAATTTCTTCCGTAGTTGGTGGGTTGACATCTATAGGAAGATCTATATGTGCTGTTCGATGTCCGGTGGATTCATTGGAGCCGGCCTATTCAGGAGTTCCTCGAAGTATTCTACCCATCTGTTACGCTGTTGTTGAATTTCAGTGATTGGCTTGCCTTCTTTGTCTTTGACCGGTCTCTCTGGTTTACTGTATTTCCCTGATAGTTTCTTCGTTGTATCGTAAAGCTGTTTCATATTTCCTTCTCTAGCAGCTTTTTCTGCCGTCGTTGCTAGTTCTTCCACGTATTTCTTCTTGTCGGCTCTAATGCTCCTCTTCACTTGTTTGTTTGCTTCTATGTATTCAGCTTGTGCTTGGACTTTCTCTGTTCGTGTTCGGCTGTTGTTAATTGCTGTCTTCTTGTTCTTCCTTTCTTTGATCTTGTCCAGTGTTTCTGTAGAGATCCATTCCTTATGATGGTATTTCTTTAGACCGAGAACCTCTTGACACGTTGAAGTTAATGCTTCCTTGATGCCTTTCCAGTTGTCCTCCATAGTAGTTTCTTCTTTCAGTAGATCTTGTAAGGCTTGGAACCTGTTGTTGAGAGCTATCTTGAATTCATTGAGTTTGTCAGTATCTCGAAGGAAGGCTGTATTGAACCTTTGTATTTGTGTTTGTCCAGTTGTCCAGTTCTTCTTTAGCTTCAGTTTTAAATTGGCTACAACTAGGTGGTGATCTGAAGCTATGTCAGCACCTCTCCTGGTTCTCACATCTTCCATTGTCATTCGGAATTTTTTGTTGATGCAAATATGGTCTATTTGGTTCTCTGTAGTGTGGTCCGGTGAGATCCATGTAGCCTTGTGTATACGCTTGTGTGGAAATATTGTGCCTCCTATGACCAATTTGTTGAATGCACATAGATTTGCAAATCTTTCTCCATTTTCGTTCCTCTCTCCTAGTCCATGTCGTCCCATAATATCTTCATATCCGGTGTTGCCTATTCCGACTTTGGCATTTAGATCTCCCATCAGAATAGTTAGGTCCTTTCTTGGGCATTTCGTTAGAATTGATCGTTAATGTCGTCGTTGCTATCATTGGTGGTTGCATAACATAGGATAATATTCATTAAGATCCCCTTCTTCTTTGTTTTGAATGATGCTTTGATGATTCTGGATCCGTGAGATTCCCATCCTACAAGTGCATTTCGTGCTACTTTGGACAGCATAAGAGCGACTCCCTGAGTGTGTGGAGCATTTTCCTCTTCGTGACCGGAGTAAAGTAGCATTTCTCCCGTAGCTTGGGTCCAGCTTAGGTCCAGTGGCTTTCGCTGATTCCCAGTACTGCTGAGTTGTATCTCCTCATTTCCGTTGCTATTTTACTGGTCTTCCCGGTCTCCCACATTGTTCGAACGTTCCATGTACCTAAAAAAATTTTTGCTCTGGTTGTTAGAAGGGGCATCGGCCTCGTGGCTTCCGAAGGAACTCAGCTTTCACCATGAAGCGTCATAGTTATTCTAAATGAAGACCTTCTAACTCCCAGGGCAGAGTTAAAATGGTTTGGATTATTTTTTCTGGTAAGCGTTTTTTTAGCGAGTTAGTTTTCTACGGGATGGGGACGCTAACCCCATGCCCAACCCTCCTTTACCCGGGCTTGGGACCGGCAGTAACCCTATAAGAGCTACAGGCGGAGTTCTACCCACTATGTCCTTTCAGACAAATTCTCGTGTCACATTTTTAGCCAATGTAAAGAACCCGGGTGTAACATCCTCCCGGCGTTCTTCAGTCAAGAAAGCGTAGTCACCGTTGAAGTTCCTTTGTAAAAAAGGTGATAGCCTGACTTCGGAATCATTCAAGCTATTTTCAGTGTCGTCGAAAGATCTCACCTAGAAATATGCTCATGCGTTATTCCTTGAAAGGGATATTGCTTTCTTGAATTTTTTTAGAAGACGAGAAACTAAAAAGTTACTCACACCAAAAAAACAATACCCAGCTTACCTAAAAGTACCTAAGTTGCTCCCAATGAAGTACCAGAGAATAGGGACGGGTTTTGTTCCAATGTGTCGTACTGCTCATAGTTCTCTTCACCCGTATAGAACACTGATACATTTAAGTAATATGTAATATGTCACACATGAAAGGACATCAGCTCAAAGTAGAAGATGAAATAATCCGCGAAAGATCCGAGCAAGCGTTATCGTTGTTCGTACCAATAAGCTATGAGACTTCTTATAAAAATCTTTATCAGTGGCAGACCCTGGGGGATCCTTCAAAAAAAGGTTACTCAAACCTCGTGAGTACTAAGAGAAACTGCTACAAGTTTTACTTTACTATGGAATAAATTCTTTTACTGTACAGCTTATAAAGAGAATGGCATGAAAATCAAACTTCTTTTTAACCAAGAACGCACTCCAACTACCTAAACAGAGATACAACAGAACAAATTATCCGCTAATTCATCCAAGTAGAGCTGAAGTTCGTCTACCAGTTTATTGACGGAGTTTGTATTAATAATCCTATCAGTTGTACTGATCACATTTTGTGATTGTCAATCCGTAACCCTACTACGTTCCAACAGAAGCGTAAGTTAAGAAATATGCAGTGGCGTTAACGTTGAAAGTGGTGTGAAGAAAATTCCTAATGTCTCGATGCATACTGACTAGGGATTAGCAACCGTTAAAGACTTTATGATATGCTCAAGAGTTCCGGGCCACGATCTTCCAAGCAACTAAGCTACTAGAAGCTAATAGGAAGATACGTTTCGAGGTTAGAGGGAATAGCTGTTGGTAAAACACTGTCTATAGTAATCTTTTTCCAGTTGCCTAACAATTTCTGAGGCTAAAGAAACGTTTACTCTATTGGTGAGCCCCCACATTTCCTTAATTATTCTGAGGTCAATTTCTTCAGCCTACAGTGAACTAAACTATAAGACTGACTCGGTGTAATGGTGTTTCAATGCGTTGTTTAGACACTTCGTCCGAAGAAATCCCGCGTGGGGTTTTGAAATCCCCAAGGTCGTAGCGTCGATTTGTTTTGTATTCGTATTTGTTCATTTGATTATATTTCTCCAATGAACTTGTAATGAACAAGTTTCTACCAACATCTCAAATTGATTGGCTTCTTATGGATAAACCGACGGTCGACCCTATTCTGTTAGGACTCGATGAACATAATGGTAAATCTTTTACTTACTTAATTGTTTTAAAGATAATGGTATGCAAGAAATAAATGAGTTGTTCTCAAACACATGTGAAGACCTTCATAGGAAAGAGCATTATGCTGCTGATTCCTCCAATCAATTTGAAGTAAGTTTGCTGAGACTTTGTACACGGTCGCTTTTAGGTAGATGGAGGTTCTTGTGTTGATTCGGAATGCCATGAACCGTGGGAGACTAATTTTTGTTCATCTGGAATAAATGTGACAACATCTGGAACACCAAGGTATAAATCTAGCATAACCGCTGGTGTCACCAAGCCATCTCAGAGTACACTGAAAACAATGTATGATGAACGTGACGTTTTTGGCACCATAAAATGCGACGAGCCAGCTTATCAGTCTTGCGAGGGGGTTGCAAAAACTGTTGACAGACACAACGCTCTTGAGTATTCCAGAAGTTTGACCCCTACGGAACCATTTATTAAGCGACGTTTGACAACTCAGGAAGTACCCGAACATTCACCTATAAGTACGGCTATCCACTGCCATTTTAGAGATACAGGGCCTTTAAACTCATTTGGCCTATTCCAATCTTCTAATAAAACTCATGACTCCCTAACCTTACGCTCTGATTTCCCTAATCTTGAGGTTGGTTCTTTCGCCCCACTTACAGAACCTTCATGTATGTTTTCAACTCCCACGGTTATGCCTTCTGTAGATTCTTTGAATCATCGCGAAACATCTGAAGTCGATTCTCAAATATTAAAAGAAACGGAAAAAGTATCTCCGAATTCCAGTCCTGTTTGTCGTCGACCTGGCCTTTTGAAAGGATCGGGCCCTTCCTCTCCTTCTGCTGCTCATCATTGCAGTCTTTGCGGTAAACAGTATCGTCATGTTGCTTCTTTAAGAAATCATATGCGTAAGCATACAACAGGAGCGTTTACTTCAAAGCGATATAAGTGCAACCACTGTGTGTATTCAAGTCAGTACCATCGTAACGTGATCAAACATATGGAAGCAACTCATCGTGATCATGAAGCACTCTCAACAAACAACACGACTGTTTTTCCTGAGATGGGTTCCGCCCCGTGTGATTCAGTCGCTTCTGATGACTTAAATTCGGGTTTTATTAACTCTCGCGTTTGGATTCCATGTACCAAAGCTGAGCCAAATGCCTGTTGTACCATGTCTGGTACAACTGATTCCAAAGACTTCCCAATCTTTTCAAATGTTGAGCAATCCACGGGTTTTCCAGCTCCAAACCTAGGTAAATTTCGAGTGAATTGTTTGATCTTTTAGAACCTCATATTGTTTCGCGTCAAATATCATCAAATTATGGCTCCAGAATGGCGAACAAGCATTATGAAAGCGATCATGTTGGTAATTTAGGGACAGTAATGAGTAAGTTGCCGCTTCATAATGCTTACTTTTAGTCCCTAATGATGCCTCTAAATCCTATCGATGTGACATTTCAGGTTGTGATCAGGCATTCCAGTCTGTTAAATATCTATCAACTCACATAAAGGATTCACATCGAGATATAAAGAGATTCAAATGTCCGCTTGAAGGATGCTCATTTTGCGGGCTACGTCGTATGCACCTCAAACGCCATATTACCGAGTTTCACAGTGGTAAGTCACACATTTATGCTCGTCTCCGACTATATTCGTATATTCTTGGTTATCCCTAAAGCTATTAAATTGAGTTTGTAAGTAATCACTCATGTCAGCCAGTCAGTCATGTACAACTTAGAGCCCACTATGTTATATCTAGCAATATGGCACCGTGCTGCTTGTCTGAATACTTAATATCTGTTTGTCAAAATCAAATGCGAGTTAGTTTCATGGTGCGTATGTTATTACTAGGGTATCAGTCTACGATTACATTGTGCTGTTTTGATGAAATTCATTTAGGACTAACTTTCTATGAATCACAGTAAAGCTTCATCCGTAAATCGAATGTCATATTTATGTACAGTTGTAAAGGGTAGTAACTATAACCCACCTAATTGAACTTTCAGTAAAAACAATTCATTCTGATTTCTATGTTGGCATACCGAGGAACGATAATAAATCGATAAGACAACTTTACTACTCTAACAAAAGTAATCCTAGGGGATATGCTTTACCAGGTTACATCTTCATACTTCAGAAAAATTTTTGTACATCTGATGCTGATAGCGAGACTAAAATTTATGGACAAACCAATGCAAATTATGGATGGTAAGTCGTGAATTTGGGCGCGTTCATTCATCCATATGACTAAATAGCTCTTTGGGATTATAGCTGATGTCCGTTAGTGATGAAAACATTTACTTAAATTCATAACCTTAAAATCTGATTCAAAATCGTAGTCCTAATTCATATTAATTTATAACATTTGACACAGTTAGTAGGTGAATTGTTTCGAGTTCACTTGAGAGTCGCTCAAAGGTAGCCTGTAAATTATAGTCCCATTAAGGTTCATTTTCAGAGCTTTACGGGAAATCTGTTCAATTCATGCAATTTTAGACTTAGTCTGCTAAAATGTAAATAAATTTAATAAAAACAGTAAGGAAGATTTGGAACATGATTTCCGGAGTTTTGAAGATAAACCAATAGTGTATCTGGAACAATGGTAACATCGATGAACTTTGGTCAGGTAACTACGCTTTCCTACATCGCTCATACTTACTGAATTAAGATTCCTTTATCATGTGGCCAGTAACCGAACAACCTCATCATGCAACACAACGTGACTGTATGGAAACTATGTAAATTTCACCGACTTTAATTGTTTTAAGCTCATATTCTTGGGATTTAGTTTACCCTAAAGAGTACATGTGTTTGAAGTGGGTGGCTATGTACTACAGATTTTAAGTCAGATGAATGTCTTGGAAATGTCACATACCTGGATATGTACCTCTTTGATATGTTTCTGGCTGCTTTTATTGCTACCTGACACAATACAACTGTATGATATAGCCCATCAACTATACCTATAACCTTGTATTAGACCTTGAATCAGTTTTTATTTATTATAGTCCAATGAACTAACACGGCATGTTGAGGCAAATCGTGTTACTAAGATTGCCAACCTATCGTAAATCAGTGTATATCTTCTCTGTAAACTTAATTGGGACGATGATTTAGTAAATCATACCATAAAAATCCAATTACTAAAATAAACGTTTGTAACTCAGTTAAACTTAGTAAAACCTGATAAGTCAATCTATATTCACGCTCTTAAGCCACATTGTGACTAATTATACTTGATTCAAGTATGTAATGTGAGGTTTAAACCTGGGACATTGTTTCAAAGATGAGTGATTCAACAACTAACCAACCACTGTATTAGTTTAGTTTTAACCAACTTAGTACCTTCTCGCAGGTTAGTGTTTTAGGGTTTTGAGTCGTCTACGACATTAAAATAAATGGAGTGAGTTTCAAATTTGCTTCCCAATCATATAAAGCTGGTTACTTTAAAAGCTGAGTTGTAGTTCCATAATTTGGAACAATTTTTGTTATTAGTTTTTCTATGTGTATATCATCCTGAAGTGTTGACTAGAAATATAAATCTCAGTCATCTTACCTTGGTAATTGTAGCTGAATAAAATTATACCTCGAAGACAACTATAAAAAAACTACCTGTTACCATGTCTTCAATCTTTGACATACTTCAGTTGCAGCTAGTCGATCACGTACTTTTAACTCGGTCTTGGGGTATCCTGTTACCCCGAGTTATGCTGTTTAGCCAATGTTAAGCTGCCTGTGTATTTCTCGTAGTCTTTTAACCATCAGTTGATGCGATTCTACTCAGTGTTCTTGTTTTTTCTCCAAATTATGGTATCAAGTAAAATTTCGACACGGAATTAAATTGATGATCCACACTAAAAAACAAAACAAATGTTTCAGTTGAAATACGTATCCGACTTTTGTAGAGCGTCGTGTGCTCTCGAAAAAAGCATTTGATAATCTTATTTTTTGGCACCAGTCATTTGATCACCGCTTTTTTCAGAGGTATATGAGTCCAGAGTACATCTCCATATTTCTGTGATGAAATTGTTAATCGTTCAGTAGTCTAGCCTCATTAAGTATACTTCGTCTTCACCAAAACTAATATCATGTATTTTGAGGTGTCTTAAATTTTTGTAGACTCCGTGCATCTGATTCGTTATTGTACTTACGTATGTTTTCCTTTTTAGATAAAAAGCTATCACTGTACAAAATGTTGGACCAAAATCGGCTTAATCATGAGCCGTATAATTCTGTCCAACCTGTAATGATGTATGGTAGACAGGAAGGTCTTGCACTCAATGTAACAAAATTATCCGACAGTCAACCATTAAAACGGCAATGTTACAATTCTCAGATGAATAATTATGTCCCTTTGGACCCTTCTTATGCTAGTGACAACTCGTACCACGATCCTAGCTGCCGTGGGAGTGATGTATATTCCTTTCCAATGTCAGGTTTTTCACATCCATCTGGAGATTGTTGTGTCTCGGAAGACACTGATAGTATGTTATTCAGTCACCCAGCCTCTAAAAGCTTCGAGCAGAAACCTCATTCATATATCCGTATGTCAAATCAAATCAATAGACCCTTTGGAAATACTTCTGGTAGTAATATGCCGTTCCATAATGAACAACGTGTATCTGTGAGCAAAGCCCGTTCAATTAACCCTTCGAGCGATTTTCATATCCAGTCTCCATATCCTCTTTCCGTATCAAACCAGTCAGCTCATTATCACCAACGTGATCCAAATACATTGGACAATGATCTTCAGTTATCATGTGAAATTGTGAATAGCGAGTCTTTGCAGGAACATCAGGGATTCTTCTCACAAAGTGCCGTCTATTCTAATGTAAAATCACTGTCTTTTAGTCCAAATGACCCATCTACTAATCGTATGACTGAACCTGATGTAGTTGAACAGCTTTTAGATTCGACAAATGCTCCGAATATAGTTTTGGACCAGATTCTGTGTGAACCGATTGAACCAAATAAAGATGATGAAGTTAGAGTTGAAACATCCACATTGTCTACTGCAACTGTGAATACCTCTCAAATCTCTCCTTTGAATTCCAAAGTTCTGTCCAATAATGTAAAAAGTTCTGTATCTGGAGCAAATATGTCAATTAACATTGTACATACTAGCAACATGCTCTCAGAGACTGATGCATTCTTATCCGATTTACAAGAAATCCTGGAACGTGACATGCCCATGCTGACATCTTCAACACCTAAGGGTCTTGATTCTTCAGAGCTTGTTTTAGTCACTGTCAAAGAAGCTATTTCTGAGTCGAAATCTCCCACTGGAATAACTGGATGTAAGCTAACAAGCACATCGTCACTACCAAGCACTGACTCTGGGCATGAATGTTGGAGCAGTAGCAGCAGTTGCAGTGTTGGTCCTACTAATGCTTCCACATGGGGTCAGCAAGAAGCTACAACCCCTTTAAAAGTTTCTTCTCCGTCTTCGTCTTCATATCCATCTAACCAGCCTTCTGGAACAAATCACTCAACTCCTAGTATTTTTGATAATCAGGTTACAGAGCAAATTATCAATGAACAGTTCTCTGATCATGATTCTCATGACCAACTGTCAAGCAAATGTTCCAATACTCTCCACTGTGCAGCTATTACCGTTGATGGCATGCCAGTCACTCCACAAATGTCATCAGTCGTCGGATCACATCATACATTACCTTTAAAGTCAAATAAGAATGTTCGCTTAAACAATGCCAGTCAACTTTTTCATGGTCATTCATCTTATCCTCATAGTACGTTATTTGTTTCAGCTTCAGTATAATTTTATATATATTCTCTTATATTTTTTCTGTTTGGTCTAGTATACTGTCGGTATTTTTTAAAATTCCATTTAGTGGCTGGAATCCCAACTTCCTACAAGTTAAGTCTTCCTGAAAATTATAGCGCTCTCTACGACCGAAAAGTCTTGCGAGTAATGTCAATGAGATTATAAGACAGAGTACAGAACCGCATGAAAATAGCATTTCAAACATACCACAGGTAGTCGATGATAATAACTCAGTGGTGAGCCCTAGTTGAGTCGGTAACTGTCATTATCACGCAAAATACTAATGCGTACATGGTACATCTTTCGGATAAACTAGCGGATTTATTATTCATTCTGTTTTATACCTTAAAAAGACAGGATTATTTGTTCGATAACAGTTGCTGTTATGAAATGGTACCACTATTTTAACCAAACCACACAAAGTAACATCAAAGATATTCAGAATAAAAAAAGTACTCCAAGACAGCAAATGACAAACAACTATTGAAGATTTGTTCGGGAATAGTATGTAACGTTTTATTGCAGATAAAACTAAATTATAGTATAATCAATATTTATATAGATTTCAAGTTTAAACCTTTGCGATTCAATAGTTTGACCATTATACAATAAACTAGTTTTTGTGTCTAAACTCTACTACGTTTCAGGCAGCTGGTCAGCAAGTAATCTAAGCAATACCCATTACTTCACATAAACTCACATTTCGTTACATCAGACTGAATACCTCTCAGAACTACATCAACATATCAGTCTTCCTCTTGCGTTACTAACCGTTTGACTGATTCCCATAGTTTATAGTTGAATATTTCATACCTGAATCAGTAAAAAAACTATCAGCCATCCACTTCTCATGGTTATTCATGTACGGATGCTTGCAATTGCGTGGTAGTCAATACATTTGACTTTCAGTAGATAGTGTGTTCGAATCCTGTCTCGCATTCTTTCATTTACTTATTCTAGTAGTATCACTAGCTCCTACACAAGCCATGTGACTCAAAGCTGAATGCATAACTTGTAGTCAACGAACGGGCTTCATTATTCATTTCATTTTTGCAAACATAAATACAAAACTGCATAACCATCATAATGAGGTGGCCAAGTGGTTAAGACACTCCGCTTACTTCGGTCTGGGTAACTGAGTAATGCTATTAGCCTCACACTCAAAGTGTGGCTTATACCTAAGCCCCTAGTGAATGACTTAATTCCAATTTTGGAAAGTCAGATGCTCCTTAAATATAACATTGTACACCAATAATTAGTAGCACTAATCTATCTGCATTCGTCATTAGGTTGGTATCAATGAGCTCCAAGTTCGACATGATCGTTCCTCGTGTTTGAATTTAGTGCTGATAAGATATAGTTGTTTGTCGGGGAAATTATGTACGAGTAACTTCATGATTTAGGACCTAAAGTTCTCATAATTCTCAATGGAGAAAAGTGCAAGACATTCGGGGGAGAATCTTTAAAATCATCTCAAAAGAATATACGCATAATATTGACAGCACACTCACCCAACACTGGATTTTAAGACATTTCTGTAGAAGCTAACAACTGGAATATGAAATGTACTATCTAAACAGTTGTCGTCGTTGCACTAAAATACTGGCATAAGTAGCTGTGTTGGATATATAAAACATAATAAATGTCTATATCATTTTTAGCTCTTAATTCCCATCTTTACAGTTGATACTGATCTATGATGAAAACTCCCCTTAAATTAATCAATGCCTTCATTAACCACTTAACTAAATGCGTTTATATAATCAATGTATAAGAGAAATATGTGTCAAATGTTAGGTCGTATGATATCAGCTGATGTTTAGAAAACAATCATTGTGGAATACGAGGGAATAAAGTGCAAATTTAAGAAAAAAAACACTAAGAGACATGTTTTTTGAGTGGGTAGGAAATTATCGATCCTATGAAAGGAGGACTATGCTATTTAGAGACAAATGAACCAATTAGACAATCAGTGCGTTAAAGGTTGGCATAATGTACAGCTTTAAGAAATAAAATATGGTAATTTAGAACATGTCACTTCATTACAGCGGACCTAGGTTGGTAACCTGTGCGGCTTGTACACTCAATTCATCCGTTACATAAATGATATTGAAAAAAGTCATTTGCTATGTACTATCTTCTAACACAACTTATTGTAGTGTCGCGGTTCACAGTGTGTTATTATCTTTGATCAGGCTATTTTATTCTATCTGTTTATTGACTTGAAACGTAGGCTGTTAAAACTCTAGACGACGTAGAACCCAGGTAGGCTAGTCATTACTATTTTTTAGTTTCGTCCTTGAAAGGTAGAAACCACGTATGTTTATGCTCTTTAGAACCAAGTCTCATTGTTTTGTCTGAGAAAAGTCACGTCGTTCTTATACACGCCAAGTAAAAATCACTGTTTCTACAGAAATTTCTAAGAGTAGCAGTTGGTACTTTTCAGGAAGACTTCATGTCCTACTGTAATATTTTTTTTCGAGCTATCGGTAGCGATGTACATACTGTAAATAAGCACTTACAGAGTTGGTAGCTCCCTAAAGTGTCACATAAGTGCTACTTTTAAAGTAGAACCGGTTCATGGGTCTCAGTGTTTTCATACTCTGTACAAATCACTGTTTTAAATAACCCCATTCACGATGGGGAATGGTACTTTTAGGGTAGTGGGTGATAATAATAGTAATAAGAACATTTTTGAACACACCTGATCATCCTTCAGTTTCGCGACTCTTGAGACTATATTGTATAAAATATATAATATTTTTCGTTGCATCATACAGTGGAGTTGTGATTCAGTGATTTAAATACTTGATCCTTATGCACTGAGTCGCAGGCTTAGATCGAGCTTCAATCAATATGGTTTTGGTATCTAATTAATGCGGGTATCCCTTAGAAAATAAATACAGCTACAAGTTAAATGCTGCAGCTTAAAGTTTTTATTAGATTGAATTAAGTTATAACTAATTACACAGTTTATCCAATAGTTCTTGAAATCCCAAAGTGTAAAAGCCATCTTCCTCATTTTAGGTACTAAATTCGTTCAGAATTCCCAATCTCCTACTTATAATTCTGAAAATCCCCGTCTACAATATTCACAGGATCATAGTGCTTCCAACCAAATCTCTTCTATGTACAGATTTTCAAGTGATCAGTCAATGAATCAACAAAGTTCTGTTCCATTTTACTCAAGTCATAATTCTTATGTGTCAAGTGATTTAACGTCCAATCAGACAATGTTCAGTTATCAGCAAAATGAAGCTCAACAGATGTGTCAGTATTCATTTAATCCATCATCCTTACATTCAGAACCAACTTATCATTCCTCCTACGTTCAGCCAAAATATCAGAACTATAGACATAATGAGACTGATGTACGACTAACACCGTTCAAGAACTATCCACCCAACCCTCAGGAGCAGGTTTACTGGCAGCCAAATGCTAAGTATCGTACAGGTATGTTGATTGCTTAAAATATTTCTAGATATCCATTTCTAATTATCAGTAAAGAATAACAAAACTACATTTTTATTCATTTAACAAGTTATCGATAATTATTTCAGTATGTTGTTGAATATTACATAAACACTTACATGATATTAAGTTTAATTAACTATCGGCACTACGACAAGAACCCTGAAATAATTAGACTGTATCTTTTTTTGGTCATCGATTTTTTTCAGCGTTTTGCTTCTATTTAATATGAACACAGATGAAGTTTTGTTAAATTCAGTGTGTAGCGAAAAAAAAAGTTTTTACGATCATACGTGTGTATTATTTGTCTCAGTGTAGTTCAATTGTTGGTGCTGTAATGCAACAAACTTTTCACATCGTAATAATAACACCGGAATAATATAATAATCTATCTCCACTCACACAGTAGAGACAAAAAGAAACTCCAGACTAAGGCGCAACAATAATTGACAGTCATCTACTGTCGTTCTATATGTAACATCTGAAATTTTCTCAACTATGTACAAGCACATCTTAATAGCATCTTGTTTTTTATTTCAAATTACTATACTAACTTTATAACATTTTCATTTAACCAATTGGTCAGCTCCACCTTCGTCCCTCTTCACTTTGAACTAACTGTTTAGCCAGTATCAGTCTACTCGTTCCACATTTCGGCTTCAATATTTAACCATTAACAGTTTCGTTTTAGTGATTGAAGAGTCGTGTTTAATTGGTGAGGAGAGTGTTAATGACGTTTTTTAAGATATCAAAATAGGTACTGCAGAAAAACGAGGAAAGAAACAGTGTTGAAATGGATTATAAGGATATTTATGGCAGGGAGCGATTCGATAACAAATGTAACCTTTAAAATTTGGGTGTGATTTAAGTTTAGGTTAATGTCGGATGGAATTTAATTTTAAAGGCATTTCTTTAGTATTTAGAGAAATAAAAAAGAATATTTGAACTTGAGAGTATATTACACTGTTTTATTTCAGTTCTTTCTTGGAAACTTACTAAACAAGTTAAAAACTGTAATTAAAATGAAAGCCAATTGTTACGAGGACGCTTTTGGTCATTGATCAGATTAAAGTTTCAATTGCTAAAATCAATGAGTAGAATGCTAATCAATAGACCAACTCAACAATATTATGCAACCGGGTGATAGATACTCACAAGACTGTATTACTAAACTAAGCCCCTGAATGATTAGGAATCATAGACAAGATCACTTAACCAGGTGAATACGTTTTCCGTATAATAAAATAACATGCTCACATACAGAATATGAACATGATAATATATCAAGTTGATAATTGGAAGAAATCAGTTTGTAGATCACTTATTCTCTCATCAATCAAGTCCTAACTTTTAAGTCAAATCCTTAAGCATCGTATCACCACCATTAAACAAAAATGACAAATCGATGTGAATAATAGTTCTGTATCACCTAATGTCTCCGACTTCGGAGTAGGACGACAGTCTATTAAGTGTAAGTATTCAATAATTATTTTCTCATGTTTTGAACAGTCTGCATAGTTTGCCGAAAGTGAACCAATCCAATCATTAACGTACTTGTCAGAAATTTCAATCATTAAAATAAATGACACGTTATTTTATTTTTTGAGTAATAATAAAACGTGACAATTTGCTGTTTATCCGACTGATTCTTAAAAATTACGATCGATAACCAGTCAGTTATTAATGCGCTCAAGAATGACCTCTAGGTTGCGTGAACGAAGTAGGCTTCAGATGATAGATGTAGGAGATTTCAAAAGTAGTACATTACGAAATGTATCAAAAAAGTAAGTTGGGAATATGATTTCAGAGTGATAAATTGTTCAGTACTTAAATTATGTACAGTGACCGAATGCTTCTAAGTCATTGTGCTGATTATTTTTCACTAATATGATCTAGAGACTAAACGTTTGACACACACCTACCCTCACAAACTTCACGAGGGTAACTTAGTATTCTTAAGAGGCTACGTACTAAAATCAGTAACCTTATAGGTTATTCCGAGCATTCGAAGACCTCTGCAAATCAATTATTTGTTCTTTATTTTTCCTTGTGTGAATTGTTCGGCGATCCGTTCTTACAAATCTGCATACTTTTTAAACAATTTTAGAGGCTATTCTGTTATTCTAGATAACTTGATAGATGATCAAGTTGTCAAAACCTATTTTATCCCACAAAGAAGATTTTCAACTCAGGTATGAATGCTTTTGGTGGCGTAGTGTTCTCTGAGCTAAATAATTTGACTGCAGAGCTTCCATTGTCACTAGACATTTCTAGTGCCTACTTCAAGTCGAAGTAAACTCAGTTATTCCACAAGTCTTACAACAGTTGATTCCTATGACCGACCTTCATTAATGCTAGTTAGGGTAAAAAGATTTGTACCATATAAATTAATGTTATAATAATTGGGACTGATTGAATTGAATGAAGCACTCACATTTCTTAGTTTGTTATTTATGTGTCAGATATACTAGCCGAACTAAAACTATTGGTACTAAGTATGACAAATGGTTTTTTCCGTACAATTTCCGGCTATTATCCTAAGCATACTTTTGGTCTTACCTTGGGTTGCATTTGTACTTCAACGCCGTTTACTGATTAAATTTCTTACATTTCACTCATATATTCACTTCAGAAGAGTGGTGGTCCAATGACTAGGCCATGCTTAGACGAACGTCACCTACTTATTGTTAGAGCCCTTAGAAGATGGACCAATTCCCACGCATTGAATGTGATTTACGCCATACTTATTACTCAAACATTTTTTATATACTATTACCATTAAACTAACTGCTTCAATGAATTTGATGTTCATCTTGTTGTGCTAATAAAGTATGGCAACTTGGACCGATACATATATGTGCCTGGCCAACTATTTTTTAAACCATATGGTTACTAGTCGTTCATTTTCAGGTAACTTAATTCTATAGCTCAAGACTGACAAACAATCCAGTTTTTTAATTTCCCAGTCATATATTTATGTCGAGCACATTTTGTAATTATCAAGGACCACAGTTTGTTGTGAGAAATGTTATTTTATCGATTTCACTGTAATGTATCCCGGCAGGTCTTTTGCTCGCATATGAGTACAATTAAAATCATCCCAGTTTACTTGGAGATTTAGAAGTAGCATACTCCACCTAAAATACGATATGGTCCATCGATTAAGTATTATCATTCCTCACATATAGTATGTACCTAAAGCCCCAATTACACAAACCTGTACTTGACAAATAAAGTTACACATCAACTAAAACATTTTTGAAATGAAATCACTTAATCATCACCTTTGCTTTGGATATAGTTTACATGGCTGATTACTATGATTGACTTTGTATTCATTTTCAAAAATCGAATCTACCGTTTGTAGTTGGAGACTTTTGGTGATACTGTCAAAGGATAATAGAAACTATGAGTGCTGATGAATCAGTAAGAAGGAATTTAAAGTGGAAAAATACCTGGACAGTACAGTACACACATTTCCTTAGCTTTGTACCTCTACATTAAAAAAGAAACCTGACCAAAACTCTTAGTTATCGAATACGCACTATATGTTCTACGTATATAGTTGAAGAATAGCTAAACTCCTTGCGCAGTACGCTTGGGAAGAACGGATACCCTGTAAAGTTTATAAACAAATATATGATCACGAAGGTTAGAATAGGCGAAATACAAACGATGAGTAAAAAAACCCTGTTTATGTGCCTACAATTCGGAGGTGATGCAGCTAGCGTAATATTAATCCAGAGATTACGCAGTAAAATCCAAAAATCACTGAACGCCAGAGAACTACGACTAGTGTTTCCTACGCGCCCAATGGTGACACCGAGGCTAAAGGACGAATTACCTAGAACAACCACCCGGTTTCTTATCAGTTCGACTGCTCTTGTAGAGAAAGTTGTATTGGTCGAAGTTCTAGGAATTTACATTTTCGTGCTTGCGAACGCCTCCCAGAGTGGCCAGGCAAATGTCTTGTAGAGAAAGTGAACAGCTCAATGTTGGCCCATTTGGTTTAAACAGGTCATAGTTCTAGTGTATGCCAAGCCTTTTCAATTATTTATCGGGTTAGTAATTTTTTGCCGAAGCTTGTCAGACTCATAATCCTTCAAACGACGAAAACAGTAACCATTCGGATTAAGAAACCGAAAATATGTGTACGAAAGAAATATCTCCAACTGCTTCTCTTGCCCTGGTCAACTTCAGGGCCAATTAATCAATAGTAATGTTAGCTACTGAATGACCTAATTTGACTAATGTACTTACGACTTTCCTTAATCAAATATAATTGTGATTTCAATAGTTGAATCCATGAGTCGATGTAAGCTAGACCACCATTGAAAACGTGAAAACACTAAATGGCCCTTTCTTCCTAGTATGGAACTCCAGCAGTGCGTATCCATGATCCTGCATGCGGGACTCAAGCTCAGGGCCTTCGTTCTCGCGCGCGAACGCTTAACCTCAACTACTAAGGAGGCATTCAACGGTGTTAATATCTAACTTCGATTGATCCGTGATCTTCTACAACCCTTCATTATCTGAGTTGGATGACTGTCTCACGCCCGATACGGATTAGATTCCACTGATCACGGCTTCCCGCTTACATCGACCCATGAATTCAACTACTAAGATCTCCACAAACACCCATTGTAATAAATATAATTGTCTCTTATCTTTATTCACATATCTTCGTATTACTATTATTATTATTGGTTTAACATCATTATTAGTCTCTCGAGTACATGATACATTCACTTCGCATTCATCCTGCTTTCTTATATTTTACTAACTTTTTACACATTATAGTCTTCGACTGAACATTTAATCGAATTTATAATTGCAGTATTATTTCTCTCATTTTATCTGACCTATATTTTTTTCTGATCATGAACCTTACAATTCCACTTAATATATAAACTGATTCAAGTTAACGTTCCATATGAATCATCTTAACATTAACAATCCTTAATTCAAATCCTATAACTTTAAACAATGCACTTTACTCTAAACCTGACCACTTTTCAGATTATTAATTTGGATATATAATTGTTGAACCTAAAGAGAATTGATTGAAAATGATATTCTTCGTTTATATAATTAGTCTTTTAATAGAAAATAGTTTAAAAAAAAATAACTCGGATGAAGTTTATTTCAACTTTAGAAAATCATCTTTTTCAGTTGTTTAGTTTAGTTCAGCATTTTAATTTATCCACATGTTTTAAATTTCTTCTACATATAAACAGACTTCTACGAACAAATACCTAACAATCCTCCTATATCATGCCGCAATATAGTTTTTAATACACATGAATCATATCCTTTTGAAAATTCAATGCCTTATTCACAAAACAGCTCAATATCAACGCGAGTTACTGACTCTATACTTAGTGATAATGAAAATAAATCTACGCATAATCTTCGACATTCGGATCAATTATCTATTCGAAATTCCACTTGTCCTACTCCAAAATATGTTAACTTTCCAGATACAGACAATCTCCCTTGTGATAGAACTTTTCAAACAACTGTAAGTAAAATTAATTTTTAATGGTTTGGATCATCCTATTGTTGTTGATATTTTGATTGACTTTTTGATCAGTCTTAGTGAGTGGCTATATGGATTCAGTAGCTAAGTGAACAATGCCTTGGCATTTGAGGCGAAAGGTATTGTGTTTGAATCTCGAAGATGCTAGTATATCCAGTCTATAAGGCCCAAATAGGAGGGAATGCTCATCCTGGATTCTACCGCTAGCTATATTCCGTCTATGTAAACTGTACGTGAACTTTTTTTATGTCAAGAATCGCATGCCATTATTAGTATAATACGTGGTTATATGTTTCTTATGCTTCTATCTTGAAATATTCTGCGCGCAATCATGTTTGTTTGTACTTAAATGAGAGAATATATTTTGTTTCATTTGCATTTAAATGACTAAGTAATTTGTTATGTTAACCGATTGTGAAACACTGTACATCTTTGAGTTTTGTACGGTTATACTGTACATAAAGTGTTATTTACTCTGTCGGCTTCCCTTTGATAAGGAATGTCAGTGTTTTGGACACCTTATCAATTTATATGCACGATGGTCAGTTATTTAGAAAAGTAATAATGACTTACTTATGGATCCATAGCCTTTCAACCATATTGGTCAATATTTTCGGACCTTCGTAAACAGAACACGTATTGAACGGCCAAAATATCAAGCTTCCTAGAACCTCAATAATGACTGGTGTAGATGTAAGTTAGTGGAAAGTTAAAAACACCTAGACCAAAACGTCAGTTCATAAAGTCACTGATTGTTGGACTGAACTATGTAAGTAGGCACTGACTACCTGATAGGGGTTTGCGCAATTATGATAATCACAAACGTATATTTTCTCGAATTTTATCTACACCTAATCTTTTCTATGACCATTGATACTGTTACTAATCATATTACTATGCCTTTCGCTGTGCTGATGTTATGTGGCAACTTCAAACGATACATATACACGCCAGGTTCACTCGTACGTATGATTGACTGACATTGAAGTAGTCTAATTCGAGAGCTTGATTTGTTACAGAACATGGGTTGATTAGAAAACACTAACTTCGAAGTTGATTTAATGTACGTGAATTCTCTTGTATTTTATTTATATCACATACAAAGTTTGGTACAATTGGGGCACCAAAAATGCGCTTCATAAATAGATTCATAATGCTGTGATAAGATGGTTGCAGAGGTAGTCAACAGGAAACCCTCTACCTAAGTTTCGTGCTACTTGGCACTCGTCAGCAAGGTGTACCTGTAATCTTGAGGGAACTGATGCTCCCTAACAGACTTGGTCCCGTGTCACCCAGCTTCACAGTTAGAGACGTTACCACTAAGCTATCCAGGCCGCCACTGACCTCTCGTAAGAGTGAGATATATTTACAATTGATTGATCACTGTCGTGTATGTCAGGTCCTTCTTAGTGCAGATAATGCTACGAAAAAAACGAAGACAGAAGTATCATATAACTAATAAATAAAGAATAATATTATCACATGTGATAAGTAGTTTAGTTAGAAACTAAAGTCAAGAAAGACCTCTTTCAACTAAATGAATCTATTTTATTTTTATAAAGAATTGGTAGCGGCTTGTAATCTGACTCGTATCTGATAGTCTCAAACCACTGACTTCCAACATCTTACGGGCCCCATGCACATAGTCGTTATCCACTGATAGAGGTTGTCGATTCTTTCGGTGATTTATGCTCTATATTCTTGTTAGCGAATCTTTGTGAATACTCATTTCTGGTAAATATTTTTACATACGAGTTAATTCTTCATGCATACTTATCAGGACCGCAAATTCGACGAATTATTAATAAGAGACACAATTAAATTCTCTACTAATAGGTAACCAGTTTTAGAAATTTTCTTATTGGTTCACTGGTCATTTTAATATTAATTATGTGAGTGTTTAATCTGTTTTTCTCGTCAAGAATAAATTTTATAATCAACTGACGAGTCCATATTACAACCAATGTGGGTGATTTGATATTTTAAACCCTTAACTTCAGGTTAGTAATTCTCTGGTTAAACACCATCCTAACTGTTTCAGTTTTTATGACGAGTCTGTCTAATTTTATCTTGATCTTTAACTCACACATGTAAGGAAAGTCTTTTGTTTTCAAATGATTTTTTCTAAATAGAATATATGTATAATGCTTATTTTTTTATTCTCCTGTGTTGTATTTATCTTAGCAACAGCCGGTTAGTAAACGTTGGCCTACTCAAGAACAACATTTATTTAATCCTTATAGTTCATATCCTTCGTCAAACTATACTGATAATCTGCAAATGACATCCCCGATGTATCCAGTTAGGCAACCACCCATACATTCCATTTCACGTGTTAGATCAGAAGATTCCAATTCGTGTATAAATTCATCAAACCGTATACAAAATCATGGATCTTATTTTTCAAATCAACCTCCTTCAGCTTCACAATATTTCTCAAATTCTGCTTGTTATTCACAATCACGTTCAAGTCATGTTTTTTTCACCTCATTCCCAGTATACACCATCTCAATCTGTTTATCGTGACATGTCACAAAATGAAAACTACCTTATTGGTGATAGGCGTTATTGCACTTCACAATCCAACTCAACTATCCAAGCAAATATTAGACATTCGAACATGGGAACTATTGGAAATTGGTCTGTGGACAAAAATTCATCTTATGCAGGAAATCAACAAGACACTATAATTCCACAAGGAATCAACAATTCTAATGTAGTTGGCTATTCAACAGAATCTAATCCAGCTAATATTGATCAACATCCAGATAGCTGTCAACAATTCATACCCAATCCACAAAATTCACATTTCATTTCAGACTCAGTGGATCATGTGAACTCGTCGTTGGATAATCCATCGTCTGTGAGTAGTTTTCTTTGACATTTTGTTTTTGTTTGGTTAACTTCATTGTGTCCACTATGGGTTACAGTTTGAATTGTTATAATGTCTCTTCTGCGTCCCAGTGATTAAATCATTCCACCTCTGAATATCAATCATAGATTCACGCCCACCCTAGCATATTCAGTTTGGGCAACCAGTAACCTCCTCCAGCTTTTTTGTATAGTGAATATAGTCTCATACTAACTACTGAGCTTTTATTATTTCCTTAACATGTTTCCTACTAGTTAATTTTATGTAATTTCTCTACCTAATTTGTTGGTTCAAAGTTATACACGCGTTTACAAGTTTCGAAGTTTGCCTTGTTTTCCTAATTTTGATGTGAATAGTCACATAAGTAATTGTTGCTCACAGATCATTGTATATGTGTATATATTGAATAACTTCATAATGGCAGGTGTCGAAAGCCACTGGTTGAATGAAAACATGGGGTCTACGACTTAATTATTTCTGTTTTGATCATCATTGTTGTAACGATTGTTACTACTAGGCCTGATATTCAAGGTCAACCCTACCTTATACAGTACATAGTATATGGTTGGCGAAGTTACTTCATTAGCTGAACGTCAAAATTAATATTTTAAAGTCTCTTAAAATATCTTACCGCATTTATTTTCTGTTAAAACGCATCTGTCTCCCAGTATCAGTTCATTGAGAGATTACGTCAATAATTCGGTCTCGTGGATAGCCATCACTTGGTCGCTTCTCAACATTGCATATCACATACTGATCTTCACTTTTTCCCTTCATTTTAACAATCGAATGTTAGGTCATCAAATTATAGTATCCTTATCCATAACTGCATAACCTTGTTGTGCTGCGTTACAGTGACAAAGGTTAAATTGTTCCTGTAACATGAATTCTTTACCACTTCTTTTCAATGAGTCAAATTCCATCTTGAAATATCGACTTCGGTGACTTGGTCATGTTTTACCAATGTCGTCCCAGAGAATTCAACGTCGTGCATTATTTGCCGACTCTGGGACCGGTTGGAAAAAGCGGAGAATCGGTCAGCGTATGACATGGTATCCTGGTATAAAAGAATGCTGTACATGACTGGCTTCTGTTCGTCCTTCACGACTCCACTGCTTGGCCTCAGAAAGATGGTGCAACATAGTGGCTAGAGACGTCATCAGACATGGTTCAGAATATAGACCAGTGGCGATCCTGTTGTAACTTTTACTTTCTTCATAGAAAATGAACGTTACTTTAACTGAAAGAATTCTTTCTAGTTTTAGTTTTGCTAACTGAACTGTTTTTCCTATTGTTATTATTATTATCTCACTCTCGTACACTAATTTCTGTTGGTGTACTTTTTATTATACGCACTTTACATTCTTTATCTCTTCACAACCTCATTGTTATTGTGTGGCGAATACGTATTTGGTGCCCCTTGTACCAATGTTTGTGTTCAAATAAATAAAGCATAAATACATCAACCCATGACTGGAGTGTAGAAGTTTACGTCTAATCTATATTTTGGGTAATTGAATAATTTGTGGACCATATCATTCTCGGTTTTACATCGTTCAACTAAGTAAAATTTCTCATTTTTAGATGTTTTACAGTAGTAAGCGGAATTTATGTAATCGATAGTCTGACAGCGATACAAGCCCTTACCGGCCAATGAAAATTAATGCATTTGCGACAAAACATGTTCGATGACTTGTGCTCGTGGCTTTATATCATTTCAAATTCAATCATCTATTCCTTTGAGCAAATCTTAGGTAAAAGTTCAATACACCCTACCTTTATTCAGTATCTGATTGGTAAAATATGGTTTTGAATTTGATACCTTCTCTTGGAGCGGTGGCTCAGTGGTCATAACGTTCAACTTTTGATCACGAAGTTGCAAGTTAGGTGTCCTCTCCAGCTACTTCATACGGGACAACTGGGTAACACTACGAGCTTATAATACACTTGTGGTGATCTACTTCAAAGCCAAATTCACAAATCTGTTCCTTGTAAATAGGCTCATTACTAAAATTGGTCAAAATATGAATAATGGTTCCTACTAATCATGTTAACGTTAAATGTTACTGTCTGTTTCATATCATTAGAGAATAAAGTGATAAATACCTGTCTGACAATTGATGGTCTCTACTTGTTTATCGCTAATCTTATGACAGGAAAACTAACATGAATTATGAAATTCTGTTATGACTTTAAACTTGGATCGATTTTACCCTGTGCTAATTGTTGTGTCCTTGACTGAAAAATTAGAGAGCAGCGTATTTATCGATCGATTCAATGGCACGTAAACACGTACGGACGGCCTAGAGTCTCGATTGGTCCCGCTTCCCTGTCTAGCCAAGCCAGTTGAGTCCAGAACACAAGTCACAGCCTCGGAGATATGAATCATTGTATTTCAGACATACTCTATTTATATACCAACCAAACAGACCACATCGTACCATGAAATAGAAAACAACATTTGTACAATATTTAACGAATGAAATAAATAATGGCAAATAGGAAATGTCCATTTAACGTCCAAGGACATCACTAGACTTAACATGATAATGATTGGCACATTATTCTGCATCCATAACAAATTCCATTCTTCGTAAGTGATAATTACCAAACAACATGGCTCTGATCAATCTCTCAAATGTTGGTTATATATGTATAGCCGTAGGTAGATGATATTTCTTCATGTTACTAGTCAATTTACTGTTTTTCTCTTGATTCTTTTATCTTTTCACAGGATCCACTATGTGAATAGTGTGCTGTAGAAAACACAAATATCGTGATCTAAAGAAGTTTATTTTGTCCTTTATCACTTACTACGACTGTGTTAACTTGTTAGGATAATTCAATAATCAATGTGCCGTATTGTAATCAGAAAAATGATTCCCCTACTTGATGATTATCCATATTCTTAAAACTTGACAATAGATATTTTCAAATTCAGCAATATACAACACATTTCACAAAGTGTCTCATATATATATGTATATCCCTTTTGTTTTCTATCAGTTTTCTTTTGTTCTACTTGTTATTCCTAGAGTAAAATGTATTTCATATTTTTTACAAATTCGTCTATTTGTTTGATAGTGAAAACTAGAAAAATTTCTATTTTATTTTTAAGAAAAAGAGAATAGAATGTTTATTTGCAATTTGATGTTGATAATATGTTCATACACTACTCTCTCCCCTATCCTTTTCAACTTCACGTCACCTTTATTGATAACAATAGACAAGTGCCTATTCCCCCCTTCATATATATATATATATATATATATTCTATTATTTGTTTGTTTATTCTGGTGTGAAGTTGTGTGTTAAAGTGCGTACAGCCTACACTACTGATTAATTTGTTTTGTAAACATGTTTACCAAATTTTTTCTTCTCGAAGGCATTATATGTCCATGTAATATTTTATTCACTGAACGATTATATTTACTCTCCTGTGAAACTACTATCATTTTGGTGTATTGCACATAATTGTGTATGTTCAATTAATATCATTCCATTCATTGATATTTCATTTCTTGAGAGAATGTCATATTTGTGTTTTGTGTGTATTTATCTTGATTCTATACATTTATTTTAATTTACTCTCTTGTTGTTTATTAAGAGGATTTCAATTTTCTATCAATAATCATGGTTTTCTATTATAGATTTATGTTGATGATGTTTGGTGTGTATAATTTTTTTGTTGTGTTAACTACTATCATTAGTTATTTATTACACTTCCTTGTATTATTGTTATAAATTACACAACAGTAATAATGATAATATTTATGTCATAAATTTTTTCCTTTGATTTTTCATTTATTCTTCTGTTGTTGTGTACATTTTACATCTTCGAAAAAAGAAATAATTAAGTCCACTTATTTCTTACCATCTGTACACATCATGTTCATTATCCAATTCATTACTCTTTCTTCCTATTCACACCACTGTATATTATTCTAATTTATCTCCTTTAAAACGAAAAATATTTTTGTAATATAATTGTTATACTCTTCAGAATTGTAGTTGTTGTTTAATTTTTTTTTTGAATGGTAACCATTTTGTTTTGTTCCTATATATTTTGCAGCAAGGCGAGGATAATAATATTTTACCGAATGAAGAGTTCAACAAAATTTTCACTCTATCCACACATTGATAGTCAATTGATAATAGATAGGTTATTTATCAACAGTTCGTTACGATTGCTCATGTTTTCTTAAATACTATGAATAGCTATATTCTTTATTTGTTATTATTTCTAGATTATTTTTTATTCTCTAAAGTGGTCCCTCCTCTTCAATTGGATCCTTTCTTTGCGAGTTTGTGTGTGTGTGCCTGTATGCGTGCCAGCGTATATAGTGTCTTTCATTCTTTAGCATCACTAAAAGGAAACTTTCTTTACGTGATCATTAGTGCCTGGTTTTTGAAAAGGATAAACTGAACATTTTTATTATTATAGAAAAAGAGAAAGGATGCGACTAACCTGTTCACATGGTTATGATCAATTATTTTTAAAACAACCATTTATTTGTCATTAACTTGTTCTGTGTATATATACTTATATGATGTACACTATCAATAGACACGATGTCTTTGTAGTTGTAATCGATCAGTCTACTACTGATGATCAAATATGCTAATACATAATATTCTTTACTAGTGTAACAAATTCATACTATCATGTCTTTTGTTTTGAAATTAATCCTGAATTTATCTTTTGATTTGATTTTTTTTTACAATAAACAGCACGTTCTTGTTGACACACACACATATATCTCACCTACTTTTTCCCTAGTCATTCCATCTTCATCAGCGGTTACCAAGTGTCTCTTCTATTTTCTTACTTATAGTACTTATTACTAACATCGATGTTCTCTGCTTCATGTTGTATAACTTGTTATATTTTCTCGCACATACTGCTTATTTTTTTACATTGACTTCTTTTTGTCTGTACAATACCCATTGTATAATTTTTTTCACCCTGTCTTGAGCGCCTGTTTATGTATCTTGGATCTTTATTGTTCAGTTGAGTTTCTATTTTCTCCGTGAGGATCACTTTGATAGTTTATTGACAAAATGGGAATCACCGGTGTTCCTAAATATGTTTTGTACTCATATTTCACATAACAGAACAGAATTATCAAAGTGATATATATATATATATATATATATATATATATATATATATATATATATATATATCTGTGTTTATATTGTATCATATAATATGCCTTGCTTTGTTTAAGTTCCTTTTCTAATGACACTTGTTATTACTACTTTTTCTACTGTAATGTACTTGATTCTTTCGCCTATAGAATTCTAAATAAATACAAATAAACAGACTGACAGACAATATCTTTCATGTTGATCATTATCTATCATCTCTGTTCTTTATGTTTTTTAAGGTGGTTATATTTATGTATGCATGTATAAGTATTTCCTTTTTTTCAAATAGAACTCAAAAAATGTGAAGAACGAGAAACGCTTAGAATAAAGAGTTTTTCTAATGATTATACTTTATTTTTTGCTTATGATTTTATGTATTTTTAAGGGTATGATGTTGCTTGATCGTTCGTAGTTTGGTTGACGTGTAAAGACTTTGTTTTCTGTTGAACTGTTTTATAGAATACTTCTAATTATTATTGTTGATGTGTTGTGCAACTTGGGAAGATAGTTGTAATCTTTTCAGTACCAAAAGACCAATTCAATATCAACGGGTGTTCATTAGGGTTGCCTACTTTTATATAACCTTGCTGTAGATTTTCTTTTAGAGATAATCCTCTCGTTGTCTAACTTTTTGGGGAATTGATTCCTTATTATGGAAACCGATTGTTAGCTTAGAACATGCAGATAACGTTCTGTTTGTTAAGGATGCTAACACTATACTGGGTTTTCTGCTCTCCCTGAGTGAAAATGCAAGCAATTTTGACATGCTTTTCTCTCCCGCTAAATATTTAATGTGACTTTAGAACGAACTAGTCTGCGTCAACGCCTATACGATCTGTTTTACTCGGTGGTTATGAAACGCGGCCTTTAAAAATAGAGAATATTTGTAAACTACTGGTATTCAATCATAAGTATCTTCGAAGTATTGCTCACATATTTTGGGACCACCAAAAGTGTAATTCTAAAGTCAGACACCGTACTTTATAAAGATGAGATCTGTAGGACGTTGAACAGTAATAGTTGGTTTCTTCAATACTTAATGTACAGCAGGGAATCGTTAGTTTCTTTCTGTCGGCGCCACGTAGCTAAAATGGTACTTATTGGTGGCTACTTCTAACCTCTGTCTACTATCCGCTGGTGTGGTAGGATACTGTGGAAGCTGATTTGTGGTAGAATTTCTGGAGTTTGCTTACAATGACATGTGACAAATAAGCTGTACGGACAAACGTTAGCAAATTCTCTGGATTACTAGAGTTTGGAATATATCTGCCGATCTATCATAGTTTTAGTATTCCTAAAATTCATAAGAATCTATTTTTATTCGCATAAACAGCTACTCGATTCGGGAATTATCTCTGCCGAAAAGTAGGATAAATGTACATGAATTAATCAGGAAACGTTTTTCACCACACAAGTGTAACGACACCATGTAGTCTCATTTGACTTTTTATATACATTGATTCAACAGTCACGAATGAATACGAATCAATCGATCTAGACAGTTTCAAAGGGATGAGAAGGTGACTGATTGGTGACAGATCCGTTTGCAGTGTCTCGTATAATGTGAACGAATTAGCGTGAGGAAATTCTATAAACTTAATCGTATTATAGAATATGAGAGTATTAATTTCAATGTTTTGTACTGTTTACTTCTGTTCCCTTTATTTATTAGGGTATGATGAGAGATTAACGGTTAACTCGGATATCGAACACTGATTTTTTTATGTAAAATACAGCACTAGATGTTGTAGTTTCAGATGGAAAAAGTATTAGTCAAACGTGATAGTCCTATGTTACTGATACTGACTGGATTTATCTTCTGGTAGGCTTTTTTTACTAGATCTTATGTAGGCCTCCGAATGATAACTTGAATTCTGAGTCTTGAGAATTAAGGAATGCGATAGCATAGATAGAACTCGTGTTTTTGGATTGGTGCTCTTTTGCAAAACGTTACACATCGATGATTGGCTTCAATTCTTGTCTGTACTCACCAAACCAAAATGCTGAGAAAGTTGTGATAGAATCTTTTAAGTTTCTTTCAAGTACCTAGCATTTAGATTTGGTAGTCTGACAAGGTAATTTCACAATCGAGTCGGGTAGCGATATTCCTATTTTTATTATGGTTGACGAATTGTATGATGATGGAGTATTGCAACTGACTGTCTAAACTGGTACGGGCGATTGAGGATTACTCACAAATCCAGATTTGATACAGCGCGTTCAGGGGATATATAAGATCCTTAGTCACCAACACTGAGTTGTTGTACCTGGTAAAATTACAAACCTAACGATCTTAAAATATATATGCCAATTTAGTGAAATGAAATGCAGTTTGGTAGTTTAGTGGAAATAAGGTTTGAGTTCACTGTACCGTTGAAACTAATGAATATCGATCTCCAAGTAACGTCACTTATCAGACTTCCACGAAACACCTTTCATGCCTATCATTCTTCCTAGCCCCAAAACAGGCGTAGGAAGATGTTTGAATACAGTCATTCCCCTATTTTGATAGCGTATACCGGAATCAAATTTGAAAATAGACACAGAATATAGGCGTTCCACTTTGTCTTGTGTTTGTACCGAATATCTGATTTTGTTCACTAACCAAGTGTTTTGCATCCTTACTGATTCAGTCAGATGTTGAAATGCTTATACCGCCCTAGAAGTGTATGTTAGGTTCACAAGTATGATTCCTGTAAAAAAAACCTGTTTGAGGACACCTATGACATGTATGCCTGAAATAAATCAATACCAGTGCCATAGATCCTCTCTTCTGAACCTATAGGCCCAAAATACTAACTAGACATACCAGCCCAGTATTCTATCTTTTTCACGTACATGCGTTCTCTTTGCCAAATTATGCTTTGTGACTGTCTGTCACACTATTATCTTCTGAGTTTTAAACCAATAAAATTGTACTTTAGAAAAGTGGGTAGACATTCAGGTCAACGAGTTCAACTATGATGAAAGTCTGTAGCCTGCATTGATGTATACTTTAATCATTACTGAGACCAGCTTTACCGTAAAACTTTCACGTTACAGGGAAGGCAAATTTATGCTCGATTGGTTTACCTTATTGTGTACTTCACTGGTGTGCATTTTCTGACCTTCAAGCTTAATTAAATAATCTAAAAATATAGACCATATCTTAATTCTCGAAGAAGTAATACCTCAACATGTTTTTAAGGGTATAGGATGATTATTAATAAAATACCCCTAGACATTACTTATTTTCTTAACTGAAATTTACCAACTACTATGATACCATTGAAGCTAACAAGTCACCTCTTTCTTAACATGTCATATCTTTCCAGATTAGACATAAATCAGTTTCCTTTTCATAATAATTACATTAGGTTCGTTCTGATATGTTTTGTCTCGGAGAAAACTTGACGGCTAATCAACTTCCGTTTATTGTTAAATTGTTGGCAGAAATACTTCAACTTGCCACGAGTACTAAGTATTATCTATAAGTCGCTTTATCATTGTCAGCTACGATGAAAAGCTAGATATGGTTCAAACACAACAAATGAGATCGAAGAATGAGATTCTTTAATTAAAATAAAATCAAGCTGTAGAGGGTTATGAGAAATGTACGCAACTCTTTTAGTGGGACAAATTCTAACCAATATCTCCAGTTGTATGTTAGGTCTACTGCTGCTTAGGAGTCCGATGCTGGGACGAAACGGCCGTCCGGTAGTCCTTCCAAGTTTTTAGTGGGGGTCTAGCTAAGATCACTTCGTAATTTAAACTAGGAAATAGAAACGTTCACTCCTGAGTTTCTACTTTGTTCATCTGTTTTCCCTACTTTGTGACAACCAAATGTTTACTATTCGTGTGTGTGGTAACCAGACTGGCATCAGACAACTAGGCTTCTCTAAAAAGGCCGAAACGGGATGGTGACTACTCGTGAACTTTTCATTAGTTTATGCAGTTGCTGTTGCGGTTAGGACCAACAACGTCTTCGAAAAATTTTATGTACTGGTTGTTTGAGACACTAGATTGGAAAAACAGATTTTCCTGTATTTTCAAGTTTCCATTCTCTAACTACTTTTGTCTGTATTTGCTCTCTTCCGTGTGATTGTAAAAAGTATATGGGAAATTGAAACAATACATTTATATATGGCTCTGTGTTTTTTCCTGTTTGTTTCCATGCCCAAACTGCGTGGTTTACACTGCTCTCTGTAGTGTAGGATCAGAGATTTTGACCCGATTTACTACGAGGTATTCAAAGTTTTAAATAATCCAAATATGTTCCAGTTGTTTTAGTTTATAGTATGCTTAGTTAACTTGTCTAGCATATCTAATTCTTCCACTGTTATATTTCAATAAGTCTATGAGGGCTTGTGAGTCTGATACTTCTGATACATTATCCGCTAGGCTATTTAAAGTCAAAAAGTGGAGATAAAGATGTATTTTTTCTGAGTACGTTGACAGGAGTACACTATCCGCATGAGAAATCATCCTTAGTACTAAGTCAAACGTTCATTTGAAAGTTACTGTTTAATATTTAAGATGTAAAAACAACTATTTCTGTTCGTCAACTTCAGGCATCGTGTTTGGTCCACCAATTAAACTACTGACTAAATCAATATAGATCTTGGATTTTGGCTTTTCGTCTGTCAATATTTCATATTGAAAAGTATGCACCTAATTAAAAATTATGATATATTTCAATATACGATCATTTAGAAAGATATCAGAATCGTTCTACTTGACCCACATTGTCTAATGATATTGAAGTGTTTTCTTTTCAGTGAACAATATGAAGCAAATGTATACGTTAGCTACAAGAAGCATCTGTTTTGTTTAATTCTACTTCGAATAATGAGTACTACATACAAGACAGTGGTTTGTACGCTTGCTTTGTAGAGTATTCGCATTTTAGAAAAGAAAGAGATGTGCTAATTAAGTTGCAAATTATATAACCTTTATATTTACTCATGCATTACATTGCTCTTCTCGTAGTCTTTCGCTGAGTACTAGACATAATTTCAAGATTTGTAAGTGATATCTTATGTTGTATACCGTGCAAAACCAGATAATACTCATCTTCAATTACCTTTAGAGTTTTACCTGATTAGTATTTGTAGTTCTTAATGAGTTAACTACTTAGAATATCAAATCAAAATTTTTTATTTGCCAGATATTTAACAATTTATTAGCCTCAGTCATAAATTACTATCCACTTAATTGATTGTTGTAACCATTTGTTAACAACTTCAGGTGACATGGCTTACGATCGTTAGCAGGTCCATTCACTTTTCGTCTTCCCTTAGAACCTGAGTTCAGAAATCTTATGTCTGTTTTTTTGTTTTAGGATACCTAATCTTTTTTACTAGAGATGACATTGTTACTACTTCTACTACTCTGAAATGTGTCTTGATACTTTTGTACCTCTGTGCCTACGTAGCATGGCCACTTGAACTGATGCGTATGTGCCATATTCTGTGTTGCACATGACTGACTGACTGTACCATAAATAGACGTTCAATTTTCTAATAACACTTCACTATTCGATTAGAATACGGTGAAATGGCGATGTCATATTTCAACTTTCACATTGTTCACAGTTAACCCATTTCTGCTATCAGTCCGTGTGTAAAAGTCAAATAAGTAGACTTAGATAAAGATTATAAATTTTGTGTTGCACTAATTTCTAATGGGTTGCATTTACACAGAAGAAAGTTCGACTTAATGACAACCGTGATAGTGGAAATATATCTCTACTTTTCCTTCCTTTAAATGTTAAACTGAGTGCCATTCCATTCACTTTGTATTCCTATTTTATTTATTGTTTTGGAACTATCTGGTATTGGTATTTTCACTATTTTGCTTTCCCTTTTTTAATTTTCTCGTTGTGCTGATTTATAATTTGAGGGATATACATTTGTTCTAGGTCATACATTGCTTATGAACAATTGAAGTAAAACGGTAACAGCGATATTTCTTTTCTGAATAAATAATCTCTATTATAAAGATGATTAATGCCTGGCAGGAATGTTTATGAAACATGGTCAAGCATAGGTAGGCTATATGTTACGTTTATCATGCTATTACTTTAACGTTCGTTAGGCGGCGTAATAATGCGCTAAAAAACTATAAAATCTCGTATCGCGTCCTATTATCAATTCATAAAATTGTTGGTCACTAATATGAATTTCGCAAGTAAGTGCCTGTTCCCTGCTCTGTCTGCGAAACAATTATAATGAGTGGTCGGACGATTTTTTGTCATACTGTTGAAGGCCGGATGAATGAGCCCAAACGCACCCACTGTTTTTCGTTTTGATCTTAGATATTGCATTGTTGGATAAATTACAGTCTAATTTTACTTTTTCCATCGGTTCCTCACCAATATTTTTTCGCTGGTTAATCGCTTTTTTTTTCCTGAAATAAATATAATTTGGAGGGACATCCACTCGTGTTGATCTAGCCTCTTCATTCAATGCTTTACTATTGATCGGTTATTTGTAAGGTTTTGGGATTATCATTCAGTTGATTGAAAAACATTTTATGCCTCATTTTGATAAATAATAATGATCCCTATTTTAGCTAGTTTCCTTACTAATATGCTCGTTTCGTTTATTTTTTTATTTCTCCATATTTTTAGTTACAGCTTTATCAAAATGGTCTCGGAATTCTTTGCACCTAAGTGTATCGTCCCTGAAAAATCAGAAGTCCAGAGAAATCTATTCCCTTATTCTCCAGAAATAGTGAGACTTAAGAACGTAATATATGAAGCTTATAACTCTAAATGGGGTACAAAATTTCTAGTTTTGCTACGTGGTGTCCCAGGTAGCGGAAAATCTACACTGGCAAGGTAATTTCTATTACGCTAGTTTTTTCTGATATTTGTTATCTATAAGTTACTTACGTCTGTTACTCCTTTTGGAAGAACATAAGCCGCACACAAACACTCCCAAAGCAACTCTGTCCTGGGCAATCCCTTCTAGCTACTATTCATCCTTTTCATGTTTGTTTCCAATTCCCGATTCAGTGTGTTCATTCGTCTTCAATTTTACTGTCTCCCTTCAGGATTCCAAGTTAGGGCTTGCCTCATGATGCAGCTAAGTGATTTCCGAAATGTATATCATATCCACCTGCAAAGTCCTTTCCTAATTTCCTCTTCAGGTGAAATCTGGTTTGTTCTCTCTTACAGTAGACTGTTGTTGATGGTATCTGGCCAACGAACATGGAGTATCTTGAATCGGCAATTGTTTATTAATACTTGTACATGTTTGATGATGGTTGTGTTAGTTCCGGAAGTTTGAGCTCCTTACAGTAGAACTGTTTTGACATTCGTATTGTCGATTGTGAGTTTGATATTGGTTGAGAGTTGTTTTGAGATGCAAATGTTCTTCAAGTGTAGGGATGTTGTTCTTGCTATGAAAATCCTTGCCTTTACGTCTGTATCAGATCCTCCTTATTGATCGATTATGCTGAGTAGGTGGTATATGAAACTTTCCACCAATTGTGATTGTGTTGGTGTTCTGTGTGTTGTATTTGAGGATGTTGCTTTTTCACCTGTGTTTGTTGAGGTCTACTGATGTGGAGGCTTATGTTACACTAGTTGTTTTCACTCGCATTTGTTTGCGAGTATGAAGTAGAAGAACCAGGTCATCGTCAAAGTTTAAATCATTTAGTTGCACCCAATCTGTCGATTGTATTTCGTGTTTACCGTCAGACATCGTAGTTTTCATAACCCAATCAACCATCATAAGAAAGATGATGGGGCAGAGTAGGTATACTTGTCTGACTTCGACCCTTACTTACAATGCACCTGTCAGCTGTCCTTCATGCACCACTTTGCTCCTTGAACCGTTGTATGGATTCCGGAAATTTTAACGTTATTCTCAGGTGCACAATAGTGTCGAGTATTATTCCACGAAGTTCTCCTATCCACAATGTCAAATGCTTTCTCATAGTCAATGAAGTTGGTGTGTAGTGACGAGTTCCACTTAACTGATTATTCAACGATGATCCATTGTGTTGCGATTTGATCTGTGCACGACTGATACTTACGGAATCCAGTTTGTTGATCTCGAGGTTGGGAGTCTACCAAGTCCTTCATCCGGTTCAGTAACATTGTTTAAAACGTTTCCTGGTACTGACAATAGTGTGATGCCTTTTTAGTTATCACATTTGCTCAAATCTTGTTTCTTGGGTATTTCGTAGAGGTGTTCTTCTGTCTGTTGGTATTGTTCCTCCTCCCACATTTTTCTGTGTAGAAGGTGTAACATTTTCGAGTTACCTCTGTCTTAATTGAATGCGTTAGCCTATATATTTTCTGGTCCTACTGCTTTTCTCAATTTTGATTTGTCTGAGGGCCACTCTGGTTTCGTCGAGTTTTGTTGGTTCGACATATCTAAAAATTTTCGGTAGACCATACATGTGGAGCAAACATTTTTGTCCTTCCTTTCTTGAATCTTGTCCAGGATTTCCATAGCGCTCCATGCATTATGATAAAACTTTTTGAGGACCAGAACCTCGTAACACGTTAAAGATAATACTTCTTTGATCCCTTTCCAGTTGTCCCCTACAACAGTTTCTTCTCCCAGTACATCTAGTAATGGTTGGGACCTGTTGTTGAGTTTTCTTGAATTGGTTGCGTTTTTGAATATGTCGAATGAAATCTGTATTGGACCTTTGTAATGCTGTTTGTCCAGTGTTTGTTTAGCCTCAGTTTCATCTTGGCCACAATCAGGTGGTGATCTGAAGCTATGTCAGCTCCTCTCCTAGTTCTCATGTCTTCCATTGACCTTGTGAATTTTTTATTGATACAAATAAGATCTATCTGTTTCTCCGAGGTGTTATCCTGTGAGACCCACGTAGCTTCGTGTATGCGTTTGTGTGGGAATATTGTGCCACCTATAAAAAAATTGTTGAGTGCACATAGATTTGCAAATGTTTATTCATTCTCGTTCCCTTCTCCCAGTCCATGTCGCGCCATGATGTCTTTGTTACCGTTGTTGTCCATCCCAACTTTGACGTTTAGACCTCCCATCAGGATGGTCAGGTCCTTTCCTGGGCACTTCTCTATGATTGATTGCAGCCTCCCATAGACCTGATCTTTATTGTCGTCGTTGCTATCGTTGGTGAGTGCGTAACATTTGATAACATTCATTGAGATCCGCTTCTTCTTATTAAAAGATACTTTAATGATTCTAGATCCATGAGATTGGCATCCTATAAGTGCATTTCGTGTTTTCTGGACAGCATCAGAACTCTGTGAGTGTGTAGCATTTTCTTCTTCGTGACCGGAGTACAGCAACATTTCTCCTGAATCTATCCTTTGCTGTCCAGCTTGTGTCCAATGGGTTTCACTTATTTCGAGCAATATCAAGTTGTATCCTCTCATTTCCGTTGCTATTTGACTAGTCCTCCCGGTCTCCCACGTTTTCCGGACGTTCCATGTACCTATAAAAATTGTTGCTCTGGTTGTTAGAATGGGCATCAGCCTCGCGGTTTCCGAAAGAACTCGGCTTTCGTCATGAGGTGTCATAATTCTTCGTTCAACTCCAAGAGCAGAGTTTAAATCGTTTAGGAAGGTTGTTTTCTACGGGATGGAGTTGCCAACCCTATGCCCGCCCATCCTCCTTTATGTGGGCTTGAGACCGGCAGTAACTGTAGGACAGCTACAGACAGACTTAGATTATAGACGTAGGTACATAATTATTTAATCTATTAGTGATTTAGCCAGACAAGTAACTACATAAATTTCTCAATACAGTTTTCAGTGCAAGTTATTCATTTATGATACAAAAACATTGCGCAATTCCAAAGCTACATCATGTGAATTTTACTTCACTAATTTTCCACATATGATTTTGATATCCCTGAACATGAGTCTGTAGAATTCTTCCAATTTCGCTTTCTATTGGTTTGTTCAAGGTTATCGTTTGCATCGACACCCAATCACAGTGCAAATTTCTCATCCCCGTGTGTTAATCAGCCTGAATGCTTGATATGTCGTGGTTAATCATCTGATGTAAAGGGATGACATTAGTCGAAATGTGTTTTTTTAATGGAATGACCTTGTCTATCATTTGATTTTCTTCTTTATAGTAGAAATTTTTTTAGGTTTTCATACTGCAATGAATTAAGGTGGGCGGATGTTTGTTGTTAAGCTAGTTGCCGTAGCTATTTGTCAACACTCAGTTTTTAAAAAGCTCGATATATGTTACAGTAGATTTTAATTGATTCTTCCGGTAGACAAATTCTATTTTTGAATGAGATGAAGAATTTCTATACTATTCCTTATCTATTGGATCAGCGGCTTAAATAATTACAGATCTAGTTATACTGCTCAACATGATACTGTTTGTAGATAAATCCTGTCGAAACTTTATATTTGTGAACTGAACAAAGTGATTTGCTAACTTTCAAACAAGATACCCCCCATATATATCATGAATACAATAATTTTGTTTTCTCAACTTCTTATCCAAGTGAATTTTAAGTGCTTCAGGAAGGCTTTACAACTGTTGGCTTTCGTATGCATAAAACCGTCACAAATTAGTTATGTATATTACTACTGTATTGAGATATCTCTGAAATATTTGACCTTTTCTATTGCTCACATGCTTCTCTATGATTTGGTCGTTGCCAGAGACGTCTCGGAAATATTTTTATGCTTCCGTCTCTTAATGAAATTTAAATAAATAACCTACCTATCCGTCTTTTTTCCATAAAAAAATACTCCATTTAAATGATGATATTGCCTTAAAGTAACACTTGGGTATTCATTTTTACTATACCACTTAAACCCTGAACATGTGTGCAGATTTTGAGGAACAGTTGTTGATAACAGCTAGCAGTCTCCTAGCGAAATTGTCATCGGTGCTATACATTTACTCATCATAGGTTGTTGATATGGTCAGTTTGCAATGAGTGTACTTGGTTATTTACACTGGTTGCTCAATGAATAGTGAATGTCGTTGTATTTGTCTAATCTTTAGTTCCGGGTGGATTCTTTTAATCAAATTGAAATGTTCTCACGAATCTAAATGACTCGATGTCGTATGCACTGCGTTCGAATGTTATTTTTATAGAAACAGTCAGTAGGAATTGCTGAATAGGGACGAGATAAGAATAGCTTAGTGGTAACGTCCTTTGTTGTAACAGTGAGGAGTTCAGTTTAGAGTTATGTGAAGATTCTCCTCAAGATCATAAATATGCCATTCCGAAAAGTGTCTTAGTTCAGTGTCTGATGACTGCCTCCAACCATGTAACAGCTTATTGTTTTCTGTGCTTAATACAATTTGACACTCACCATGCAATTGTGATTATCACTAGTGTCTTTAAATTCCTGCTGAAGGTATATATATATATATATACGAAACGTCAGAAAATCTCATTTTTCTACTCATTGGGATATTACAAATATATTATTTATTTATTCATAATGTACACTGTTAATACTCTGCAAAACCTCAGTTGTATTTTGACTCAAATTTCATCCATTTATGAATTGTTATCGAATTCTTTTATAAAATTTCAGATTTCTCGTTGATAAACTTGATCAGCGTAATTTTCTAATAGCTTCAAATGATGATTATTTTTATAATGAGGTTGAAAAGACTCACAAATATAATAATACTGAATTGAATGAAGCAATAGCTGCTTGTAAGCAAAAAGGTAATAATTACTTTGTATGTGTATGTGTGTGTGAGTTATTGTTCCCTATTTTGTGTGGATTCATTCTATGAAAGAGTTCAGAGTGTTTATTGAATTTTTTTAACCATTTATATCTGTTTAGATCATGACTGAATATCTTACGTATTTTGATCTGAGAAGATAAATGACATCTATCTTACAGTGTTTGTATAACTAATTCTACGAAATTTACATAAAACTTATTTGTTTAGTAATCATAGTGATCTTTAGAGAAGTCAGTTACTCTACTCTCATGACAGATTTTCGTCATTAAAGACAAAATAACAGTTTGGTTAACAATCGATACAAGTTCAGTTATGGCTACCATTCAATCCAGAACTCGCTTTCGATTTTGTTTCTCACATGTAACTATCTACTACTTGTTTCGTTGTAAAAAAATTAACTCATGTCATTTAATGTATATTTACTCTGTTGTTGTGTTAGTGTGGCTGATAGGTATGGATTTTTATTTACTACTGGTTAAATAATTGAATATGAAAATGAAACGCTTTATATTTCAGGTCATGACATTGAACTTCATGTAGTCGCGTTTGGAACTACGTAATGCTTAAATTACAAGCGTAATCAATACTGAGGACAGGAGGGGGGTTTGAGATACCAATAAATGATGTAAAATAGAAACAAAATATAGACATTGATATGATTGGTCATTGAAATACAGACATACGTGTGTATAACTTGGACTTGAAATAATTTTCAGCGACCGTTATGATCAGCCTGTTTAAATGTGTGATGTTGATTTCAGATATTGAATGTCTGAAACAACCTTGTCATTTTGTAAATTGTCAAGTTGACTATTTATTTTCTAGTCAGGTATTGGGTAATCTTCGTAGATAAGCTAGTAGTATTAGTAGTAGTGATGGCGACGGGTTTGCTTAATACCCTCGCTTAGTTTAATGCATATCCTATTTCAAGGGGTTTTATGGAGATTAGTTTAATTTGTAGGCCGTATTCGTCACATTTGTTTTATTTAGAACACCATTAAGAACCAGGGAGCACTGGACAACTGTTTCGTCTCAGCATGGGACTCAGCGGTGCGTACCCACGACCCCGCACACAGGGTTCGAACCCAGGACGTTCGATGTCGCACGAACACCTAACCTCTGGACCATTTACCTGGTATCCAACGGTGTTAATGTCTAACTCCAATCAATCCATGTTATTGAGCGACTAAATTCCATTGTCTTCGGTTGGTAACTAACTTACCCCACTCATTTGAACTCCAGTGGTCACGTCCTAGTATTACGGGACTCCGCAAGACCTGGAAGTCCGGTATTCAGTCCGTGGTGGTATCATGAGTGCACTATACCGAAGAGTAATGCTACAATGAATCAGGTATCCATTGCTTTCTGGTTTTCAATGGTACTCGAACCAAGATTAGTCTTTGACTAGCACAAACTTTAGACTAGCCATAATTATCAAATTTACTCTATATATTTCTTAGAAAATATAAAATTTTTAGACCTCGGATAACGTTTTGCATGAAGTTCACGTTGCCATATTCAATAATACCGCGAGAAAGAGAAAAACCACCGAGGAAATTATAAGTAGACTGAAAATAATTTTTTCCATGATTTCTATCTAGTAGTTAGTAATTCGGTAGATTTCTGTAATACCTTATCCTGCTTGGTCACTTTTATGAACACAACTTCTGTATGCCCATTTGACAAGACTACCATATTATTGAATTCATCAATAATGAATCTGTTTTACATCAGTGACACTAATGACTTTCTGTTTGCTAGTATCGCTATCAAGTGTTGGTTAGCATTGAACACAAATCGAATGATAAAAAATCATTGGAACTTGGGAATAATTGGAAGAGAGCTCTGTACATTTTGTTATTATTATAATACAATAATTCAATTGACTCATGATTTCAACTTGTGAAATTTCTAAAAATCTCCACAAAACCCATTCTGATAATAATAATAGTCACCTGCTCACTAGTGACTGACTTCAGGAAATACTTCTGTAGTTCTAGTGAGAAGTCGTTACCAGTGGAGTTGAACCAGGTCTGTTGTGAGATAGGAACTCATTGAAAACAATGGTGTATGGTGGCGCAACTTCGTGGATTGGTTGAAGTTAGACATTAACACCGTTGGATGCCGGCTCAGTGGTCTAATGGTTAAGTGCTCGCGCGTGAAACCAGTAGGTCCTGTGTTTGGATTCCGCGAGGTGCGGGGTCGTGAATGCGCACTGCTGAGGAGTCCCATACCAGGACGAAACGGCCGTCCAGTGCTTCCAGGTTTTCCATGGTGATCTAGCTTCAATTGACTCATGATTTCATCTTGTGAAATAATGTTATGGCCTAAGATTTATTCGGTTGAACCTATGGTAATTTCTAAATACAATTGATTGAGATCATTCTAATACGTAAGGGATCGAATGTGACAAATTCTGTACGCGATGCTACAAATGATGGAATCGACGGTAGTGTATAAAATACTTGTTAACAATGAATATAAATCTGAAGTAGAACAATTCTGTAAAAATATAGCAACAACGCATGACCTCAGGATACAGGAAAATCCAAAAACCAACTGATAATCACCAATATGAAAACACCAGAAATTGTACAAAAATATAATTTCGGAAAAAATGTTTCTTTAGTTATCATTACAGGTAAGAAATTTACATTTATTGACAAAACTAGATTATTTGAAATCTTCCTAACAAATTAGAAGACAAGAAAACAAACTTACAACATAGGATATTAAATATATTTGTATATCTCTAAACGACTGGGCGGAAATAATGTTTTAATCATCTCACTATTTAATCTTGTTTAAGTTTGTTTTTCAGTGAAATCATAAAACGATTGAAAAAATGGTTTCATTTTTCTAGCTTAAGTGAATTATCTTTATTAGTGTATAAGTGTGTGTGTGTATGAACTCCCTCTTGACCTGGGTGGGTTCACTTGACTAGGTTTCATTGTCAAATCTAAAGAAAAAGTCATCAACGCCTTTTTTTCAATACCAGTTTGTCTAAAACGAGAATGAAAGCTGCATAATTAGACTGTACAATTCCGAAAACCAGTGAATACAAGTGACTGAATATATTTGTTGTTGAAATAATTTTATTCACTATATCACTTTATCAATGTTTTATCTTTCAATTTCACTTCAAAGTAATTAACTTATTCAGGTAATTAATCGGTATAGGGTTGTGGAGATTGTTGAGTTTTGATCGCGATCATGAATCGATCAACGTTAGACCACCATTGAAAACCTTGGAGCACCGGACGGCCGTTTCATCCTGATATGGGAGTCCTCCGCAGTGTGCATCCTCGATCCCTCACGCGGAATTCGAACCCAGGGCTTTCGGTCTCGGTTAGTGGTTAAGGGTTCGGGCGCGAGACAGAAGGTCCTAGGTTCGAGTCTGGTGTGCGGGTTTGTGGATGCACATTAATGCGGATTTCCATACTATGACGAAACGGCCCTCCAGTGCTTCCAGGTTATTCAGGCAATATAAAATAGTATTAGTGTGGTGTGTGCTACTCATGTCGACAGACAAGAAGATCGAGTTGAAGAGAACAGAAGGGAATTGTGAACTAGAAGAATCATGCAGAGTGTGACTTTAAAATGACGAGAATTCGCAAATGAAATATTCGCTGTATGGTCCTCATATTTTACCAAGATATTCTGTAATTTTGTATTAAAATACACTGGTTTTCCTTACCTGCGTTCTCGTTCATTATATTAATTGTCAGGGTTTATTCTCAGTTTCATTTCCTAAATAAATCAAGATTATTACTATTTATATTTATATTTAATATTAGGCATAATTGTAAATACTTTCATCAGGTTTCTTTCTACTATTTTATTTTTAGCAAGCATTATTGTAGCCTATTTGGAAGTTATATTTGATTACAGCGAAAATTAATAAATTTTCTGTTTGATAAATCTACTCTCTATATTGTTTGTTCGACTTTGCTTAGTTGTGTTTATTACATTCGTGATAAACGGGTTAAAGGCATAGATAGCAATTATTCAGTAGAATTTGATAAACATGTTTTTTTTAACAAGATGATAATTCATTCTGAAGTTGTTTCGTTATTCAACTAGATCTTCAATTTTCACTTTATTATTAAATGTTATGAAGTAAATCGAAGATGAAGTATTCGATAATCAATTTATCGATTAAATGAATTCCCAGGTAGTCTGTTTAGTTCTAAATATCATAATGATGATTTATTAATTTTGCTATAAAAGTGAATATTCATGATCCTTTAATTTGCTTAATGCATAATAACTATTCTTGAATGATTAAGATAGGATAATTGTGTTGTAATCGACCACATCATATTATTATATTTGACAAATGACAAGATAAGTTACAATCTAAAATGTTTTAATTTATATTCCCTTCTCTCTCTGTGTGTGTGCAGTATGTGAAGTGACACATTGGGAAGTTTCATTCACTGAGTAATGGAAATAAGTAGCGTAAGCTGATAATCTCGCTAATTTGTAGTGGATAAATAAACAATATGAACCTATCCATTCAATTACAGGATATAATCATCTCAAAGTTTATTGGTTAAAAGAGGTCTTTTGTTAGAACAGAACCACTACTGTCCTCTCAGTTAGCTGTTGATGCAGAACACCCAGAAACATGCTTACTGTCTTACATACGTAAACTTATTATTGTTTTCTGTTTGGATAACTTTGATAAGTGCTCTACATGTTATGAAGTGAGAGGTATTTTATTTACATTATTTTACACAGTTTGGTCATCTATGTACAGTGGAGTGTTAGCGATCATCGTGGATAACTGCAATCTTACACGACTAGAAATGGATCCGTTCATTCGCGAAGTAAGTAATCTAGCCATAAGAATTATTAAATATGTTATCATCCTAATAATTTGACGATTTCCGCATTCATGAAATTGTTGAATTTTTTATTGTTATCTGAGCCTACAATTAATGTAAGACTTATACTAGCAATTTTAGACATTGTTACAAAGCGACATCAATATTTCTAGCTCTGTATTCTTTAGAATTTGAGAAAACAGTACGTAAGAATTGGACGTTTCAAAAGACTTGATTATTCTCTACTATAAATTGTATTTTCTGTTTTTTTCTTTCAGTGAATAGATTTTAATAAAACTAACCAAGAAACGTAGTTTCAACGAAATCTTTTCATAATCATAAACATTTTATTAATTACTAGTAGAAAATATTCTGACATAACATTCATATGTGTATGCTTGGCTGACTGTGTTCGCAGAGTATTTTCTGTTAGTACGCATTAATTCTGAGTAATGAGTAATTATCATTACTAAAAGGTTCATATCAGTCTAATCATATGCCTGGTCTGAATTTCATTTTCCAAAAAAATTGGCAGTCTATATTGTGATTGGTTGATTTCAAAACTAATCACTGATTGGTTCGTTTTGATTGATTGTGCTCTAATCGATTTAGATTGAAGTCTCTTCTAGTTTTTCTGTACTATTTGAGAATGGCTTAAATTGTGTTAGTAGCAGTTTATAATATGTCAATCCTTCTCCAACTATTTGTTAAATTAGATAGATCACAATCATTGAGTTGTACGCGTGTATTGAATTGACCGTCTGTCCGTACTCTAATATGAGTAGATCTTAATGAGTGGATGTGCATACTTTGGCTACATGTCGGATAACTACACTCCCTAATGTCCATCAATGGATGTTTTCACTTGTATACTTTATTAAATCCGTCATGTTAGTTACTAAAATAAGCTTTTTCAGTAAACAGAAAACAAAACGACATAGAATTATGTTAGTAATACTGAATCAATTTTGACAATATCATTAAGTGTTCTCCACCTCATAAAATAAGATTCTATTGAGAATATCGATGATCGAATTACATCATTTTGTAGAATTTGTGGAACTTAATGTATCTAGTTCTTTGACTAAATTTTTAGCTCAAACTTATGGAATATTGTAAATATTATAAACGTAAAACTTCAGATTATAATATAAAGATAGGCTATTTAAGGAAATAATTATTGGTTTCCTGATGCGATTTATAAAATGTTGGCAATAAATGTAGAGGCGAATTTTTTCGGTCTCCTGGCTTTTTGTCTATAAAATCATCTAAAACATCGTGTCACGGGGATCGGCTGATTGCTTTTTGGTTAAAATAGATAAGGAGATCTGGGTAGAAGCACATATGCAACGTTTTCGTAACAAAAACAACCATCCTGTACATATTCATGATACTGAAAATGCCGCTTACATGGTACGCAAGCTTTTTTCATTGAATATTCCGTTCAAACTAAAGATAATCTTCATCGTAAGCTGGCATCATCTGTAGAGGCGTTAGAAACGATGTTGAGAGTTATCTCTAAATCTGAAAAAAAACCTGTACAAACTAATTAGAAATCCAGTACTCTCCTTTGACCTCTTCATTATGAAGATCCTGAAAATTAAGCTGAAAGTTGAGGTCTTTAGAAGCAATCGAGTTTAAAGTGAGACAGATTTTCACTGATGGGATCAGATAATTATTATCACGAAGCGACTGGGTTTGTAGAATTTAAACCGATGGACTCCATAGTGTCTGATTATTGTCGTGCTTATTTGAAGATGTGACTGTATTTGAATCCGGTTCTGTGTATTGTCATCGGTGCATACTGGAGAAATGTCTTTGATAAGAACGAAATAATGAAGATAAAATAATGTGATTCATTAACTTAATAAAGATCCTATGTTCCTGACTTTGAATCACATTGTTCATGTTCATATATGTGCCTAGTCCTACGTTGTAGCTGACTGACTGTGAAGCCTGGTGATACTACATGATTTCACAGATTGAAGGTGTTTTAACCATAAGAGGAGAAGGTCTTCACACCATGTATGTTTCTCGATGTCTCATTTGTTGGTGTCTGTTCATGGTGGAAACTATTTTCGAATCAATTCTGTTTAGACAATTTCTATCTGTAAAACATCTCTTCGTAAATACAAGGTCTACGGTTGTTCCAAGAAAGTTGAGTTCAGAAAACTGAATGAATCAAAGTATCATGTGTTGCATATATATGTACACTCGTGAAAAACTCGAATGATTTGTGATCAAAATGTAGTTTCATTTGTTTCATTACTTTTGTCAGATGTGATTATCAAAAATTGATTGTATAATAAGGCGGTATCTTGACATACGATAGAGCCTAATTTGTGGTTTTGTAAATATATTAAAATAGCTTTAAACTGATAACTGTGTATCCTACAAAAAAGTGGGTTTCATTTTCTGCAAAGTTGTATATATATTTCAGGCACTAAGAATTTTTGATTACCTCTGTTATTCTAAAAATAACATGAAAAGTGGACTAATTTAGCGTGCCATTTAGTTCGTTGACCATCTTTGTATAGGCGATAAACAGTCCTTGAGGATATATTCAGTTGTGAGTAATGTGCATAATTTTGTATGGTGCATATTCCAATGGTTATATTTAGGCAGTATTCAGTATTTTTGTGCCCTTCAGTAAAGCCTTGAACTATCTAGTTTCCTTCGTCAGTAAATTGGAGTTTTGAGGAGTAAGAAAGCTCCCAATATCTTTTAAATTAATATTACGATGTTGACCTATGGTATCGTCTGATTGAGTATTTTCTCTCTTAGCTTGCTACCTTGTATGTTATCGATATCATTGTTATTAACATCTAAACAGAATGATTGTATCATATTTTTAACCTCTGGGAATAGATTAGTCTCTTATGTAACAAAATCAATTTGTAAGCGAGGAAAAAAGGGCGAAACGTTGTTCCAGCCTTAATTATCTGTAAGTAAAGATACAATGTAACACCTAAATGTCAACTTTCAGTTTTCTTTAGTTTTTATCTTGTATTCAATTGAACAACTTCATAACATCATATAAGACATCTTTATCGTTTCAGTTTCAATATTAGGTATTTATAACTAGTGGTCCTACCTAGATTAAGTCTGAATATGCTCTAATTTGGCTTTGTTCAGGTATCATATACGTAAAGCGGAACTCAACATAATGATGTGTTGTCAACCAGACACTTTACGAGATAACTAACTTCATGCTTACACCAAGGTAAGGTTAGTTGGTGCATTCTATTCTGGATTCCTAGATACCTAGAGCGATCACTTCTGTCACAATATCACCAGTGGTTACATAGCTAATCAGTAGCACAAACTGCTACATGATTTTTAACAGATTTTAACGGATATACGCTCCCACCGGTCTCGTAAAACTACGCCTGACTTCAGCGATACGAAGTCCATATATTTGTGAGCATTATTTAAAAGTAAAATAGGTAATCTGGATTCCATCACATAGTAAAACCACATCTTACAAATTCTCTACACGATCAACATACAATTTCTTTTGAGTTGCCCCTAAAACATAATTTAGTTGAAGCAATTAGATTGAACAATCCTATTTAACATCATTTCTGGTTTGTAATTATCTAAGAAGAGAGGTGGTTGAAGCGTATAGCAGCTTGAACCAACATAGTTTGTGTTTGTCTTGCTGCAGTTACCAACTGCAATCCAGAAATTATTAATTGGTTACCAACTAGACTATCGTTTCAATAATCAGTTCTTGTGTTTATCAGGACTATTTATTCCTCGCTGTTCACTCGCTTAAGTGGTTTGTGTTGGAGGAGTCCTAAAAATATCCCCCGCAATAGTCCCTAGAGGCCCAGAAACAACAGGAAACGTTTCGTTTAATCAGCGTTAAATATAGTCGTTCAAGAAACATCTAAGAAATGTAGAATCACGTGCCATGATTCTGAATGGTTATTTACTTGTACTGCCACTATATTTAGTATGGTCCCAGAAATTCCCGGAAGCTTGAGGTCGTGTGTAATCTTAGAAATACCCTCGTCTTTCTTTACATAGACTGACCTTGGAGTAAAGCTTTTACTTGCAATTCGCGCCTCCTCTCTAATGTCCTAGTTGACGTATAAAAGTAGTTAGGGATATCGGAACCAGCTAGAAAAAGTTTTAATGTGTCAGTAACAAGATTTATCAGTTAGCAGACTGTGTCAACGCACATCTGTGCAGAGCCTTACATGTATCATAACTGACTGTGAGACTCGAGACGTTTCTCGGTCTATATATTGAGCTCTTTATGAAGAGATATTATTTTTAACTACACCATAGTATTCAGTTCTCTGTTTACGTATCATCGAACAACAATCTATGGAACATCCTTGTTAACGAGAGGTGTATCTGATAAACATTACTGAAATAACTATCTTTTTGAGGTTGAACATAACATTGCTACAGTATTTGGAAAACCGTTTATGTATATATTGTTATCCTATTTGCTTTTAAACGGGGTTTTGATACGATTAAATATAATTTGTAATCTGTTGTTTAGCCTTAGTCATTGATTCTGAATATTTACTTTTGTACTGCTTTTCGACAGATATCTATTTAATTTTTTCCACTACTGATGAAAAATTAATGTTATCTTTCGTTTGCACTGCTATATATATCTTCATTATCCAATTTATATTGAATTTTAGTTCAATTTTATTCTTTTCTTTTTATTGACCTTCATTGTACATTTTACCAACCGATAGACCTGAGAAAAAAAATTATTTCAGACACACTGAGCATGTATGTTCCTTTACACTTTCTGGTGTACTGTATTCATATGAATTACTGAACCTAGTCAGTCCTTGGTTTAACTGGAAGAATAGTAGCAATAACAGATTTTAGCCTGTTCAACCAATAAGCTTCACTTTAACTAAACTGACCAATGAAATTTCAATACTTTCACATGGTTCAAGGCGACAAATATCGATTTATTGAATTTAACTAGATAAAGCTCTGATGACTACAATGGCTCTTCCTCTTAATAGTTTAGAAGTGAACTATGGTCTTTTTGATATGTATGAGATAATAGTCTTTTCCTTTAACTTGTAGAGATTTATGACTAAATAATACTTCAGGTAGTAATCTCATTATCAGTATGAGGATTTGTGGAGATTGTAGTATTTTGACAGTTGAATTTACTAGTCAATCTAAGCCATCCATTACTTCCGGGTTTTCAATGGTGGTCTAGCTTAGATTGCTTCGTGTATTCAACTGTTAAAGAAAGTGATACCAGTGTTTTTATTCAGATTTGTGACCGATAACGGCCAATCAGATATTACTATTTTATTGTAACAAGATTTATTAATTACTTACCGTCTTATCATTTGTTTGGGTGGGAGTTGTTTTAGGTCAGTTTCTATACCAATAAAACTTATATTCTGTTGGATAATTGAGTCTATCACTAGCTTTCTGGATTAAGAAAACTGTAGACGTGAGATTAATTTATTGTTTTTATAGGCATCTATGAGTTATACTACTGTTTTCGGCACCGATTCATCCAACGGTTACTGCGTACCTTTAGATTCTCTTAAGGAATCTAGGAAGTCATTTTATCGTCTGAGATCGTTACACATATGCCATACCGACTTCCAATGTTCAGTCATTTAGTAATTTCAATGTGTTTGATAAATTTCATTGCTGCAAGACACTTTTTTATTCACTTTCCGGAGTGTGACTTCTCTCGTTGAATGTCCACTTCAGTTTTATACAGTGACTTGGTAAATACCATTTTCTTAGATAGTCATTTAGTGATATGCGTGGGTATTGCAAGTTATGACATTATTTACCTTATGACAATTACTCAGAGATTTGGATTCTGAAAATGGTTTTTAAAGTCCTTGAATTAATTATGTTTGTTGCGAGTACCTCTGGTCATGTACTTTTCATACTTCACAAATTCACACCAGTGATAGGGATTGGAATCCTCCAAGCTTATAAGTTCTCTATAGAGTAGGGCATAAGTTTGATATTCCCTAGTACTATACCGTAGTGGCTAACCACAGGTCACATTTAAGGAGTTTTGTAAGTATCCCATGATACATTTGGCGTTGATCAGGTCATTTCTACAGAATTGATCATCTATCAAAATACTACTTGGTTTGACAATCTAATAAAGGATGATTAATATAACAAAACGCACCCAGTAGATAGTACTGGGTTTTTAAATGGTAGGTAGCTTATTTGAATTTTAGTGGGATCATCATTTGGATGTAAGATGTATATATCTAACGAATCTCTAACACAGGGAAATTTGCATATGTACATACTCTTGACGTATAGAATGGTTAATTAATTCTTATTTTTTGCTGTTTACTGAATATGCAAGGGTGTAAAACGAAACTACTCTGTTCACCTTCTAGAACCTTGTACACCTTGGCGTTACAATGCAAAGAAGTTAGTCAAGTACGTTGATCGTCTGTATTTTGTTTTTTTGTGTACTAATAATACTTAGTAATTTAAATTTCCTGGAAATGTTTATTTCCAGGTTTCATTTTGTGGAACTTTTTATTAAGCTCAAATGCTACAACTTTACTGTGAAGTCGGAATTTCGATGGAGTTTTGTTCTCTGAGCTGGATGGTTTGGTCGTGAAGCTTTCATCGTTCTTCTGAACGATATCCTCAGCACTACTACATGAAGTTTGTGCTGATGATGCTCCACGACCAAACCATCCAGCTTAGAGAATAAAACTCTATCAGAATCATGCACCTGAGCAACAAATGTCGATCATCTAAAAGTCGGAATTTCAGTAGAACTCTTGATTAATATGCTTCATTCAAGCAAGTGATTTGTGCCATATCCACTTACAGTTATATAAATCGTTGGTTTGTGAATGAGTGTCGATTACACTGATTGTTAGCATACATTTGAATGGATAGCATTCAGTCCAATAATGATAAGTATACTATTCCTTAAATTCATTTACAGATTTGTACGTGACGTGGAGCCACTTCAGTCGATGAAGATTCACAACTTCACCACCTGATTTACCATCATTTCCAAATACCCTACATCTAACATCACTATTACTTACCTGGTTATCCCAGCAGATGCGAGCAATATTTTGAAGACATCTGTGGTCAAATACTAGTAACTTACGAGTATCTTCTACCCTCACTGACTACGTTTGACAGCCTTCAAGTAAAACAGGACGAACTGCTGTGCAGTATACTCGTCCCTTAATTGATAGACGGATACCTCGCCTTCGCCATAGTTGGTGACTTAAGTTGACAAAAGCCAAACGAACTTTTCGAATCTGTGCTAAGATTTCTTCCGACACCAACCCATTAGGGCTTATCAGACTTCCAAGATAGGTGAAGTTTTCAACGCATTCGACTACTTCACTCCCTATCCTTAGTTCAAGTATTGACGCAGGCCAGCCCTGAAGCAACGATTTGTCGCAGGAAGGTTTTGACCATTTCTTGTATTTAAAACAATTAGTCCCTTTGATAAATTTAGATAATGCAATGAGAAGACGTAGTTTATCAGAATTATGTGATATATTTGCGCAATACATTTCGAGCAGTCTGATCACACATATACTTGTTAAGAACATTTATATATGAAAATTAAGAGGTCAACTAGACAGGTTAAGGGTAAGTCATAACAAAGGAAAAATATTAAAGTACATAAAAAACAAATGTGATTAACACTGGTTAATAAATAGTATTACCAGGGTAGGTTAAGTGTAAGGACAAATTGTTTTTGAACACACAAAGGGGGTTTCAATTTCCGTATAGCCAAGGCTTCAATAAACCTTAGCATACGTCCTTGAAGGCTTTTGTACAACACAACAAATGCTGATTTGATATCAACCAAATGTTTCGCAATGGACCATTGGAATTCATTTCTTGTATATTGAGACAATCAGTGGTTGTGACCAGTCAGATGGGATTGCATCCAACTCCCAGATTTTAGCTAAAATATTAGTCAACCTGACCACCAAAATTTGATCACCATCCCTAAAGACCTCTGCAATCAATCCATCTGAGTCAGCTGTTCTTCCTCGTTTCAGATTAACTATAGCCTTTTGAACTTCAGTTAGTCGGAGGACCCACTTCAGTGTTCTATTCAGACTGTCTGGGAATGGTAGATAGTTGTAGAGTAGCTGAAGGCCAGCTGAACTGTTCTCTGAAATGTTCCGCCCATCGTTCTAAACGCCTGGACTGGGATCAGATGAGTGTATCGTCTTTTTTCGATATAATCTCACTTACACTTGACTTATTAGTTCCAGTTTCTTTTATTAGTCGGTAGAGCTGTCTTGTGTTCCCTATAGTCGCCGCCTTTTCCATCTCTTTTGCTTTCGTTGCCCACCACTGCTCACGGTCGTTTCTTAGACTTTTTCTTAACCTAGATCTGATTTGTTGTCGCTCTTCATCATGTTCAGAACCTGATGGGACGAGTTTGCGAGAATCCAGCAGTGTGATAGACTTTGAAGAAATCCACTGGTTCTTTGAAACTCTGTGGTTTAAGTCGCTAATAGATGTCACTGCTGTTTCCACACCTGCTTGTATTTCATTCCAAGCAACATCTGGGTCAGCCTCGTCTTCAGAACTACCTAATCGTGACCTCAGTTGTTCCTGGAACCTACTTTTGGTTTTCTCGCTACTCAATTCAGTTCTGATGGGTCTTTTTACTGTGGCGTCCAGTGAGGCACAAGCAGATGCGTGCCTGTATTAAAGCATGGTCGGAGTCGAAGTAGGTATTTCAGAATGAGCGACAATCTTCTATCGACCCTCTCCAACGATGACTGATGGTAATATGGTCTATTTGAGTCCATCGTTGGTTTGGTGTAGTGGGTCGCCATGTTAGACGATGTCTCTCCTTATGCTTAAAATTTGTGTTTGCTAAAAATAAACGATTGTCTGAGCACAGTTGCAGCAGACAATCACCATTATCTGTTCGCTGAGCCTGGATTCCAAAATACCCATCTAAATGCTTTTCTGTTTGGTTTAAACTATCTATCTGGGCATCAAAGTCACCTGCTACGAGTACTATGTCTGAACGTTTAGCTTTTTGAAGAAGTTCAGTAGACCTGGGACAGTGTTTTGCGCACTACAATAGTTGGCCATGGTGTTACTTGAGGAGGAAGTCAAAAGAGGAAGTTTAGAGTTGAAAGTCAACAAAGGAGGAATAATAGGAATTGAAGGGGGAAATTGATTATGAATACAGTGGTCTTGAGTGCTGTTAGAGGTGTGAGGGCGGTTGACACTTCCCGGTTGTCCAGACCGTGGAAGGGTTCTTCTAGAGGTACCTGAAAAGAAAATTGGACTAGAAGTGGTCTTAGTGACCTGAGAGTGTGATCGCAGTGCCTAAGTGACAACTGCTTGAGGTCAGCCACACACGACCTTATTGTGATTTTTGAGACTACTATAGGAGACAGATATCCGTGGGATAAGATGATGTTTGCATTTTTAGGGTCTACCCTTTCTAACCTCACCCTTTGTGGGAAGGCAGCATCTCTGTTATACTAGTTGTCTGAAGGAAACACCTTACTGCCTTCACACCTCTGTACAGTCAGCAGTACGACTTCGCCTTCGGACCTTGGGTTTGTTGCTTTTATTCTTACTGTTCTTCAACCGACCTGTATGTCATAGTAAAACCTTGAGTAACTATTGTTCCAGCCAGTATAGCTTTATTGGTTCATTACGGTAGGCAAACCCGACCACCATGTCAAGTTAGCAACAACGGTCGGGACCCAGGCATATACTTTAATAGTATCTTTAACCCTTAAGTCAGGGATTTTCATTATTTTTCATCAAGATCACAGAGACAGATACTACAATCAGTGTAGCTGATCGGGATAAAAAATAGTAAGGGATTTAATTGATCAAGTATAACTTTTGAAATTTAATGAGCCGACATTGAATCGAGTTATCTGTATTTCGAATGAGTTGTTTTTGATTTTATGTCCTTACGTTGCGGGTAAAAGCACTGTTAAATAATAGTAGGGGTGTGTGAATAAATCTCAATATTCTTTGCTGCATTATTATGCAACCTGCAATGAAAAATGTTGACTACTGGATTTGAATCCGGTATTTAACTTATTGTAAAACAACTGTTATATTCTTCTGATTTATTTTAGCTTTAGGTGTGCTTGTTTATCGTGAAAAATGCTTCCAACCTACCCAACCATTTCGGTTTCTGTTTTAACGCTTGTTCATTTCATTTAGTTTCCTTTGTACATTACTTACTTACGCCTGTTACCCTCCGTCGAGAGGCATCGGCCACCCAATCTCCAACCAACTTTGACCTGGGCAATCCCTTCTAGTTCCCAGTTTCTATCCATTCTTTCGATATCTGCCTCTAATTCCGACGCTATGTTTTTCTTGGTCTCACTATTTTCCTTTTCCCTTCAGGATTCCAAGCTAGGGCTTGCCTCATGATGCAGCTAGGTGATTTCCGAAATGTATATCCTATCCACTTGCAAAGTCCTTTCCTAATTTCCTCTTCAAGTGAAATCTGGTTTGTTCTCTCTTACAGTAGACTGTTGTTGATGGTATCTGGCCAACGAACATGGAGTATCTTGAATCGGCAATTGTTTATTAATACTTGTACATGTTTGATGATGGTTGTGTTAGTTCCGGAAGTTTGAGCTCCTTACAGTAGAACTGTCTTGACGTTCGTATTGTAGATTGTGAGTTTGATATTGGTTGAGAGTTGTTTTGAGATGCAAATGTTCTTGAACTGTAGGGATGTTGTTCTTGCTGTGCCGATCCTTGCCTTTACGTCTGTATCAGATCCTCCTTATTGATCGAATATGCTGAAACTTTCCACCAACTGTGATTGTGTTGGTGTTCTGTGTGTTGTATTTGAGGATGTTGCTTTTTCACCTGTGTTTGTTGAGGTCTACTGATGCTGAGGCTTCTGTTACACTAGTTGTCTTCATCTGCATTTGTTCGTATGTATGTGATGGAGGAGCTAGGCGATCTTTGCAGTCCAAATCGTCTAGGTGCATCTAAGCTGTCCATTGTGTTCTGTGCCTCTCCAAAGATGTGAATGTATCTAATAGTCGTTAATTGGACTGAAAGGATAACAAAGACCAAACTGTGCCACTCAAGTCACACATATATAATCGACTTAGCTTAGCGGTTACTGCTGGTTGGTGGACACTTTTACGAATATAAGTAGCCTAATCTGTGAGTAACATGGGTGATTTTGTATCTAATAGTTTGGTCAGGTGCTGATAAATACTTGAATTTATGTAGAATGTAAAAGTTGCAGAATCCAAAAATACGGCTACATCACATTTAGTCTTATCAGATGTAGGAAGTGGTAAAGCGTCTCAGTGGTTACAGGAAATATCATATTGTGGTCATAAATTGTTGGGGATGTTTGTTCTACAAAACAACTTTTAAAACTAATCTTTTTGTAATTTGTATAAATTAAAATCTAGCGTTTCTCGCTCTGAAATTTATTATGCTGTTGGTTTTGTTGTTTTTCCCTCTTGAAAGTACTCTGATACCCTATTGTCTAGTTTATGCTTTCATCTTTGCTAATGTTAATATCCGATTAAGGGTGGGATTATTTTCATTCTTACACATCTTTGGAATAGTATTTTATGCGCGGATGTTTCTCACTTTCTTTCTGCTGTAAATTGCTTTATGAAGATAGTGTATAGTGTGTGTTTTCTCATCTTATTTTCAAAACCATCTACTAGTTTATCCTCAGTTCAAATCGAACAGTAATTTTGGCGCGTAATTTCCGTATTTCTTGTTGATTCTTGCTCTTGTTGCTTAATCTTTCGAGGGCTATTGAATGACTACTTCATATTTTTTTAGTTCAATTAACCCCGTCAACATCCTACTACTACTGGCTAGTAAGGCTAATATTTGTGGTATTAACAACACTATCCCTTGCTAGTGCTAATTTATTGAAATGATGTAGATATGGCATTCTTGTTCACATAAAGAATTACTAAAGTCTATGTTCTCCTTGATTAGTTTGTATGTTTAGATCTGTTAGTGTTAGTTTTTAGGCTACTTAATTTCATTCAGTAATACATTTTGTTCATGCTGATGGTCAGGAAATCAACTTTTCTTGTTTGTTAGAACCTGACACTAAATATTCACTGTAAAACTATTGTGTTTATTAATTAATGAGTCATATATTGTTTTTCTTTTCCAAGAAATTTATGAGTCTTGTTAATTATTGTATTACAATGTGTCTCCATATGTTTTATGAGAGTTCGTCAGTCTTTAGAATGATAAGATCATCAATTGATGATTTGATAAAATTGGTTTCTTCATGGATAACGTATTATATTATCTCCTCACAATTGACTTGTAAATTTGGCTTGGTGGTTAAATTACTGAAATTTCAACCATTTTATCGCAGCCGGTTCAACTACAACATCCCTTTTTTAAGTTCGATTTAGTCAGTTAAGTAGTATTACTAGCAGCATTCGTTTAGAATGTGCTTTGCTCAAAACCGAATGCGCAAACAACACACACATACACATTTGCTTCCTAGCACGCTTTGATATTGTTATTCGAGTGTATTAATTAGTTGTACTTACATTGGGGCTCTATCAGGGTTTGGGGCACCTAGATTCATTCACAGAATATTTACTCTGTGTATACTTTTCCATTTGTGCAATGACATAGTTACCGTAAGTGTGTACTGATTTTCACTGCATGTACCATAACACATCAACTACATTGGCTAAACTTCACAATATAGTGGTGTGTGTTGCTTTTTTTTAGAAAATGTTTTTTCAGAGGCGTATTATGTGCTCGTGTGTATGCGGTGTATGTTTCAGAATACGATACCAAGTGACATCAATCGATATTCTGACGGACATATTCCACATCGTATTGTGATTGTTACATGCGACTGCGTACGCAACTTAATTGATAATTTAGATAAATAGGTGCAGATATACACACAATCATTGAGATAATTTGTCATTCACAGCAATACAATAATGTTTTGTTAATTGTAATCTTATATATAGGGGTATACACACATTGTATGTACATACATCAATAAGATTATTATCCATTTATATTACCATTATTATTTTTGGGCGTAAGCTACACTGGTCTCATGTGTTTGTTTCTCTATTCTCTACAGTGGTATGGATCGATTATCATCGCTTAATTATACATATGTATATTCATAGAGAGAGGGAGTGAGATGTTCTGTCGAGCATCGCATTATCTTTAGTATTAGTTTGATTCCCCTGTAGACTACTTCTTGAACATTCTCAAAAAGACTATGCAGCTGCGTGTGCGGGTTGTATGTGTGAATGTATGCGTGTGAATGGATGTGACCACTTTCTCACCTTTTCTAAATAACCATCTAAAGGCTTGATATAACTTATTGTGCAACTCATCAGATTTTTCTGTTCCAAGGTTTAATTCTAAAATTCTGTTTTCTCTAACTTGCTCATGTTCAGCTTTCAGTTATAAACGTGATCAGGAACAAGATGTTTGAAAAATCTTTTTAGTTAGATTGGAATAAGACAAACATATTGAGCTCGATTATGTCAACGTCAGTTAATGACAGTACAACCAAAAAATCAACGATGGTTGATTAAGTGATAATCCAACAACGTAACAGTTCAAGCGATATAACTTTAACAATTAAACCGCAACCGATTATGATAGATAAACTCTTCCACTAAGTCTAGGTCACTTAGAACAACCAATCATAAAGCAAATCGCAAAATGTTAAGCGTACGCGTGTTATCGTTAGCATGAGGTGATATACTAGGTGAAGCTGGAAAAGGGAATTACAAGTAAAACAATAATTGGCCCCATTGGCTATAATATGTATAAATACCATACACAAAAAGATATAAATCGTTATATCCCAGCTCTATGACTGAATAGTGATTTTCTTTCTTCATCAGTTTCGATCCCATGTGGTGTCGTGAGTACCCATCTTTGTAGGAATTTCTAACTTATGTCACTTCATTTTCAAAATATCCATTTACTGTGTTGATATAGATATCTAGTTCTCAAGTTATATTCGACGAAACAACTTATCAGTATTTAAGAGTGATACTATTGACAGGCGTTCATTATAACGGCTTTTTCAAAAGAAAGTTCCATGTCTTCATTTTGAGTGAATGTCAGAACGAGGATCTAAATCTCGCGGGAGTAAGTTAGATTGGAGAAATATGTATATCACTTGCTTTTGTAAAAGTCAGATGGTTCATGTGTCGTCTCAAGGCCAAATACTAGGCGGGAAGTTACTGTGGAGGGATTCCGTTAGAAGAAGGTTTCAGCTTCCATTGTGTTTAGGCCATGGAGGAAAAATGTATAAGTACTCGTGTTTTATGAGTAAAATTGTAGAATGCAGATATAACTATGAGTGATTCTTATGATGTCTATGTAGTCATGGAAGTAGTGTCCAGCCAATGAGCAGAGTTTGTATGGATCAAAAGTATTTCATAATGAAAGTCAAATTTTAGTTGTTTTAGGAAGTTTATTTATACTTCAAGGTATCTAATTTTGCGTCGTTATATTTGTAAGATAACTCCACACAATAGAATTGACATGAGTGCGAATTTTTTACG